>JBBBDQ010001063.1:640000-647500 GCA_037127315.1 Ascarosepion bandense | reverse complement strand
GGGGCGTAAGACAAGTATGTGTCTTTTTACCGGATATTTTCAACTTGTACAGCGAGACTATTCAGAAAATACTAGATGTTATACCAGGACTTATCATCAGAGGCCACAATTAGAACAAGGTACGCAGATGATACAGTGCTGATAGCAGACATAGAAAGGAAACTACAAGACCTCCTACAGAAGATAGCTGAAGGGAATGACAAGAAAAGACGACAAATAAACTGCAAGAAAACCGAATGCATGTTCATCAGCAAAATGAGCAGCCAAAAATACCAAATACAGGTGGGGGATACTAAACTCGAGCAAGTAAAATATTTAAATACCTGGGAAGTGCTCTAATAGAAGATGGAAAATGTGACACAGAGATCCGAAGGCAAATTGGCATGGCGAAGGACGCGTTCCAAAAAATGAGTAATGTATTAAAAGCAAGAAAATTTCACTAGAAACATAGAAAATACTATGGATTGCTATGTGATGTCACTTCTACAATATGGCAGTGAACGCTAGACAATATCATCAAAGATGAAGGAAAAATTTGAAGCAAGTGAAATGTAGATTTACAGAAGGATGCTGCGGATATCATGGATCGAGCATGTGAGGTCTTGGAAAGGATGGAAACAAAATGGAAATTAATACTGAGTATCAGGGAGAGACAGCTAAAGTTCCTGGGACATGCAATGAGGAAGGAGAGTTTGGATAACCTGATACTAACAGGCCAGATATAGGGAAAGAGAGACAGGGGAAAGCAGTGGATAACATATTTGAAGGATCTGACCAGGTGGATGACGGACAAGGATTGCGTGATGTAACGGGAGAACGTGTGCTAAGAGCCACTAGGAATAGAGCGATGTGGAAAGTCATGGTCGCCTAGGTCCCGAAAGAACAAGGCACAAAGAAGAAGAAGAAGAAGAAGAAGAAGAAGAAGAAGAAGAAGAAGAAGAAGAAGAAGAAGAAGAAATAAAAACTTTTGATTTCTACAAGAAATTTAAATAAAAGAATAGCATTCAGAATAAGGTTTTATTTAAAATTCAATATGAGCACCAGATTTCGTTACCGGCTTCCCAAAGCCACCCAGGAATCGTGTCAACTGATTTCCCCATGAACTCTTGTGGTATGAAAGACATAATTTTTTGTATTCACCCTTCAGTTTCTTCCAAAGACTTTCTTTGGTATAGTAGACGTCCGCTTTAACCAACAGCAAAGAAAAAAACGTCTGTGTGTTAAGTCTGGACTCCTGGCTGGCAACTCATAAATAAAATGGGGAGTATGGGTAGGTCTTGAAGGCTATCACATTGCGTTTAGTAAAATAAAGGGTGTTCGTGATCTTCCCTGATCTGATTTATATCCGAAAAAATTGTCATTTCGTCTGAAGAATTATTTGAATTTTAATAACCCTTTCTCAAAACTATAGAAAACACTAAATTACTCATGGTTTCGGAGAGATTTATATCTTATCTAGTAATGAGGATCAGTTATTCTAATTAGTTCCCTGTTTTGCTCCGTTTCAACCATCGTCTGACGAAGTACAATTCATAGTATTGAAACATGAAAGCTTTGTGTAGTGATTTAAAATATTTTTATTATAATCACTTATTAGAAAAATATTTAATGTTTAGGGGTCGCAGGTTTGAATTCTGCCGAATGACACACATTTTCGCAACAAAATTTATCGTAAATAATCAGGCCGGTAGAAATAAATATATAAATATTCTGTTTGATTAACAACAGAGTATCTACTCCATTACGAGTATCGATTAAAAATAATTTTCAAACAAATAAATTAAATTAATATATTATAATATTATATATGTATGGTTAAAGTATTCAATATCAGAGATAGAGCTTATATGTATATATATATAAAACTATATATAACTTTATTTCATTTTAATATTAATAATTACTATTAACAGGCATGAATCTTTATTTCTAGATTATATTATTATATTATATAGTAGTACTGTTATTATCTATATATATATATAAAAGGTAATCTGTGAGCCTGTGTATGACTGTTCCCTATGCACGCCTACATTTTTTAAGCTACTTCATTCAAACTTTCTAGAGACACATATCTACAGGGAAGCCAGGTCGACACATACTTTTTGAGCTTAAGTTCAGCAATTTTTTCCTTTGCAACATTTTTGGCCAACGTAGCCGATTGTTTACATTTGCTCCGTAAAACATCTAAGATCTAAGATGGTTGCTAGATTACGTCACAGAAATCAAATCACACGTGTCAAACGCGACTAAAAAAAAATGAACCTTTATATTTAATTTTTATTCCGACGTTTTAAAAATTCATTTGGTCAACCAAAAAATGTGAAAATTTTCCCCCGTAATTTTGAAACAAAATAAATATTTTTAAAAAGTATTTTTTCAAACAAAAACAAAATATGTAAAAATAAAGGGTAAATTTTAGTTTTAGGACCCGAAGGCTAATATCCCTTCAGATTTTTCGAAAAAAAGTCTTATTTCAGTGCAAATGTATATGCTGGACTCAAATCAGCAATTAGATATTGAAGAAACCGACCTTTTTTTATGTTAGCGACCTGAAAAAAAATCGGACTTATCGATCTTTTTATTAGCCATTACCGGCTTAGTGAGAGCCATTCGCTGCAAAACGATTTTAGGCGTAGGAAGAAAATTTGGGCCTATTTACTTCCTTTACAGAAAAGTCCTTGCAGAAATTAGTATGCCATTTTTTTTTTCGGTACTTAATTTCAGAAGAAAGTTATTAACATTGAAACAAGTAAAAAAATGAGTTATTTGCGTGTATAAAACGTTATTTGCGTGTGTTTGCGTATATAAGGAATATTAGCCTTCGGGTCCTAAAACGAAAACTTATCATGTCTACATTTTTAAATATTCTTCGAAAATTTATGAAATTCATTTGATCAACAAAAAATGTAAATATTTTCCCCCGTAATTTTAAAACAAAAACAAAAGAAATGTTGTTTACAATGTCACACAAAACATCAACTCACGTTTACGCAAAAAAAAAAAGAAGATTATTTAATGGAGTTTTTTAAACGACAATTTTTTATATAATTATTTTTATATAACTGAGTTTTAAATGAGGCGGCGACTACAAGCGCTCGGAAATCGCAACACGCTGCATTAATCATCTAATTAAAAAATGTTTTCAGTTGCCCGGGCAACGCCGGACTATGATGCTAGTCTATATATATAAAAGGCAATATGTTTGTGTGTGTGTGTGTGTGTGTGTGTGTGTGTGTGTGTCACTCTGTATGTATGTCCGTTATACAAATCCACAATTTTTATCCGATTCTCACCAAACTTCACACAAACATTCTTTGTACATCCGGTCAGGTCATGGGCTACTTATTTTTCCCGATTTTTTCCCACCCGTTATTGGAAATCGATACCCCAATATTTGGTCGGGTCTGATCAAGATCAGGATTTCAGCCTTTTATCGTGGTTCTTGCTGCAGAATTCGCTCTAACTTGGTAAAATTATAGTTTTTAGTCCCAAACATTAGTAGATCTTCTCAGACGACTCATTTTCCATGATATAGGAAATCGATACTCCAATAATTTATTGAATCTGATCAAAAACCAATATTCAGCTATCAATATGGATCATTTTCTTCACTTTTACTCCCAATGGGTACAATAAGTTTTCATAGACTTACTTAGGTTAGTTTATCCTTGGATGACTTATTTGACTCCGATATTGGAAATCGATACCCCGATATCCTATCGGGTTTGATCAAAATCAGATTTCAGCCCTTTTATTTTGGTTTTTGCTTCGGGTTTTTCTCTTAGTAGGTATAATTGTAGTCTCAGCCAAGATACCATTTACTTAGAGGACTTATTTAGCCTTCAAAATTTAGTTTGCGACGGAAAATGCATTTGACATCGATACCAGGAAATCAAAATTTGACTTACATCCATTCATTTTTCTTTCAGTCTACGGTTTCGCTTTAACTGGAAACAACTATTGCTTTTTAGTCTTTCGTGCCAACGTCCAAAGAGTCTGAGCTCTAGGACCATGGATTAGTTTTAAAGCTTTCATTACATCCGAGCAACAACGGGTTATTCTGTTTGTTACTATTACATATGGGATCAGTTAAAAATCTTTAGTGAAACATATAAATATACTACTCCGAAGTGGGACCCTATGTATACACCCCCCAACACACGTATATATATATATATATATATATATATATATATATATATATATATATATATATACTAGGAGTACAGCTCGGCGTTGCTTGGGTGTAATGAAAGCTTTTATATATATATAATCGATTTTCTGCACTATTGTCTATGAGTGTATCAAATTTGATTAAAATCGGAACACTCCTTCTATAACTCGAATTTTGTGGATTGTCGATTTTTGATATTTATTGGGGCTACCTCGACACAAAACCTAGCTAAGAACACTCAAAAACGCTTATAGTACAACTGTGTAAAGTTTCAAGAAAATCGGTTCAGCTGTTCGGAGTCTATAGGTAACGGACACACACACACACACACACACACAAAGTTCCATTTATAAATAAGTTTATATATATATATATATATATATATATATATATATATATATATATGTGCGTGCGTGTGTGTGTGTGTGTGTGTGTGTGTGTGTGTGTGAATATTCTCTGATGGACTGTATCAGTAGAAAAGACAATATAAATACAAAAGATCTAAGGGGAAAAAGAGGACCCAAGGTTTTACTATTTTGAGATTTCTGGCATTTACTTTTTTTCAGAAAATGCTCAGTACAATAAATACTGTAGCGCTTAATATAACTATATAATTACATTTGTTATACAATTAAATGTATCTTTAATCTTTAATTGTAGACCAAATTGAATTACATCATACGCTAAAAGTCTACCGAGCGCCCATAGCTCAGAGGTAGAATCGCCGACTGACGCCAATTCGGTCGGGTTTCAATCCTGGGTTAAAAGTAATCGAATGTCTAACCGTACTGATGAGCTGCGATACAGCGAAACAGATCTGTGTGCGGATGACTATCTCACAACCTGACTGAGCACTCTGGAAGAATGGTAGACTTTGAAAAAACAGTAGCTACTCTAGCATCTACGCATCGCTCATTCAGTTATGAATTAGAGCACTCTCAGCTATTGGCGTATGATACAACATGCGCTAAAAGCCTGCCCCCTTCTACCGAGCGCCCATAGCTCAGAGGTAGAATCGCTGACTAATGCCAATTCGGTCGGATTTCAATCCTTGGTTAAAAAGAAATCGGATGTCTAACCGTACTGATGAGCTATGATACAGCGAAACACATCTGTCTGCGCGGATGGCTATATATATATATATAGCCATCCGCGCAGACAGATTTTAGATTTAGCTTATTATATATATATATATATATATATATATACAATAAACTAAATTTTAGATTTAGTTTATATATATATATATATATATATATATATATATATGTGTGTGTAAGTATGTATGTATTTATACATGTGCTTTTGTGTGTGTATATTCCGACCCCAAATTCTCTTTCCTTATATAGACATGTGAATTTATTTCATTTCTCGATTTAAAAGGCATGAACCTATATTTCCCGTACCGAGTAAGAATGTTAGTAATTTTGAATGCTTGCTCGTCGGTGTTGCGCATTCGGACATTATTTTTGCTGCAGATGCGCAACTATTTGCTTTTCGAGGCTATGACTCGCAAATAAGGAATTTCACGTTCTTGTCTTCTTTTTCGGAAGAATTTATTAGTTACGAATTGTTATCGATTCACAGCAAAGCATTTCCGCCTCGCCTGGGAAAATATGCCGCTCTCCCCAAACCAAGATTCTTTGGTATTCTTTAATTACAAACTGAGTATTTTTAGATTCGAGGGCATTTTATTATTCAGAGGCTGTTACGCTTGTAACTTAATCGGTACACTAACATGTAACATGCTCTAAGGGTGACAATTTCGCACACGCGAACACATCACAATATATATATATATATATATAGTCACCGCAGGCACATCTGCTTCGTTGTATCACAGCTCATAAGTACGGTTAGACATCCGATTGAAATCCAATCTAATTGTCCTTAGTCTGCGATTCTACCTTTATGGGCGCTCGGTAGAAGAAGAAGGTAGACTTTTAGCGTGTCATATACCATGTAACTGATGTGTGATATACTGATGTGTGATATACTGATATGTGATATACTGATGTGTGATATACTGATGTGTGATATACGCTAGTAACTGAGAGTTTTCTAAGTCATTACTAAATTAACGATGCATAGATACAGGGTGTCCATAAATTCCGTGTGCACATTTAAAAATGCATAACTATATTTGTATTATTAATTTTTTAAAAAGTGTACACGTATATTTATGGACACACACACACACACACACTATATATATATATATATATATATATATTCTAAACATACACTGTTAAATATAAGAGACAATGAATGTCTATTATCTTTAATTATGAGCCGTTCTAAACATCATATTTTGGCTTTAATTTGAGGTGAAAATAAAGACAAAAATTGTCCAACATTTGGATATTTCTTTATTAATTTGGTTCGAAGCTTTCGGCTCACATAAGCCATTTTCAGAGAGGTTACAAAGACGTTCACATGAAACATCCACCATCAAAGACGATTTTATCTTGTGTTAACGTAAAACTTTGCTAAGCAACGATTACAGTTACCAAATAGCAAACGCAGTTCGTAAATTTGTAATGCGGTTCTACGACATCACACCGCGTAATAGCTCGAAATGTTAACAGAACCATTTATTTAAATGCAATGTAATGTGTTATGACCAGATTTAAACGTGATTTTATTAAGTGTGGGTTGTTTTGATTTAATGTAGATGGCCTCCAATATCTGAACGTTCTTTTTACTGTGTGTATGAGTGAGTATTATTGTATTGTTGACTAAAATCTGTCTAATATTACCTACATGGCTATGTTTTTCTAAGAAATGTTGTTTAATTGAACTCTGATCAGAAACTTGACAGGTAAGTATCCGAGTTGTAGTAAAATCAATATATGTAGTGGGTTTATTATTAGTACCAGAGATACAATCTCTGAACAGGCATGTAAATTCATAGACTACATTGGTTTTTTGTAGAGGATTTAGTTTAGTGCTTCTAGAGTTATTAGAGACTACGAGGTCAATTGTTTTGAATTTTTTATAATATATGATGAGATTAATTTGATTATTACTATTCACTGGTTTCACATTTCTACGTATTAGGTTTTTTTCGTCTTGTTTGTAATTATTATGTATTTGGTTGCAATAGTATATGTTAATAATGTTATCTTTATTTTGACGCACACTATTATTAGTAGTATTATCAATATTGTTAGAACTATTGTTAAGTTTATTTAAATACATTTTAATTTGTTGATCAATGACAGAGTTAGGAAATCCATTGTTAACAAGTGTTTCTTTAATGTTGTGTAATTCTTTAAAAATATGGATTTGGAAAAAGATATCATTTGTGTGCTTTGAATTAA
>JBBBDQ010001063.1:622500-635000 GCA_037127315.1 Ascarosepion bandense | reverse complement strand
AAAATCTCTTTAATCAGGGAGGCATTGTTGTATGTACAATGTGGACCAATCAAAATAAAGCAACTTCTAATTTGGAGAATATGTGAGCAGATTTAAAAATAATTTTATATATATATATATATATATATATATATATATATATATATAAAAGAGACGCGGAAAAACTAACAATTAGGTAGTGTTTTTCGCCTTGGATCTTTTTTTATTTATATTGTCTCTTCTACTGACACAGTCCATCTGAGAATATTTACACACACACACACGCATATATATATATATATATATATATATATATATATATATATATATATTAAACACGGTGAAGACTAAAAATTAGGTAGTGTTTTTCTCCTTGGATTTTTTTTATTTATATTGTCTCTGCTACTGATACAGTCCATCACACACACACAAACACACACACAAAACATACTCATACACACACGCACAACATATATATATATATATATATATATATATATATATATATATATATATCACCTTAACACGACGAATTTGAACCTTGGTAGCTGACGAAACCCTTCGTAAAATTCGCCTAGAGGAACTACGACTAACTATACAAATAAGAGCATACCCCACTCCACTAATAAAAAAATGGTAGAAGAAATAGCATTAGAATCTCTTCTGAATCCAAGAAAACAAATAAATAAAAAAGAAATGAAAAAGAAGAAAACATTCTAGCATGTGTTTCTACACACAACAATTGCAACCTAGAATTATTTACAGAGATCAAAACACACAAAGAGTTTACTCAACAAAAATGATAAAATAAAGGAAATCCTAAAGACAAATGAAATGATTAAAAGCAAACGCCAACCCAAAAATTTAATAAACATCCTAACTTCATCAAAATTCGAACTATACACAATACGTGGGGTTACAAAATGCAACAAAAAAGATGTGGGATATGCAGCATAGTAATAGAAGCAAAACACTTCAAGTTCGAAAACACATCTACATTCTAAATAAAAACAAACCTGAGCTGCAACTTTAAAAATATAATTTACGCTCTAAAATGCGATAAATGCTCAAAAATACAAAATACAAAAATACAAAAATACAAAATACAAAAAATACAAAAGAGTAGCCTTTCACAAAAGTAACATTAGACTAGCTAATAACAGGAAATTGTACGTCTCGCAGCATTTAAATGGATGTAGTGGAGGTAAATTCAGAGTAATGCGCATCTACCAAAATGCAGATTATGACACACTTATGATACAGGAAGAAATATTTATTAAAAAAAATACAAGCGTTCCCTCAATAAAACAACGTGTAAAACCCAAGATACACACAGACACGAAAACACACACACACACAAACTAAATTCAAAAAGTATCCCCAAAACAACAAAAACAACTAGATGACCCGTAGAGTAGAATTGAATCAAAATCGCTGAAAACAATTTTGAAGTATAAACACGAAATCAAATTTCGCAAGTCAATGAAAGTCTTTTTTAGAGTCAACGAAGGTGACAGGAGATACTTAAAGTGCGAATGTGAAAAAAAACAAAAAAACAACACGCACGCACGCACACATATAATCTCTCTGGCCTGCCCGCCACTTGATTTATCTGTTTATACACGATAACTTGGCTATCAGAAAAACAAACAGTTCTCGATATGTGAAGTCAAAAGATTATTTGCCTGAAGATAGTCAACTTTAGACTGGAAAAACAGTTAAAGAAATGATTAATAAAATTATAAAGAATATTTACAAAGCTCCATCTTTCCATTTACTAAAAAATCAAACCTAATATATTACGGAAACTACTTTTGATTTGTACGACTAAGATTCTTTTCTATGACCACAAAACTAACATCTATATACACCGTGATGGCATTTTCATGGGTTGAGTTCTGGGACCAACATTTAGTAACTTCTACACGCCTAACCTTGAAAATAAGATATTTAACACCACCAAAAATAAACTTTCCATCTACTTAAGATGTGTAGATGATTTTTTCATCTTAGTTAAAAAAAATAGATGAAAAACATTATTTATATTGTTCTGAGTGTCACCCAGTGTATAAAACCGCTGATGAGATCCAGTGACTTCAGTTGTGATCTCAATACCTGGTTACAGGAGTGGTGAACATATAACTTAGAGTTAAAGGGAGATAACTACATGACACCTGGAAGTGGCATGGCACATGGAACGAGAATGATATACCCTAGTGATCGAAATAAATGGTTCGGTTCGCAATTCAAAACACCTGAAGAAGGCCGAAACTTCCTGAATATGGCAATAAAGATTAAGACAATAGTCGGAACAATATTAATAAAGTAAATACTACCTCATCTCAGAAGTATAAATAAATAGAGGAAGTACAGGAACAATAAAAAAAATCCGATTCTTTCACTCTTCCCACCCACCCAACTATCTATCACCCCCTTCTGACATTTCCTATATCAAACCACTCTTCCTATTTACCTCCCCCTATGTAGCCCCAAGCGCAATAGTGACAGTGGAATGCCTTGCTTGGGGTGAAATGATTAAAAAAAAAAACTTCATATAAGAACTTCACAATAATAATAAATTTTCTTTTTCTTGAGGCTTACGGCCATATCACGTTGAATACACAGGTTCTCGTTCGATCACCGAAGTTAAGCAACGTTGAGCCTGGTCAGAACATAGATGGGTGACCGCTTGGGAATACCAGGTGCTGTAAGCGTTTAGTGTCGGATGTGCGTTGTGGTGCAGTGGATATCGGCTCGGAAAGAGAAATTGGTGAGCTGAGTTCGAATTCCAGTTGAATACCCTGCATTCACTTAAGCACTGGTACCCTTAGGGAAAGGTATTAATCCGTCCCTTCCCTCCAGTTATGGGTTAAATAACAGGGTAGGACTTGAGGACCCTGCCCTTAAATACAAATCCCAATGAATCTTGATACTCGAAAAGAAAAAAAAGTATTACTAGAGACAAAACTTATATAAAAACAACAATAAATTGTTGAAAGAAAAAGTTATTACCAGTAATAAATAAATACAATTTAGTTGGCAATAAAGGACTCGATGTGGTTGATATGCCATAAAACAAACCAACCAACCTTTTCTTGATGTATTGATAGACGCTAATAAAATCATTTACTACTCCACCATATAATAAAAGAAATAACATCAAAACGTGCACTCTAAACTATAAAAGTGAATGTCCTGACACTTACAAAATAGCTAATGTACAACATTTAATAAACCGTGCAAAAGTTAACTCTTCCACAAAAAGATTTTCTAAACTGAATTAAAAACATGAAACTCTCATCAATAATGACTTTCCTAATTATATCGTTGATGAACAAATTAGATTAGTCATTAGAAATAGTAACATAATTAAAAAATAACATAATACTTCCTGAAATACCCCTAAACACATCAACTTACGACCGTAATCAACTGAAAAATTCATAAAATAATCTAATATATTCCTCATTAAACCCAGTAAAAAAGTAAAAGTAATTATATATTATCCTACATTTAACACTACGAGCTTAATCATACGCAATCATACTTCTTCGTCAACTCGTGTTTTTTAAAAGACCAACACTGTATTCCAGTTTAAATGTTTTTTTGGGAGATTGTATCTCTGACAAACAAGTAAATCCATATTTTGGCTTGGCAACAACAATATTATGAAGACGTATTATACGCCATTTCTAAGAAACAAATTCTATCGCACAATATTTAAAGACACATTCACGTCCACCGGCAAAATACAGGAAAATACTTATTGACAAAACCAATATACTTCATCACGAAAATGATAAACAAGCCTTCAAATTCTCAAGGCCCTCTCAAAATTTATTTCGTGTATTGTAACAATTTTTTTGTTATGGTAACCTTTTACGAGGAATGGACTCTTCCTCTTTCCTGCATGACTTCCGGAGTACGCAGTTAGAGACGACAGCTAGAATGCAGTTAAAGCCAGCTACTAGTCAGTCAATAAGCAGCGTAACTGTACCGTTCGGAATTACTTATTTCTATTTACTGATTACTAACACTGTATAAATGTTCTTGTTGTACTAATACAATGTTTTCAACGTACCTTCTTGTTTTCCGTGTCTTACTTCCGGCACAACTGGTCACTACAACTTTGCGACGGCAATGATTTGGCTACAACAGTTTTAAAATACATTTGAGTTGACTAACATTTAACACCATGTTGCAGTTTACCATCACTGGTTACCCATCTTGCATTGAAAAGGCTTGTTTACAAAACATCGTCACTACAATGATTAATTTTAAAATAATTATAACAAAGCCGGTTTACAAAACATCGCTATTCCAATGACTACAATTACATTAATTGAACATTTATTTTTCTTTTTAACTTGGCAGAAATTTCTCTGGCTGTTAGACTTTAACTAAGTTAAAACTTAGCAATTCTCCACCCTATTTATTTTCTCCTTTTTTTATTTTTATTTTTATTTTTTATTTTTTATTTTTTATCTTTTATTTATTAATTTTTTTTATCTTTATTTTTTTAATTTTTATTATTATTTTCTTTTCTTTTTAATTGGAGTAGATAGACCAAACTATCGCCCGGTTCCCACTCCAGCCACGTCTATTGAACAAGTGTAGAGGCTCATCTCTTGTTCTCTATTTAGGATGTGGTTTCCGGCTTTCTCTTTTCTCTCCTCAGACCTCAGTATTGGTGCTTCCATGATTTTCATGCGATGTGTTTGGTTGGTGGCAACGTCTCGTCATTGTGAGGGTACCGGTTTCTGGTTGTTGCTTCTGACTGGTAGTTAGGAGCCCTAACTCTTGTGTAGCGTTAAGAGCGACTGCTTTGATCAATAATTGAATAATATCGGGGTTCTTGTTGTGCCATGTCGCGCATGGATAGGTGTCCCAGCAAGCGCTTTCGCTTGGCAACCGCTGTAATATAATAATCTGGTCCCACCCGAGGAAAGGCTGATGCAAGCGGGGGTGTTTTCCGGTCGTTGAAAGGAACGGATGTTTGTTTGACCTTATTTCCGGCAGTAGCGGAAATGGCTACAAGAGGCAGACAGAACAGGTGTCTCTGAGAATTACGTGGGCGTGCGTGGGCGAGGCAAAATCCGGAAGTCCCGGTTTGGAGATTATAAAAAGACCTCGGCGCACGGATTTCAGAGAGAGAGACGAGACAGAGGCAGACGAGAGAGCCAGACCAGACCAGAGGAGCAACAGATACGACGACACTCCCCGTCGGCCCCTTAGAAGCGCGCTCTCTCACTCTCTGTTCCCTAGGCTACACGGTTCATTGTCATTAATAAAAATATCACTTGATATATTTTTATATATATGCGTGTTTGTTGTCAATATATAACACCGCGAGGCCACACTTTGATGCAGCTCGAGCTAGTTTCCCTCTCAGCGTATATCGTAGATAATGACGGCCTGCAGCCTCTACTCAAGGTCCCTCCCTACCAACTAACCATAATATGAAAAACAAAATCAGAAAAAATCCTAAGCCAGTCAAACTCAAATCACCAAAATCTCTTAACATTTCTTTGACTAACACCCGTACTAACGTTTGTAGTGTAGAAGCTTTCCTCCACCACGAAAAGTCCCCTGACATCCTAGCGCTCTGTGAGACTAACCTCAACTCATCGATTCCCTCCTCTGACTTCTCGATCCCTGGTTATCTTTTCCTCTTAAGGAAGGATTTCCCTATCCATATGCATGAGCTGGGGGACTATGTTAGTGAACACCTCCCTGTAGCTAGGGTGACATCGCTCGAATCCCCTGACCACCAATATGTATGTCTCCGTCTGTCACTTCTCAGTTCGGTTAGCTACCTTTTCTTCCTTTACTGTTCCCCCTCCTCTCCCAACTGCTCCCTTCTAGACAGTATTTGTGACAATATAGATAAGGCTACTTCCTCCCACCCATTCGCTCACATATTTGTATTCGGAGATCTTAACGCCCATCTTAACGCCCATCACGCTGAGTGGCTTAAAGACTCTGTTACTGATTCAGCTGGCATCCACACTGTGAACTTTGTCATTTCTCAATCCCTTACGCAAGTAGTAGACTTCCCCACACTCTTTCCCAGCACTCCCTCTGGACACGCCTCTCCACTAGATCTAGGCTTTACCTGTGCACCTGACTTCTGCCAAGTCTCGCAGCTTTGCACTCTCGGCAACTCCGATCATGCTGTTCTCTCTCTTAATATTTCTCTCCGCTCCCACTCCCGCCAAGAGCCTCCTACCTATAAGACCTCCTACTGCTACTAAAGACTGACTGGGACGCCTTTCGCGATTTCCTATGCGACGTCCCTTGGGGAAAAGTGTTTGATCTCTCAGTTGATGACTATGCCTTTATACCTACCAGGAAGTTTCGGCTCAAACCTCATTCCTCCTCTTGGTTTTCTCCTGCTTGTTTGGCCGCCATTGCCCACAGGAACCACTACTTCCGACTATTTTGGAGACATTCATCTGACCACAATAGGCGCCTATTCACGTCTGATCATAATGAGTGCAAGAGAATCCTGAATGACGCCAAGCGGTTGTTTGCTGAGAGAATGAGACAGCGCATAGCTGACCGCAAGTTCGGATCCAAGGACTGTTGCCGGTTATGCAAATGGGTGCTGCACAATAGCAAATCTTCTATCCCGCCATTAATCAATGAATTTGAGGTCCTCACAGCATCAGCAGACCAGGCCGTGTGCTTTGCTCGCAGATGCTCATCCAACTCCACATTTGACTCATCTAGATACTCTTACCCGACTTCCCTATTAAAACTGAGGATAAACTGAACGATGTATGCATTACTCCGAGAGTAGTATCTTGAGTAATATCAAAACTTGACCCCCATAAGGCGAGCGGTGGTGATGGAATCCCGGTGATTGTTCTTAAGAAATGTGCCCTGAACTCTCCTCTGTCCTCTCTAAACTCTATAACTACTTCCTTTCTGCTTCCCGTTTCCCCGCATGCTGAAAGTCCTCTTCTGTCGTTCCTGTATTTAATAACTTTGGTGAACCATCAGACCCATCCAACTATCGCCCTATCAGCCTTCTACCAATTTTCGGGAAAGTGTTCAAGGCCATTATTAATGCTGAAATAGTTCAACATTTTACTGCCCATAAACTACTCTCTGACAGGCAGTATGGCTTCCGCTTCGCCAGGTCCACGGCCGACATGCTAACGACCACAACAGAGTATATGTTCCAGGGCCTTTAGGAGTCCGGCGAGGCTCGTGCTGTTGCACTGGACATCTCCAAGGCTTTTGACAGGGTTTGGCACGCTGGCCTTCTATGCAAGCTACGGGGTTGCAGTATTACCGGACGCTTGCTTGATCTGATCCAGTCTTTTCTAAATAACCGCATAAAGAAGGTAAATGGGCATGCCTCCACATACGACTGTAAAAATGCTGGTGTCCCTCAGGGCTCTATCCTAGGCCCGACGTTCTTATTTTCATAAATGATCTCCCAGACGAGATCAAGTGCCAAGTTGGCATCTACGCAGATGGCACCACAATTTACTTCCGCATCAGTAAGAAATCGGGCGTGGCGGACAGACATAACCTCGCTGCTGATCTTGAGAGGGATCTACATTCTGTGGTGGATTGGGGTAAGAAGTAGCTTGTAAATTTTAATGCGTCTAAGACCAAGCTGCTGTCTGTCAATAATCACAGGCAACTTCTCCTGCCTCCCATAAGCATGGACCAAGCGAGTCTCCTTAAGAGCAATACACTGCGCCTACTCGGCCTTACTCTTTCTTCCGATCTCAAGTTGAACCACTACATTGAGTCAATAGCTAAATCCACTGCAAGGAAGGATGGGTCACTGTGTCGGGCCAGGATGTTTTGCCTGCCTGAATCCATCCTGCATATATACAAATCAACAATTTGTCCGTGCATGGAGTACTGCTGTCATATATGGTCAGGTGCCCCTGCTGTTCATCTCAGTGTTCTTGAAAAGTTCCAAAGGAGAATCAGTAATGTGATAGGTACCGACTTGGCGACTCAAATCCAGCCACTTCCCACAGACAGGATGTGGTTCCCTTTGTCTATTCTATAAATACTTTCATGGTTTCTCATCCAACGAACTTAAGTCACTGTTGCCCCTGCAACAGGTGTTTACTCGTGGAACCAGACTGGCAACTGGGCCTCACCCATTCACAGTTAAATCAACCAAATGCAGAAATCAATTCTACTCTTTCAGCTTCTTTTCTCGCACTTCCCGCCTGTGGAACTCGCTTCCATATTTTTGCTTCCATATTTTTGCTTTCCTGGCGGCTAAAACCTCCAGGAATTTAAATACAATGTCAATACCCATCTCTTAACCACTTGACTCTAGTTCTTTCTACATCTCCCTGCATATCCTTTCTTTTCTCTCCACCTTTGCAACTGTCATCACACCTGTATTCCCATTCTTCTTTTGCTCCTTTCTAACTGGTTCATCTCTTCACTCTTTTCACTCTTCCCTATCTAATCTCTTAGCCCCTTAATATTTTCACTCTTATGTAGCCCCCTTCATTTGTTTTCTTTTATGTAACCCACTGCACGTCAGTGGCGTTACCGCCTTGCTCGGGATGACACGATTAAAAAAAAACAACTTTGTCTTCGTAATTCTCCCCTGAATACGTTCTCTCCACCTTTGCAACTGTCATCACACCTGTATTCCTATCCTTTCTCTCCACCTTTGCAACTGTCATCACACCTGTATTCCTATCCTTTCTCTCCACCTTTGCAACTGTCATCACACCTGTATTCCCATCCTTTCTCTCCACCTTTGCAACTGTCATCACACCTGTATTCCTATCCTTTCTCTCCACCTTTGCAACTGTCATCACACCTGTATTCCCATCCTTTCTCTCCACCTTTGCAACTGTCATCACACCTGTATTCCTATCCTTTCTCTCCACCTTTGCAACTGTCATCACACATGTATTCCTATCCTTTCTCTCCACCTTTGCAACTGTCATCACACATGTATTCCTATCCTTTCTCTCCACCTTTGCAACTGTCATCACACCTGTATTCCCATCCTTTCTCTCCACCTTTGCAACTGTCATCACACCTGTATTCCCATCCTTTCTCTCCACCTTTGCAACTGTCATCACACCTGTTTTCCCATCCTTTCTCTCCACCTTTGCAACTGTCATCACACCTGTATTCCTATCCTTTCTCTCCACCTTTGCAACTGTCATCACACCTGTATTCCCATCCTTTCTCTCCACCTTCGCAACTGTCATCACACCTGTATTCCCATCCTTTCTCTCCACCTTTGCAACTGTCATCACACCTGTATTCCCATCCTTTCTCTCCACCTTTGCAACTGTCATCACACCTGTATTCCTATCCTTTCTCTCCACCTTTGCAACTGTCATCACACCTGTATTCCTATCCTTTCTCTCCACCTTTGCAACTGTCATCACACCTGTATTCCCATCCTTTCTCTCCACCTTTGCAACTGTCATCACACCTGTATTCCTATCCTTTCTCTCCACCTTTGCAACTGTCATCACACCTGTATTCCCATCCTTTCTCTCCACTTTTGCAACTGTCATCACACCTGTATTCCTATCCTTTATCTCCACCTTTGCAACTGTAATCACACCTGTATTTCCATCCTTCTTTCGCTCCTTTCTAACTGGTTCATCTCTTCACTCTCTTCACTCTCCCCTATCTAATGTTCTTACTTTTATGTAGCCCCCTAATCTTCGTCAGTGGCGTTACCGCCTTGCTCGGGGTGACTCGATTAAAAAAAAAAACAACAAAAAAAAAACTTTGTCTTCGTAATTCTCCCCTGAATACGTTCTCGGAGTAGAACAAAAGTATTTGGGCTAAGAAAAACTACGACGTCTCTCTTGATAAATCTCAACTTAACATCAAGAAAATTATTAGAGAATAAGAATAGATTATTGTAAAAGTAAATGAACATAATATGTCTATATTATTTAATGAAATATGCTTGAATAAAGATATGCTGATGAAATATACATATATAAATACATACATACACATACATATATTAAGCAGCGTAATAATACCTTCGGAATTACTTATAGTATTCGTTGCGAACCGGCGATATTTCCAGTTACGCGATACTAATATAAACAATATAAATATTAATACGATGCCGTAGCACGTGTAATAAAAAAGGACAAGTTACATGGCAATAACAAACAAGTACAATACATTAAAATCTTTTAAATACATCCCAAAACAAGAAGAATGTTCATGTTGTCCAAATAGATGAGAACGTTTTCAGTAAGCATGGCAAAAAATTCTTCTTTTATGTACCTTGTTCCTTCAGAACGTAGGCGATCATGGCCTTCAACGTCTCCCTATCCCTGGTGGCTCTGAGCACGCTTTCTCCTGTAACATCTCTCAGCCCCGTTCTGTCATCCACCTTAGGCCCTTCAAATGTGTTATCCGCTGCTTTCCCCTGTCTCCTTTACCCTCTATCTGACCTGTTAGTATCAGCTTCTCCAAGCCCTCCTTCCTCATTGCATGTCCCAGGAACTTTATTTGTCTCTTCCTGATGCTCAATATTAATTTCCTTTTCGTTTCCATTATTTTCAAAACCTCGTCATTGCTTACATGCTCCGTCCACGATATCCGCACCATCCTTCTATAGAACCACATAAGCCAGCAAATGATTAAAATTACACTAAATTTGACTTCGTAATTCGCTTCTGAAGACGTTCACGGAGGAGATCAAAAGTATTTGGACTAAGAAGAACTACGACGTCTTCCTCAACTTAACATCATGAAAATTATTAGAGAATAAGAACGGATTATTGTAAAAGTAAATGAACATAATATGTCTATATTATTTAATGAAATATGCTTGAATAAAGATATGCTGCTAAAATACACACACACACACACACACACACACACACACACACACATATATATATATATATATATATATATATATATATATATACGTATACAGTACTGTGCAAAAGCATTAGGACAAGAACGATATCATCTTTTATGAGGCATCAAAATAAAGTTTAAAATCACCCTTATCCAAACACGTTTGCACACAACCGGTAGTGTACAAAAGTATTAGGACAGGGGTGATTTTTCTAAAAACCTCACTCAAATTCAAATACAGGATGAAAAACCAAGTAAATTGCTAATAAATATTGATTATTTAAAACTAGATGTAAAAGAAATGAATTAAAAAGAAGTTACATTTATTTTTTCCTATTTTCTATTAAACAAGTTATTTTGAAATGACTCATTATTCTGTTATTCTTGGGTATGACTGACGTTTTTCTTATTCCCTCATCTCGAATTGATAAATCTAATGTTACTTCGCAAGACACACTTTGGAACAAATACAAGCTGCTTGGTAGGAGATACCATTAGATACATTGAAAAAGCTTGTGATGTCAATGCCTGACAGATCAAAGATCAATGCCGTGATCAAAGAAAAAGGTTATTGTACTAAATATTAAATTTATTTTCTAACAAGTATTTTTTTCTTGTTAAAGAAAATTTAAATTGTTTATTTTCTGTCAATATGCCTCATAAAAGATAAAATAGTTTTTGTCCTAATAGTTTTGCAAAGTGCTATATATATATATAAATGGGAATGTATGTATCTATATATGTGTGTACGCATTTATATAAGAGAGATCAATAATTTCACACATTTACGCGTAATTATTGTAATTTGATCAAAAATGTTCACTCTATAAGGTTCGATAAATGCAGATTGTAAATGCCATCGAATTAAACATATTTACAAGGATGTAAATTAATTTTACGAAACTACATATCTGTTATATAATATACTATTTCCACAGCCAGGTTGCTTCTTTGTTCATCTTCCTACGTATACATTGCATAGATAGATAGATAGATAGATAGATAGATAGATAGATAGATAGATAGATAGATGACAACCTTAGATAGATAGATAGATAGATAGATAGATAGATAGATAGATAGATAGATAGATGAGACAACCTTAGATAGATAGATAGATAGATAGATAGATAGATAGATAAAGATAGATAGATGATAGATAGATAGATAGATAGATAGATAGATAGATAGATGAACAAAGATAGATAGATAGATAGATAGATAGATAGATAAGATAGATAGATAGATAGATAGATAGATAGATAGATGAACAAAGATAGATAGATAGATAGATAGATAGATAGATAGATAGATAGATGACAAGTTAGATAGATAGATAGATAGATAGATAGATAGATGAACAAAGATAGATAGATAGATAGATAGATAGATAGATAGATGAACAACCTTAGATAGATAGATAGATAGATAGATAGATGAACAACCTTAGATAGATAGATAAATAGATAGATAGCTGAGCAACCTTAGATAGATAGATAGATAGATAGATAGATAGATAGATAGATAGATAGATAGATAGATAGATGAATGATCAACCTTAGATAGATAATGAAATAGCTGAAATAGATAGACAGATAGATAACATCTAGCTATCTAGCTATATTAGTAGCTTCATATCTTTTCTTATTTCATTTTTCAGATTTTATATA
>JBBBDQ010001063.1:490000-617500 GCA_037127315.1 Ascarosepion bandense | reverse complement strand
GTACATACAGTGGTAGGATAACTCTCTAAGAGAGCTCTAAATATATATGTATATAAATACATATCGAGCAAATATAAGAAAAATTAAGGCAGACACGTTATTTCATGGTAAATCGGAAATATAGGCCTATTTTATATACTTTCATTTCTTTAAACCGAAAAATGAAAAAAATGTGAAATATTTATTTCTTAATATAATCCTCATTGTTAACGATGATAGGATCTCACTTCGAAATTCTTTTATTTTTTGGTAACATGACCTGAGATTGAGGGCCCCCAAAATAAATGTCAATTTCTCACACAAAGCGTAACATCAAAGATATTGATTTATTATCAGTAGAATATGATAGCATTTATCCCCTTCTTTTTCTTGTTGACTTCCTTTTATGCACCATGTCCCTGAAGGTTATGAGCGATCATGGCTCTCGATCACTTCCTGTCTCATCATGACACTTTATCATCATTACTTACCTTTGTTCTGCGACCCATTTACACAAAACAGTAGGTTGCTCTCTGTTTTCCCTTGCTTTCAAAATGCTTTGCGAGTGCTAAAATTATTTCCTACCTACCCGTACGGTTACGGTTTGCTGTCAATACAAGTTCTGGTTTAGTCTAATAGCCTTCCCAAGTTTGTCAAGGCTACATTTACTCCCTTCTGTAGGAGTTCTTGTAGTTTTCTTTCTGTGCCTGCTATTAACGATCTGTCACCTGCAAATTGGTGAGAAGATAGTCAAGTATTCACGGTCATATAGAAGGACTGACATAACAGAACAGTTCATTCTCTTTACCTTTGTTTCTAATGATATATTTCTGTTTCTTAATACTTTGCTTAGCTTTGAGAAGACTTCTCCAGCATTCACTGACATTTAGAAAGACTGATTTTACATAACAGTTCAGTTTCTTTTTCTTTGTTTATAAAGATATATTTCTGTTTCTTAATACTTTGCTTAGCTTTGAGAAGACTTCTCCAGCATTCACTGACATTTAGAAAGACTGATTTTACATAACAGTTCAGTTTCTTTTTCTTTGTTTATAAAGATATATTTCTGTTTCTTAATACTTTGCTTAGCTTTGAGAAGACTTCTCCAGCATTCACTGACATTTAGAAAGACTGATTTTACATAACAGTTCAGTCTCTTTTTCTTTGTTTATAAAGATATATTTCTGTTTCTTAATACTTTGCTTAGCTTTGAGAAGACTTCTCCAGCATTCACTGACATTTAGAAAGACTGATATTACATAACAATTCAGTCTCTTTTTCTTTGTTTCTAACGATATATTTCTATTTCTTAATACTTTGCTTAGCTTTTAGAAGTATTCTCCAGCATTCACTGACATTTAGAAAGACTGATATTACATAACAATTCAGTCTCTTTTTCTTTGTTTCTAGCGATATATTTCTATTTCTTAATACTTTGCTTAGCTTTTAGAAGGATTCTCCAGCATTCACTGCCATTTAGAAAGACTGCTAATACATAACAGTTCAGTCTCTTTTTCTTTGTTTCTAATGATATATTTCATTTTCTTAATGCTTTTGCACAGGTTTTGAAGCCATTCTTAATGGGCCTTCGGATTTTAGTGTCGCATATTCTGTCCTCTGTAAAAAGACATCTCATATATTTCAATTGTTGTGGTTTGGGCAGCCGTTTCAGAAAGAGAAAGGTCTGATCTCGTTTTTAGGCCTCATAGAGTAAAGATCAGCAAGGAAGTGTAAGGAGAGGGAATCTTGGTAAACCCAGTGCTAGGCCACAGATGGTGATGAACACTGTAAACTTCAACAAGGCAGAGCGATGAACCATATTGGGTAACACAGCAGCGTGGCCAAAACAATTGTCCTGGCTTCATTCCCAAGGACAAATGGCCTCCCTCATCAGAAGATATCAATGACATTTACAATATTTACATTATTCGGACTATTGCCCTCATATTTGTTGTAATTTGTACGGCGTTTCGGCCGTTTTACGCTCTAGCCTTCTTCAAATGCTAGGAATTTCGAACCGAACACTTTATTACAATTACTGTGGTATATGATTTTCATTCCTATTGTATATATATATATATATATATATATATATATATATATATATATATATATATATATAGTCACCCACAGACAGATCTGTTTCGCTGTATCACAGCTCAATACGGTTAGACATCCGATTGAAACCCGACCGAATTGGCGTCAGTTGACGATGCTACCTCTGTGCTATGGGCGCCCAGTAGAAGGAGGCAGTCTTTTTAGCGTGTATATCATCATTATACACGTCTAATAGTCAGAGTGCTCTAATTCATTACTGAATGAGCGATGCGCATATGCTAGAGTAGCTACTGTTTTTCAAAGCCTACTATTCTTCCAGAGTGCTCAATCATGGTGTGAGAGCGTAAAGTCAAGTTGCCAGGTCAGGACCGGTAACATCACAAACCCTTTGCAGATTTTGTCAAGAATCTCGAAACATGTCATAAAAAATCCTGACCACAATAAAATAGAAAACATTATTTTGAGAGTGTTTCTCATTAAAATGAATTTCATTAAAATAAATTTCGGAAGTGTCCGCGTAAAATAATAACAAATGCATCATTTTCAAACATTTATCAATTTAATTAAAAAAAGGAAATAAATCTTTGAAAATATAATTTTTCAGTGGATATGTTTTCCTCCACAGTCTAAAATTCTGATGTCATAAGTCAACACCATAAAATAAAAGCTATTGCTTTAAAGGCGTAGTTCTCATAACATGCGTAATGCACACACGACTGTACTACCCATAGAAACGGATAGAGCGCATGCGTCACTTGTTTGCTACGATGTGTAATTGTGAATGTAGTCCAAAGAGGGCGCCATTATTAATAGTAATCGTCTGCTCGTCATACATCTATCCAATGTTATTACACAAACATGATTTGAAATTAACTTCTTCAATTTGGTTATTTAATATTATATTTCAATTTGTCACATACAATGTTCATAGTAGGGATGTTTTCCACATTAAATGTTAACTAGTTGTACCCGAAAAATACTCACGACATTCCTGTTTTGATTATGTTTTCTTTCTTTCTTTTTTTTCTTTCTTTTTTTCACTTTAATCAAACAGCGTCTCTGATATGTCTTTTACCGTCCTTCTTCCCGATCAAAACGGAAGAATCCATTATTTTTGTGGTATTGACAGAGCATTTCATTTTTTCTTTCTTTCATTCCTTCTTTCTTTCTTTCTTTTTGTTCACGGAAACTATATAGCGTCTCTGATATGCCTTTTCCGTCTTTCCGCGTGATCACAACGGAACAGTCCACTCTTCAGGAACTATTAGCAGGGCATTTCTCTCTTTCGTTTTCTTTCCGTCTTTCTTTTTCTTTCATTTTTCTTTTTCTTTCTTAAACCAAGAAACGTCTCTGATATGTCTTTTCCATCTTTCCACGCGATCAAAACGATTTCTAAAGGTATTTGCAGGGTGCAACATACGTGTGAACAAAGGAACTAAGAATGAGAAAATCGGAATTATATGATAATTTTTCGTACCATTTAAAAGTATTTTTTGCATAAATGTGGTTTGTAATTTAGTATTTCAGTTTTTGAGATGAGTCAGTCAGTTAAGTGCCTTACGTGAAATACGCTTGGGTGATCATGGCTCTAAAGAGACACGACTGACTGGGCAGAAGATTATCCCGCAGTAGGTTGCCATTACTTTCTGCGGTAGACTGGTTGCCGACCAAGGCTATAGAACCCAATCTGTCCTGCTATTTGACTCATAGCTAGAGGGGAATATATGTATTATATTATTAAGTAGTAATTATGGGGGATCAGTTTATTACTTCAATACAATAGAAAAATGGCCCCCCCACTTTATGCCCAGTAGAAGCCTTTATCATGTTTCCAACTATTATATTCAGTCAGTCAGTTAAGTGCCATACGTGATACACGCTTGGGCGATTATGTCTCGAAAGAGACATGACTGACTGGGCAGAAGATTATCCCGCAGTAGGTTGCCATTGCTTTCTGCGGTAGACTGGTTGCCAACCAAGGCTATAGAACCCAATCTGTCCTGTTAGATGAGTAGTTGTCCTTATACTTTAATAAATATAAACATACCCTCTGGCTATCGTTCGGTGTCCATTAATTAACTGACATAAGGATTCTTCTTCTTCTTTTGTGTGCCATGTCCCTTCAGGACGTAGGCGATCATGGCCCTCCACATCTCCCTATCACTTGTTACTCTTAATACCCCTTCTACTGTTACCCCAAGCAATTCCCGGTCCTCCATCCATCTGCTTAAGTCTATCAAGTATGTCATGTGTTGCTACTATTAATTATTTGACATTGGAATTCTTCTTCATCTATGTGCCATCTCTTCAGGACGTAGGCGATCATGGTCCTCCACATCTCCCTATCACTTGTAGCTCTTAAGATCCCTTCTGTTACCCCACTCAATTCCCGCTCCTCCATCCATCTGCTTAAGTCTATCAAGTATGTCATGCGTTGCTCCCATTAATTAACTGACATTGAGATTCTTCTTTTATGTGCCATGTCCCTTCAGGACGTAGGAAATCATGGCCCTCCACATCTCCCTGTCACTTGTAGCACTTAACACCCCTTCTCCTGTTATCCCACTCAATTCCCACTCCTCCATCCATCTGCTCAACTCCAGCAAGTATGTCATGCGTTGTCTCCTTTGTCTCTCTACCACTCTATCTGTCCTGTGAGC
This sequence comes from Ascarosepion bandense, assembly GCA_037127315.1. Taxonomy (NCBI): domain Eukaryota; kingdom Metazoa; phylum Mollusca; class Cephalopoda; order Sepiida; family Sepiidae; genus Ascarosepion; species Ascarosepion bandense. The sequence continues at coordinate 612,803 of JBBBDQ010001063.1, read as the reverse complement.
ATCAGGTTTTCCAAGCGCTTCTTCCTCAATGCAAAACTTTCGGCTGATTTTCCTGCTGTTAAATATCAGTTTCCTTCTCGTGACCATCCTCTCCAAAACCTCATCGTTGCTCACATGTTCTGTCAATGGTATCCTTAGCATTCTTCTGTAGAACAAAATTTCGGTTGCTTTAAGTCTTTCCTTAAATGAGATTGTCCAGCATTCACTGCCATATTGAAGAACAGACATCACATAACAATCCGGTACTCTCTTATTTGTTTCCAGCGAAATGTTCCTGTCTCTTAATACTCTACTTAGCTTCTGGAATGCATCCTTGGCTACGCCAATACGCCTTCGGATCTCTGTATCGCACTTTTTGTCCTCTGTTAGAACACTCCCAGGTATTTAAATTTCTGCGCCTGTTTGATTTTAGTTTCATGTGTATATCTATATTGTATCAGTCAGTTGTCATAGGTGATACACGTTTGGGCGATCATGTCTCAAAAGAGACATGACTGACTGGGCAGAACATTTTCCCGCAGTAGGTTGCCATTACTTTCTGCGGTAGACTGGCTACAGAACACAATCTGTCCTGTTATTTAACCCAAAGCTGGGGGGAAGAGGCGGATTAATACCTTTCCCAAAGGTATTTGTGCGTAAGTGAACGCAAGAAATTCAACTGGAATTCAAAATCGGCTCCCCAATTTCTCGTTCTGAGCCGATATCCATTGCACATCCTAAACATGCGACGTACATATTCATTGGCCAGTCCAGAGTCGGTTAGCTCAGTTGGTTAGAGCGTCGTGCTATGTTGTATAGCTTATGCAAAATCGTTTGATAAAGTACGTCACAAAGAACTACTTGAACTGTTAGGTAAGCTTGACATATATGGGAAGGATATTAGGCTAACCCACAACCTACTAACACCAAACCTAAGTACGGATAGATAGCAAATGAGTTCAGTAAATATACAAAATTAAAAATAGATGTAATACAAGGATAGATAAGAAACATGTTCAGCAATTATACAAAAGTAAAAATGGATATAAGACAAGGATGAGTCTTCTCACCTGATCATTTCCCCCTATACAGCGAGGCAGTTAAGAGAGAATTAAAAGCCCTACAAGGATTCATTATTGGCGGCCACAATCTTAACAAGATATGATATGCTGGTGAGAGATCGTTGATAGCAGGCATAGAAAGGAAACTACAAGAACTCCTACAGAAAGTAGTGAAGGAAAGCGAGAAGAAAGGACTAAGTATCAATTGCAAAAAGACAGAATGTATGGTTGTTAGAAAAAAGAATAGCCCAACACGCGAATTGGAAATACCGGAATTAACCCAGTACAAAAACGGAAATACACTCTTTTCTTTTTTTCTTATTTTTTTTTTTCAATTGGAGTAGGTAGACTAAACTATTGCCCGGTTCACACTCCACCCACGTCTATTGAACAGGCGAAGAGGCTCATCCCTTGTTCCCTGTTTAGGATGTAGTTTCCGGTTTTCTCTTTTCCAATCTTTTCACTCTTTTCTTTTTTCTTTTTTTTTTTCAATTGGAGTAGATAGACTAAACTATCGCCCGGTTCACACTCCACCCACGTCTATTAAACAGGCTTAAAGAGGCTCATTCCTTGTTCCCTGTTTAGGATGTGGTTTCCGGCTTTCTCTTTTCCAATCTTTTCCCTCTTACGTAGCCCCCTGCGGATCTATATATATCTTATATATATAAGCTTTTTCGCGCATAATATTAGGCTGGAAAACAGAGGAACATGTATATATAAAAAAAATTCTTATGTTTTTATTCTTCGTTGATGACGCATGTATGGAGCAGAAAGGAAGCGGAAGAAAGTGGTGCACACAAAGAGGCCTTGGGTGATCGTTAGCTAAAATTCCTAGACTTTATATACTCTTAAAACTCCGACGCATTTTTACCTTTTCAGTTTGTCGCTGTATTGACGTTAACTATGGCAGGATGTATCTCTCAATCACTCCCCCAACCATCCATCGCTTTTCAAGCAGGTTGTCGTTTGTGTGAGTTTTTTTAATATTATTTTCGCACTTTCTTGACATCATCTATGGCCGGATATAACTGTAAACCACCCCTGTTCCTTGTTGACCTTATCCACGACCGGATGTGCCGGTCAGTTACCTCTGTCGTTCAAGGTAAGTGCGGCACTGAAAACCTAAAGACCATCGGAATAGTAGAGGATGGCTTAAAAAATCGTGAAAAGTATTACGAAACAAAACTATATCGTTATAAACAAAGAAAAAGAAACTGAACTGTTATGTAATATCAGTCTTTCTAAATGGCAGTGAATGTTGGAGAAGTCTTCTAAAAGCTAAGCAAAGTATTAAAAAACAGAAATATATTGTTAGAAACAAAGAAAAAGAGACTGGACTGTTATATAATATCATACTTTTTAAATGGCAGTGAATGCTGGAGAAGTCTTCTAAAAATTAAGTAAAGTATTAAGAAACAGAAATATATCGTTAGAAACAAAGAAAAATAGATTGAACTGCTATGTAATATCAGTCCTCCTATGTGGCAATGAATACTGGATATTCTCCCCACAGATCATGGTTCTACAGAAGGATCTTGAGAATACTGTGGACGGCGCGTATGAACAACGAAAAAGTCTTACAAAAAATGGAAGCAATAATGACAGTTAATGTCAGAAACAGATAGAAATCATCTTAAATATTATAATGAAGGGCTTGGAAATTTTGACACTCATGGAGTAACTAAGGAAAAGGGGATGTCGAAAGCAGCGGATCACCTAACTGATGAATAGCGGTAAAGTGCGTAGAACGCTTGGCAAACGAAAGGATCAAATGTTCCTTAGGGCTACAAATGATAGAAGGTTGTGGAGAGCCACTATTGCCCACATTCTGAAGGGTTACAGCATAAAAGAAGCGTCTGTTAGCACACTAACATCTCAGTGAAGAAAATGGCTGGTTATATTCGATGCCTTCAAATCTAAATCACTGATGGTCCATTATCACTTAGTGGACCCTGAATTTTTGCCTATCTCGAGCAACAGGTTTTCTCTTAAGGAGGCTCCGTGCCTTGAGAGGTTATTGAAACTAAAGATAAACTAAGACCCCAAGTGGAACTTGTACATACAAACCACTGATAAGTATGCTGAAAAGATGGCTAGTTCTCTGAACAATTGCAGTAGGTACCTGACTTCGTGATATCTGTCAGTTAAGTGTCATACGTGATACACGCTTGGGCGATCATGTCTCGAAAGAGTAATGATTGGCCGGGCAGAAGATTATCCTGCAGTAGGTTGCTATTATTTTCTGCGGTAGACTGGTTGCCAGCAAATGCTATAGAACCCAATCTGTACTGTTATTTAACCTATAACTGGAGGGAAGAGAGACGGATTAATAACTTTCCCAAGGGTATTTGCACGTCAGTGAATGCAAGGAATTTAACTAGAATTCGAACTCGGCTACTCGAATTTTTTTTCTGAACCGATATCCACTGCACCATAACGTATCACCGTAGATATCTTCGTGATATACTCTGCCTTTAAAAGCCGTAACTGAAATCTTAATATGTAAAATTTGTTTGGGTAAGGGGGATAAAATAACAACTTTAAAAAATGCCATAGAAGAGAATAATATTTATTTTGTAAAATACAAAAGTGTAGCACAAGGCCAAAAAGGGGCATAAGGAAGACTGATCTTCATCTGCCTTACAATTAAACGTAGCTAGCCACAATCACTGATCAAAACAGTGCTCCTTACACCAAAACAATATTTTTTTACATACCCTGCAACCACTTTAATATCTCAAAATCGCTATGAAGTCCAAACTTGTTCCCATATGTCTGTGAGGTGAAGAGAAAAATGAATGGCTTCATTTCTTATATATTCCTTTGAATGTATTCTCAGTATCTTTCGGTAGAAGCTATCTCTGTTTCCCAAAATCTTTTCGTCATCTAAGAAGAAATTGTCACCCATTCACCTATATAGTCAGTCAATGAAGTGCTAAACGTGATACACGATTGAGCGATCATGTCTCGAGAGAAACATGATTGACTGGGTAGAAGATTATCCTGCAGTAGGTTGCCATTACTTTCTGTGGTAGATTGGTTACTAGCCAAGGCTATAGAACTCAATATGTCTTGTTATTTAATCCTAAACTAGAGGGAAGAGACGGATTAGTACCTTTTCCAAGGGTGTTTGCGCGTAAATGAATGCAAGGAATGAAGAGTGAAGAGAAAAATAACAATTTAAAAAAATAAAACTCCACTTAATATTTACAATGGTGAAAATTTTTATACAAGAAACTAAACAAAATAGACCAATGTCCTCAGAATAATTACCAAGTATTTATAGAAAAAGCACGGGAAAAGGTAGGTTATGGCAGGGTAAAAAAAATGGAAAATATTTAAAACACTTTTTTTTTTTTGCCTTTGTTTGTGTTCTGTTTATCTATTTAATCAAATTCCGGGAATGATATCACGCATTCCGAAGAACGGGAATATCTCTTCAAGGTGTTTTTGCTTTGTTTTTGTTTTTTTGTATTTGTTTTTGTTGTTTTTTTTTTGTTTTTTGTTTTTTTAAGTGAAGAGCGTTCGCTTTAAATGTCCACAATTATTTGGTCGACTGAGGATTTTTATTGTCGTAAATCTTGGTAATCAATAATTCATAGCAAATTACTGTTAGCCATTAAAGCCATACTGGAGTTTCGTGATTTCGACTGAAGCGGAATGAAAGTAGGGGAGATAACTGGACGAAATGGGGAAGGAAAGTAATATTTATGGCGTTTAAATTAGATTTGATTTTCTCTTACAGAGGCGGAAACAACAAACAAATTAGAAAGCCGACGATGGTAGAGCTGTTAGCAAGTTCGCAAACGAATCCGCTTCTTCATAGGCTTACGGTTACATCACATTAAACCACCGACCCCCAAACGATCCCCGAAGTTAAGCAACGGCGAGCCTGGTCGGTACTTGGAGCGATGACTGTGTAGGATTATCATATGTAAGCTTAGACGTGCGGGTGGTGTAATGTATAGGAATTGTTAATTGGAGAACCGAGTTCTGATCTCCGCTGGTTTCGTCATATTAACTTACACACAAATAACGTTAAAAAAGAAGTATGTACCCACCTATTCTCCCCCCAGCTAGGGGTTAATTAGTAAGAGCTCTATCACTAATCAAGTATATCGAAAAATGCTTGCAATCTAAAATATATTTTCTGGTTTTTAATAATCTGCAAAGGGTTGTTGAGTTGTAAAAAACGAATCAATCAGTCGGCTATAAACAGCTGACTTTGAAGCTCTAAGCAATATCTATTCCCTTACTATTCCCCCTAGACTCCATCCAGCCATCACTATACATAGGCCCGTTAAGTACATGCTCTCGTCTACCTCAGTCAATAAGTTAAATGTCATACGTGATACACGCTTGGGCGATCATGTCCCGAAAGAGACACGACTGACTGTGTAGTAGGTCGACATTACTTTCAGCGGTAGACTGGTTGCAGACCAAAGCAATAGAACACCTAATCCGTCCCATTATTTAACCCATAACAGGAGGGAAGAGACGGATTAATATCTTTCCCAAGGGTATTTGCGCGTAAGTGAACGCAAGGGATTTCTCGTTCTAAGCCGGTATCCACTGAAACACAACGCACATTCTCTACCTCACTTGCCTTCAATATGCCCTCTGGGTGTCCAATTTCACTGTGGTATCCCAGAAATTTCAACTGTTTGCTTCGAAGTATATATGTCCTTCTGGTTTTCATTTTCCTTGAGCTGGCTTCATTTCTTATATATTCCTTTGAATGTATTCTCAGTATCTTTCGGTAGAAGCTATCTCTGTTTCCCCAAATCTCTTCGTCATCTAAGAAGAAATTGTCACCCATTCACCTTTATAGTCAGTCAATGAAGTGCTATACGTGATACACGCCTAGGCGATCATGTCTCGAGAGAAACATGATTGACTGGGTAGAAGATTATCCTGCAATAGGTTGCCATTACTTTCTGTGGTGGATTGGTTGCCAGCCAAGGCTATAGAACTCAATATGTCTTGTTATTTAATCCTAAATTAGAGGGAAGAGACGGATTAGTACCTTTTCCAAGGGTGTTTGCGCGTAAATGAATGCAAGGAATTCAACTGGAATTCGAACTCGGCTCCCCGATTTCTCCTTCCGAGCCGATATCCACTGCACCATAACGCCCATCTTGTATAGGAGGGTTGGTATTATTATATCTTCTTACCCGATTGAACTTTGACGGTGAGGCAATACCAACAGAACTACAAGTCCAACTAGGATTTATTATTGGTGAAGCTAATTGTAACAACATAACATACTTTTTTTTTTTTAATCGTATCACCCCGAGCAAGGCGGTAACCCCACTGATGTGCAGGGGGCTACGTACGCAGATGACACAGTGTAGAAACCCCTAGATAAGTTCGTAAAGGAAAGCAGGATAAAAAGGACTATCAATTGTAAGAGGGTTGAATATATGGTCGTTAGCAAAAATACGAACTACGAACCGGGGATGTCAAAATCAATCACGGACAGAAATTTAACGGTCTGAGTTCAAAGCCTGACATTTCTCATTTATCCCACAAAACATCAGCAATGTCTTTTTGGTTTGAATTACATGTGTTCTTTTTCTTCACTTTTTCCGTAAAAGCTTTCTTGTTGCTTTTATTTTCTCTCTATAGCAGTCTCAGTACCCTTCTGTAGAACTACTTGTTCATCTCAGTGTTCTTTACAGGCTCCAAAGGAGAATCTGTAATGTGATGGGTTCCGATCTGGCAGCTCGACTCCAGCCACTTTCTCACCGACGGGATGTGGCTTCTCTTTGTCTATTCTACGAATATTTTCATGGCTTCTGCTCCGACGAACTTAGGTCACTGGTGCCCCCTCCACGAAAATATATTCGTGCAACCAGACTGTTAAGAAGGTCCCCACCCTTTTACAGTCAGATCAATCAAATGAAGCCGACAATTCTACTCCATCAACTTCTTTTCTCGCACTTCCTGCTCTGGAACTTTCTTCCATGTACTTGCTTTCCTGACGGCTAAAACAACCAGGAATTTAAATGCAATGTCAATTCTCATCTCGTGTCCACTTGACTCCAGTCCTTTCTACATCACCTCGTGTATCTTGTTCTTTTCCTTTCCCTCTACCTTCGCAACTGTCTTCACACCTGCGTTACCATCCTTCTCTTGCCCTCTCTCTCTCTCTCTCTCTCTGCCCCCCCCCTGTAACTGGTTCGTATTTCTCTTCACTTTCCTCCTGTCTAACCTTTTACTCTTATGTAGTCCCCTTCGCATCAGTGGCGGTACCGCTTTGCTCGGGGTGAAACGATTTAAAAAAAAAAAAGAGTATTTTATTTTTCTTTGAAAAAATTGCCCTATTGGCATATTCACTGCCCTGTTGGTGACCTGATTTTACATAGCGGCTCAACATTCCTTTCCGTGTATCGAATTTTTCCTGCTTTTTAAAACTTTGTCTGATTTCTCAAAGGCATCTTTTGCTATTCCATTGATGCTTCGGATTTCTGTGCCACATTTTCTGTCGTAGCAACTGGGCTTAATATTAACTGTATTTAGATTTGACTAAACCTTAATCAACTTCGCTACTCACGTAAGAACAGCTTAGGCAAAACCACACACAGTTCGTTGATTAAAATACTTTAATTAGGCAGCCTTTCATCAGTCTTAGCAAAGATTACCCTTCTTTCATCATTGTAATATATATATGTATATATATATATATATATATATATATATATTAAGTAAGTAATTCATCGAGTTTTTATTCGACCTCAACAGAATGCAGAAAGTCCTGGATGGCTGTTTCGTCCTATATTTGGGACTCATCAGCAGTGCGCATCCACTACCAGGAATATATATATCAAATCGGAGTCTAACCGTACTAATGAGTTGTGATACAGCGAAACAGATCTGTCTACGGATGACTATTTACGCTCTCACGGCCTAATTGAGCACTGTGGAAGAATAGTAGACTTTGAAAAACAGTAGCTACTCTGGCATGTACGCATCGCTCATTCAGTAATGAATTAGAGCACTCTGGCTATTGGACGTATATAATGATAATATACGCGCTAAAACGTCTGCCTTCTTCTACCGAGTGCCCATGGCCGAGGGGTAAAATCGCCGACTGACGCCAATGCGGTCGGGTTTCAATACTGGGTTAAAAGCAATTGGAGTCTAACCGTACTGATGAGCTGTGATACAGCGAAACAGATCTGTCTGCGGATATATATATATAATCCTCTCAAATATTTTGCCTTCATTTTTTACGGCAAGCGTATAGTAATAATAATATATGAATGTGCGTTGTGGTGAGATGGGTATCGGCTCGAGATGAGAAATCGGGGTGCTGAGTTCGAATTCCAGTTGAATTCGTTGCATTCACTTACGCGCAAATACCCTTGGGAAAGATATTAATCCGTCTCTTCTACCTCCATCTATGGGTTGAGTAGCAGAACAGATTGGGTTTTATAATCTTCGTTGCCAAACAGTCTGCTGCAGAAAGATATGATAACATACTGCGGAAAAATCTTCTGCATAGTCAGTCGTGGATCGAAAGAGACATGATCACCCAAGCGTATGTCGCTTAACTAACTAATAATCTAGTGGAGTCACGGATAGTTTTTAGATGTGTATGTGGATATCGACTCGAGCGAAAAATCAGGGAGCCGAGTTCGAATTCCAGTTGAATTCCTCGCATTCACTTACGCACAAATACCCCCGAGAAAGGTATTAATCTGTCTCTTCCCTCCAGTTATGGTTTAAATAATAGGACAGATTGGGTTCCATAGCCTTGGCTGGCAACCAGTCTACCGCAGAAAATAATAGCAACCTACTGCGGGATAATCTTCTGCCAAGTCAGTCATATCTCTTTCGAGACATGATCGCCCAAAGCGTGTATCACGTATGGCACTTAACTGACTGCCTGTATATAATAGTTGGAATCATGATTAAGGCTTCTACTGGTCATAAAATGAGGTATCAGTTTTATATTGTTATGAAGTAATAAACTGATCCCCCAATAATTACTACATAATAATACAGTACAACTCTTTCCTCTCTAGCTATCAGTCAAATAACAGGACAGATTGGGTTCTATAGCCTTGGTCAGTAACTAGTCTACTGCAGAAAGTAATGGCAACCTACTGCGGGATAATCTTCTGCCCAGTCAGTCATGTCTCTTTCGATACATAATCGCCCAAAGCGTGTATCGCGTATGATACATAACTGACCCGAAATAAGCTTTAGAGTAATGGGCGGCAAATTAACAAAACCTCTTGAACAATTTATAGTTAGTAATATAATGTAAATAAGTAAGTTATAGGTTCTCTGTTGATGTTTTCAAGAAAAGGTCTATAAATACTGACATACGTTACATTTACGGCAATATGAAAATATAAATAATATTGTAGAATCCTTTTTTTTAAGAGGGTATCTAAACTTATTTATAAATGGAACTTTGTCTCTCTGTGCGTGTGTATGTGTGTGTGTGGCTGTGCGTGTGTGTGTCCGTTACCTATAGACTCCGAAACGGCTGAACCGATTTTCTTGAAAATTCACACAGTTGTACTATTAGCATCTGCGAGTGTTCTTAACTAGGTTTTGTGTCGAGGTACCCCCGATAAATATCGAAAATCGATAATCGAAAAAATCGGGTTATAGAAGGAGTGGTCCGATTTTAATCAAATTTGATACACTCATAGATAAAGACATAAGAAATGATATTCAGAAGTTTCAAGGTTGCAGTTCTTACAATAGCGCAGAAAATCGATAATATATATATAAGGCAAGATGTTTGTGTGTGTGTCTGCTTATCTGCATGTATGTCTGTAAGTTTTTCAGCCCTTTTATTTTAGTTTTTGCTTTGGGTTTGGCTCTAAGTAAGTATAATTGTAGTTCTTAGTCTCAACCATGATACAATTTACTCAGAGGACTTATTTAGCCTCCAAAATCAGTTTACGACGAAAAAACTTATTTGATATCGATACCAGGAAATCAAAATTTGACTTACATCCATTCATTTTTCTTTCAGTCTACTGTTTCGCTTTAACTGGAAACAACTATTGCTTTTTAGTCTTTCGTGCCAACGCCCAAAGAGTCTGAGCTCCAGGACCATGGATTAGTTTTAAAGCTTTCATTACACCCGAGCAACGCTGGACTATACTGCTAGTATTAAATAATCTTCAGATTAAATGATGTAACAATGAAAATACTTACCAAATTGTTATTTTAATTATGTCCTTTCTTCGTCACAGCGTTTTCGTCGTCCCTTTTCTGGTAAGTTTTTCTTCTACACCAACGACTCCAGCAGCTTCTTTTCTCGCACTTCCTGCCTGTGGAACTCGCTTCCCTAATCTAGCTGTCCTGACGGCTACAACCTCCAGGAATTTAAATGCAATGTTAATACTCATCTCTTAAGCACTTGACTCTAGTTTTTTCCATACCACCCTATATATTCTTTCCTTTCTGTCCACCTTTGCAACTGTCACCACACCTGTATTCCCACCCTTCTCTTGCTCCTTTCTAACTGGTTAGTCTTTCTCTTCACTCTCTTCACTCTCCTCTATCTAATCTTTTTACTCTTATGTAGCCCCCTAATCTTTTTACTCTTATGTAGCCCCCTGCACATCAGTGGAGTTACCGCCTTACTCGGAGTGACACGATTAAAATATCTTATTTCATAAACTATATTGCATTGATTGATGCTTTAGTGTGCGAGGTTTTGTAGCTGTCTCGACAGATGCACCTACTTTTTGATTGCGGGTGGTCGTCTTATTTTCAGATAGAATTTTCTAAAAGCCGTTTACAGTCGTGATTTCTATGCCTCACCATCACCTACTGTTAAAAATCAATATTCTTTCTTTTAACAAACCTAGAAAGCATTTGACCCCAGAGACAAATATATTCAATATACGAGACATAAATAAGTAGAGGGGATGATGGAAATTATTCAGCTTTAAATGTTTACTTAGTAAAGAAAAAGTTTGTCTGTTACTCCTCTCAGAATTGTCTTACCGGAAGCATGATCCGCCATTTTGAAAATGCCGCTGATGGGCATTTTGTTTCAGCGGACATGCGTCGCAAACTCTCTACGTGCCCAGGAGGTTTGATTGTTGATTTTTTTTATTTAAAAAAAAAAGAAAATAAAGACGTTACAGAAAACGAAAAATTGGAGAATAGTATTAAGATGAAGAAGAAGAAGAAAATAAAGACGTTGAAGAAGAAACAGAAAATGAAGACATTTACAACAAAACAATAAGGAGAGAATGAAGACGCTGAAAAAAGGGAAAAAAGATAAAGACGTTGAAAAGAAAATGAAGACGTTAAACAAAAAAAAAGGAAAAATCAGAGAATAATATTAAGATGAAGAAGAAGAAGAAAATAAGGAGGTCGAAGAAAAAGAAGAAAATAGAGACATTTAAAAACAAAAAAAAGAAAAGAATGAAGACGCTGAAAAAGAAAAACGATGACAAAGACGTTGAAGAAGAAAATGAATGCGTTAAAGAAAACGAAAAATCGGTGAATAATATTAAGATGAAGAAGAAGAAGAAAATAAAGAGGTCGAAGAAAAAGAAGAAAACGGAGACATTTAAAAACAAAAAAAAAATAAAGAGAGAATAAAGACGCTGAAAAATAAAAAACGAAGATAAAAACGTTGAAGAAGAAAATGAAGGCGTTAAATTCGACAGCGAATATGAAGATGAAGTCGAAGAAAATGAAGGCGTTAAATTCGACAGCGAATATGAAGAAGTAGAAGAAAATGAAGGCGTTAAATTCGACAGCGAATATGAAGAAGAAGTAGAAGAAAATGAAGGCGTTAAATTCGACAGTGAATATGAAGAAGAAGTCGAAGAAAATGAAGGCGTTAAATTCGACAGCGAATATGAAGAAGAAGTCGTAGAAAATGAAGGCGTTAAATTCGACAGTGAATATGAAGAAGAAGTAGAAGAAAATGAAGGCGTTAAATTTGACAGCGAATATGAAGATGAAGTCGAAGAAAATGAAGGCGTTAAAGAAGAAGAAGAGATAACAAAACTAAAAAAGCAGATAAATCTAATGAAGGTGAATGCAAAAAAGTAAAAAAAATGGATCTATTTTAAGTAAATAACTCTGGAGAAGTGAAAGTTATCCATCTAGAGAAGAAGCATTTTGTTTCAGCGGACATGCGTCGCAAACTCTCTACGTGCTGAGGAGGTTGGATTGGGATTTTGTTTTGTTTTTGTTTTTTGTTTGTTTGTTTTTTAAACAGAAGAAGAAAATGAAGACGTTGAAGAAGAAGAAGAATTATGAGAATAATAAGATGAAGAAAAAAAAGAAGAAAATAAAATCGTTCAAGAAGAAGTAAATGAAGACATTTAGGAACAAGAAAAATAAGGAAAAAAATGAAGACCTTGAAGAAGTCGAAAAAGAAGAAAAGGAAGAAGAAGAAGAAGAAGAAGAAGAAGAAGAAGAAGAAGAAGAAGAAGAAGAAGAAACTTGTGTAAGTTAATCGCGGAACAGGATTTACAAGTGATAACAAAAGGACAAAATTTATCAAAAGCTACAAATGACGGGAAATTGTGGAGAGCCATGATCTTCAACACCCTGAAAGAACACGACACAAAGAAGAAGAAGAAGAAGAAGAAGAAGAAGAAGAAGAAGAAGAAGAAGAAGAAACTTGTGTAAGTTAATCGTGGAACAGGATTTACAAGTGATAACAAAAGGACAAAATTTATCAAAAGCTACAAATGACGGGAAATTGTGGAGAGCCATGATCTTCAACACCCTGAAAGAACACGGCAAAAGAAGAAGAAGAAGAAGAAGAAGAAGAAGAAGAAAATTGAATAGACAGATAAATATAATGACGATGAGGAAAACGTCAAAATAAAAGAAAAAAAAAGCGATATATTTTAAGAAGTAAATGATTCCGGAGAAGAACAAATTTAAAAGAAAGATCTAAAGAAGAAAAAGAAAAGGAGAAAAATGAAGAAGTCTCAAATAAATTAAGGAAGTAGAACTTATGGTACAAGAATTCTACAAAATTTACTACCAAAATAGCAGTACATATTGAAGAATTCTTGTACCATAATTTCTAATTAAATTAGAAGCTGATATCAAATAAAAGTTGAGTATTTTTTTCTTTGTTTCAGATGAAATTTTCTTGTTTCTTAATACTTTTCTTAGCTTTTGAAATAAATTTAAATTCCACTAACTGTTACAGCTTTTTCAAGTACTGATGGGGCTTTGCTTAAAGCCATTGTTATCCACTGAGGTGTGAAAAAGATTTTGTATATATCTGATAGTTTAGACATTTTGTATATAGCTAATGTGTGAAAAAAAAAAAACTTGTATATAGCTGAATGACACCTATATAAAAGTGAAAACTGGAACAGTCTGTTTGTGAACACGACTCAAAGTTGTTGGTTAATATTTTGGTTTTATAAGACGATAATTCTCAAGGATGTGCCTTGTGGTGCAGTGGACATCGGCTCGGAACGAGAAATCGGAGAGTCAAGTTCGAATTTCAGTTGACTTTGTTGCATTCCCTTACGCAAAAATACCCTTGGGAAATATATGAATCCGTCTCTTCTCCCTCTATCTATGAGTTAAATAGCACGACCGATTGGGTTCTATAGCCTTGGCTGGGAACTGGTTTACCGCAAAAAGTAATGGCAAACTACTACGGAAAATCTTCTGCCCAGTCAGTCATGACTCTTTTGAGACATGATCGATCAAGCGTGTATTACGTATGGCAATTAACTGATTGAATGCTCAAGAATTAAATCAACAGAACGCGTCAAAGAAGAAGACGAAGAATAAGAAGAAGTTGAAGAAGAAGAAGAAAAAGAAATGACCAAGTAAAAATATGAATCTAAAAACGGAAAGAGAATGTGATAAATTTTCTCTTGAAGAAAAGAAGTTAAAGACGCGGCTCAATCTAGCAAAGAAAAAGAACAATAAAAAGAAAGCGACGACATTATAGAAGAATAAAAAGAAAAATAAGAAGGAGAAGAATTAGAGACGTAAAAAAGAGAGAAATAAAGACGTTAAAGAAGAAGAAAATATAGACGCTGAGGAAGAAGAAAATGAAAGTGTCGAAGAAGAAAAAGAAGAAGGAAAAAATAAAGACGCTGAAAAAGAAAAGCGAATGCGTTCAAAAAGGAGGAGGAGGAGAAAATGAAACGCCGAAGAAGAAAAAGAACGACGACAAAATAAAGACTATGAAGAAGAAAGAGAAAATGAAGACGTTAAATAAATGAAAAGAAAGAACTACAAGAAGAAGAAAAAATGACAAAGCTGGAAAAGCAGATGAATTTAAAGAAAAAGACAAAGACGTTGAAGGAGAAGTCGAAAAAAATTGAGGATGTTTGAGAAGAAGAAGAAAAACTAGAAGAAAAAAAGACGTTGAATAAGTAAAAAAATGAGGATGTTTATGAAGAAGAAAAAAAACTTGAATAAAAATAAGATGTTGAAGGAGAAGTCGAAAAAATTGAGTATGTTTAAAAAGAAGAGGAAGAAAAACTAGAGAAAAAAAGACGTTGAAGGAGAAAAGTGAAGACGTTAAAGAAGGAGATTGCTGAAGAAGAAAATGAAACGTAGAAGAAGGAGAAAGAAAAGAAAATGAAAACGTTAAATAAAAGAAAAAGAAATTCAAGAAAAAAACGGATAAATCTAATGAAATAGAAGAAAAACATATAAACGTTGAAAAACAAAATGAAAACCTTAAAAAGGAGAAAATGAAAACCTTGAAAGAGAATAAGAAGACGCAAAAAATGAGGTCGTTGAAAAAGAAGGCAAATAAAATAAAGACGACAATTTATCCATCATGCCCTGTATATACTTAAAGAAGGAGAAAATGAAAACCTTGAAAGAGAATAAGAAGACGAAGAAAATGAGGTCGTTGAAAAAGAAGGCAAATAAAATAAAGACGACAATTTATCCATCATGCCTTGTATATACTTAAAGAAAGAGAAAATGAAAACGTTGAAAGAGAATAAGAAGACGAACAAATGAGGTCGTTGAAAAAGAAGGCAAATAAAATAAAGACGACAATTTATCCATCATGCCATGTATATACTTAAAGAAGGAGAAAATGAAAACGTTGAAAGAGAATAAGAAGACGAAGAAAATGAGGTCGTTGAAAAAGAAGGCAAATAAAATAAAGACGACAATTTATCCATCATACCCTGTATATACTTAAAGAGGGAGAAAAGGATAATGACTTTTGAGAAGAATTTAAAGAAGGTAACAAATCTAGAAAAGAAGAGGAAGAATTTAAAGACGATGGCGAAAAAACTCTTATTCCTCTTCTTCTCCTTGCGTTTATAAGAACGAAAAAATTTGAAAAATGAAAGTGAATTTTTTTATGCCCAAATGACTGTGACTAATGATGGCAGCTTTCGAGAAATTTTGAAAGAAAAAAACATCACTGACAAAGAAAGTCTGGACTTTAAGACATATAACCGATCTTTTGAAGATAACTGAAAATGATGGCCGGAGAATGCAAATATTAGTGTTAAAAAGAACTTACAAGAAAATACCATGCAAATAGAATAGCGACAATTGTTGCCACAATGGTAACAAAAATGGCGGATTTCTCTAATGATAATCCCTTTTTTGAGACTTGTAGAGTTGACAATATTTATTTATAAGTCTTTTTTACGTTTATTTCTACTCATTTCTTCCATTTTTTTTTTATTCTTCAGCTCGAAGCAGCAACAACTCAAAAGAGTATAAAGAAATCACACTGGAAAGAAAATATTAAAGTTATAGCAGTCACAGAAAAAATAAATAAGACGCCATATTATTCGGTGTATCGATTATCATTAAAAAAAAGACTTGGCGAAGAAATCTTTTTTTTTATATTTTCATATTTCCTCACAAGATTTACTTTTTTTTATTTTTATGCATTTTTCTTTTTCTTTCTGACGACGTTCCTCCTGCTGATTGATTGTATTTTTTTTTTATGACGTTTTTTTTTTTTTTATCGTTTTACATTTTTTTTAAATTTGGATATTTTTTCTATTTTTCATTTTTCCCAACTTTTTATTTAATTCATGCGTCATATTTATTTCTCTTCTCTCTTTCTTTCTTCATCAAAACTTCCTATTTTTGTTTATCTATCTTACCTTACCCCTCTCTCTATTCCATCATATCTTTCTCCATCGTTTCTCCCTTCTCCCTACTGCCTCTCTTCTCTTCTTCTCTGCCCACTTCCTCCCCCACCCCCACACTCTTACTGTTTTTATCGCCATCTATTTCTTCATTTGTATCCATTTTCTTATCATATTATTTTTTCCCCAATTTTTTTTCTCTTTCCTTTCCTTTCTCACTACAGTTTATTTTCTTGTGCATTTACGACACGCATTTCTCCATCTCCGCACTTCTCCTTTCACTTTGTCTCTCTCTCTCTCTCTCCCTCTCTCTCTCTCTCTCTCTCTCTCTCTTACTCTCTGACTATCTATCTATATACCCACAAAACACACACACACACACACACAAATACACACACACGTACACACACACACACACACGTATATATATATACATATATATATATATATATATATAGCAGTTGGATATATATATATATATATATATATATATATATATATATATATATATATATCCAAATGAATAAGGAACGATAAAAATTATTGCAACAAGCAAAACATTGTTCTTTGAATACCGAAACAAAATTTGCAATTTTGTAGTAGTTTGTAGTTTGTACATGTTTTAAAGTATAATTAATAATATATATATATATATATATATATATATATTGAATAAAAAATAATAAATAATAAAAATATATAAGACTGTAATTCTTATAAGTCATATATTTTCTATTGACGATTTTGTTCTGAACGTTGTGATATTTTTTGTTTAAAACTTGATACTTCTATATCCCGTTTTATTACCAAAATATGATCCCTATTTTATTTTAAATGTAATATATATATATATATATATATATATATATATATATATATATATATATATATATAACAGTAATACAGGGGAAGGCAGTAAACAACCGCTATCAAAGGTATGAAATAATGAAAACGTTTTCAATACAAAAGAAGAGAACCGGCTAAACTGCTGTTAAAACCTTAATTAGCAATATATATATATATATATATATATATATATATATATATATATATATATTCGTAATAAAAATTACTCATAAATAATCAGGCCGGTAGAAATAAATATATAATACTGTTTCATTAAAAACAAAATATCTACTTAAATACGGGTATCGATAAAAAATAATGTTCAAACAATTCATTTCAAATTGTCGGTTGCTTATAACCAATTTTCGTTAAAATTCGTTGATTTCTGTAATATGTTCATATTTGTTGACATTACGATACATTTCAGAGCAGATATGTTTGTTGCGATGAATCGAAAATTGTGTTATATAGGCTTGATAAAACCTCGTTTAGACTGGAGGCTATTCGCGGTCGAGATGTCTAAGACGTTACCAGATCAAATGGTAGCTCCCCTATATAGATAGGGGTCCCAGGTTGATATATATATATATATATATATATATACACACACACACACACACATATATATATATATATATATATATATATATATGCACACAGCTCAAAAAAAATTAAAGGAACACTTTTTAATCAGAGTATAGCAACCTGTCAATCAAACTTTTGGGATATTGATTTGGTCAGTTAAGTAGCAGAGGGGGTTGTTAATCAGTTTCAGCTGCTTTATTGTTGATGAAATCAACAACAGGTACTTCGCAGGGGCAACAATGAGACCTCCCCCCACAAAAAAAAACAGGAATGGTTGAGGCCACTGATACTTATTTTCCCTTCTCATCTCTTTTGGCTGATTTTTTACTGACTGACTTTCTACTGCTGTAGTTTTTCATTTGTCTTGGATCAACATCTCTGTTGATAACATGGTGCGATACCTGGACGCCACAGAGGTTGCACAAGTAGTGCAACTTCTCCAGCATGGCACATCAGTACGTGCCGTTGCAAGAAGGTTTACTGTGTCTCCCAGCACAGTCTCAAGAGCATGAAGGAGATTTCAGGAGACGGGTAGTTTTTCCAGGAGAGCTAGACAGGGCCGTGGAAGATCCTTAAACCCACAGCAGGATCGGTATCTGTGCCTTTGTGCAAGGAGGAACATGATGAACACTGCCAGAGCCATACAAAATGAACTCCAGCAGGCCACTGGTGCTAATGTTTCTGACCAAACAATCCGAAAAAGGCTCCATGAGAGTGGCCTGAGGACCCGACATCCTGTAGGGGGCCCTGTGCTCACTGCCCAGCACCGTAGAGCTCGATTGGCATTTGCCATAGATCACCAGAATTGGCAACTACGCCACCGGCGCCCTGTGCTCTTCACCGATGAGAGCAGGTTCAATCTGAGCACATGCGACAGACGTGAAAGGGTCTGGAGATGCAGTGGAGAAAATTATGCTGCCTGCAATATCATTCAGCATGACCGGTTTGGTGGTGGGTCAGTGATGGTCTGGGGAGGCATATCCCTGGATGAACGCTGAGACCTCTACAGGTTAGATAATGGCACACTGACTGCTATCAGGTATCTGGATGAAATCCTTGGATCAATTGTCAGAACCTACGCTGGTGCAATGGGACCTGGGTTCCTCCTGGTCCATGACAATGCCCGACCTTATGTGGCTAGAGTATGCAGGCAATTCATGGAGGATGAAGGAATTGATACCATTGACTGGCCCCCACGTTCACCTCACCTAAACCCAATAGAACACTTCTGGGACATTATGTTTAGATCTATCCGGTAGCACCAGGTTGCCCCTCAGACTGTCTAGGAGCTCAGTGATGCCCTGATTCAGATCTGGGAAGAGATCCCCCCAGTACACCATCCGTCGTCTCATTAGGAGCATGCCCCGACCTTGTCAGACATGCGTACAAGCACGTGATGAGGGCACACAAACTACTGAAAATCATTTTGAGTTTCTAAATGACATTTTGGCAAAATGGACCAGTCGGCTGCATCATTTTTTCACTTTTATGTTTTGGGTGTCTTTGATCCCCCCCCCTCTATAGGGTGATCATTTTCATTTCTATCAAATTATGTGGCATCATTTTCTTACTAATACATCACCTACTTATTATCAGGAAAGATATTCAAGATCATTTTTTCCCTGTTTAGATCTGATGTGTTTTCGAAGTGTTTCTCTAATTTTTTTGAGCAGTGTGTGTATATATATATATATATATACACTTCCGGGCATAATTATTAGGCAACTCCAGTTTTTTAAAAGAAATTATGTATTTCATACTATTTTTAGTATTTATTGCCAAATGAAAATATAATGGTTCTTTTGTTGTTATTAATTTGCAAAGTTTTACAAGGCAAGGAAAAAAAGATGAACTCGTCCGAATCAGCCTAAATTTTCTTCATTCTTTTATTGATGAAACTGCAATATAGGTAATTATTTATAAATTTATAAATATTTATAAATTTATTTGATGCACATGTTATTGTGCAATATTAACAAAAGAAGCATTCTATTTTCATTTACAATTATTCATTTTGCAATAAATACTAAAAAATAGTTTGAAATACATCATTTTTGTAAAAGACTGAGGGTGCCTTATAATTTTGACCTGTAGTATACATATATATATATATATATATACTCTGTAATATTAATCCCCGCAAACATGACCGACCTCTACTAATAGTTTCATACATCGAAATGCAATAATCTTTTAAAATGATTTTATGGTTTACTCCCCCCACCGTGCTGCTTTTTTGCCCCCATTTGGCATTAAAAACTTTTTCTGTACTTAGAATATATTCCCACCGTTTTTTTTTTCTGATTTCTGATTGCCTTTCTTTAACATCTTGGCCTTTTAGGGTGACCCTCCTCCAGGGTGAGTTTTAGATGGTGTTAACACCGACAACTTGTTACTATCTTAAGCTCGCCCAGGTGGATAAGTAGCCTGTAACATTTACCGACTTCCTGATGTTTGCATTATGTGCATGAGACTATAATAGAGGATTATTATTGATGAGTATTATGTTCTGCCTCACTTTTCTTCACTGTACAGAAGATTTTGTGTGCTCTTCTTGAGTCACTGATTCACCCTCAAGCTTATATCGAGCGCCCATAGCTCAGAGGTAGAATCGCCGACTGACGCCAATTCGGTCGGCTTTCAATCCTGGGTTAAAAGTAATCGGATGTCTAACCGTACTGATGAGCTGCGAAACAGATCTGTCTGCGGATGACTATATATATATATATATATATATATATAGACGAAAAAATGCGAGAAGCCATGAACGTTTTGTTTAAAATGTAAATTTATTGTTATTATTATTATTTGCTTTTCATGTGATATATTAAGTGTCCACAATGGTATTTGTGTCGCTACACGTGTTTCGAGTGTAAAGTTGGCTCTCTTCAGCTCAATAAACTTGTGACTTTACATATCGAGATCCATTTTTTTTTTTTTTGATGGCCAAACTATAGTATATATATATATATAGATAAGTGGTGAGCAGGTAAGAAAGTTGAATCATATACCTGTGTGTTTGTTGGGTTTTTCTTACACTCGCACGTTAAGTCCCTTCCGTCACCTTTTGTTGGTCATAACATTTTTTAACACTGACATGCGAAATTTAATTTTGTCTTTATACTTCAAAATTGTTTTCAGCGATTTTGATTCAATTCTTCTCTACGGGTCATCTAGTTCTTTTTGCTGTTTTTGGAACACTGTTCTGTAACGGTTCGTGTTTTTTTTTATCGCGTTTCAGTTTAGTGTGTCTGTGTGTGTGCCTTAGGTTTTTCATGTTTTGTTTTGTTTTTGTTGAGGGATGGATTGTATTTTTTATAAATATTTCTTTCTGTAATATGTGTGTGTCATAATCTGCATTTTGGTAGGTAGGCATTACACTAAATTTTCTGTTATTGGCTAGTTTAATGTTACTTCTGTGCTGGGCTATTCTTTTATTGAGGCTTTGTGTCGCCCCCACGTATATTTTGCGCGTTCCTAGCATTTTAGAGCATAAATTACGTTTTTAGAATTGCATGTTTTTATTTCGAATGTAGATGTTTTCGAACTTGAAGTGGTTTCCTTCTTTTATTATGTTGCATACCCAACATCATTTTTTTGTTGCATTTTGTGACCCCCTGGTTTGTGTATTGCTCGAATTTTTATGAGGTTAGTATGTGTTTAAAAGTTTTTGGTTGGCGTTTGCTTTTAATTATTTTAGTTGTCTTTAAGATTTCCTTTATTTTATCATTTTTGTTGAGTAATTCTATGTTTGATTTGATTTTTGTAAATAATTCTGAGTTGCTTTTGCTGTGTGTGGAGACGTATACTAGAATGTTTTCTTCTTTTTCATATATATATATTTTTTTTTTTTTGCTGTTTTTTTTTTTTTGGAGGGTTCTGAAGAAATTCTAATGGTATTTCTTTTGCCTGTTGGAAACCCTTGTTTGTTAGTGGAGTGGAGGTATCCTCTTATTTGTAGTGTTTTTGTAGTTCCTCTAGGCTTATCTTACATTGTGCTAGGGTGTAGCATAGCGTTTGACAGAGTCTGGCATGCTGGCCTTCTATGCAAGCTGCAGGGCTATAGTATAACCGGACAATTGCTTGAACTAATCCAGTTATTCCTTTAAAATCGCACAATGAAGGTAGTATTGAACGGACATGCCTTCCAATACTATAATACGAACGCGGGTGTCCCTCAAGGCTCTATTCTATGTCCTACGCTTTTCCTGATCTACATTAACGATCTCACCGATGTAATAAGATCCCAAGTAGGTATATATGCTGACGACACTACTCTCGCTTCGATCAAAAATCTGCAGAGGCTGACAAAGCAAACCTCGCTGCCGAGTTTGAAAAGGACCTCCAATCTGTGGTGAACTGGGGTAAAAAATGGCTCGTGAATTTTAATGCTTCTAAATCAAAGCTGCTCTCTATTAACCATCACAGAAATCGCTCCTATCCCTCATGAGCATGCCTCAGGTTGGTCTCCCTGAAAGCAAAACACTGCTCGGGTAAACTCTCACAACAGGCCTCAAGTGGAATGACTATATAGAATCCACGGCTAAATCCGCTACTAAGAAGGTCGGTTCTCTGAGTAGGGCCAGGAATTTTTTCCCCTCTGCAAATCCTCCTGCACATACATAAATCTACCATCCGCCCATGCATTGAATAATGCTGCCACATCTGGTCGGGTGCCCCTGCTATCCACCTTGGGGTTCTTGACAAAATCCAACGGAGAATCTGTAATGTGATCGATCCCAACTTGACAGTTCAGATGCAGTCACTTTCTCACCGGCGCAATGTGGCTTTCCTGTGTCTCTTCTACAAATACTTTCACGGCTTCTGCTCCGATGAACTTAGCTCACTGGTGCCCCTTATATATGAATTTACTCAAGCAACAAGATTAGCAACTAGGTCCGACGCTTTTACCGTAAAACTAATAAAATGTAAACGCGAATTCTACTCTACGAGCTTCTTTTCTCGCATTTTTCGCCTATGGAATTTCTTTCCGTTTACTTGCTTCCCCGACAACTACAATCTCCAAAAATTTAAATGTAAATTAATAGTCATCTCCTATTTCACTAACTTGCATCCTTTTTATCATGCTCCTTTCTCCATCCACCACTCTCATCAGTATTCTAATCCTTCTCTTACCCACTTCCTGACACCCCCTATAACCTGTCACTTTTCCCCATAACTTTCCTCCTATGTAACTCTCTGCACAAGAATGGCAGTAAACTGCCTTGCCTGGGGCGATATGATTATTAATAGTAAATAAATTGCAGCGGTCTCAATACTTTTTGATTAAATCTCGTATTTTTTTTTTTTTATAAGCGTTTCACCCCGAGCAAGGCATGTCACTGCCACTACTGTGCAGGGGGCTACGTAGAGTGGAGAAAGGCTGGTTAAATATAGGAAATAACAGAGGGTGGGTGATAGGCGGGTGAGGATACCGAGAATGAGGGTTGGGTAGATGAGAGTGTTGTGAGAATAGTTGGGAGTTAGTGTGATAGGAGGTGTCTATTGACCCTACATTTAAACAGCTGGAGATTGTAACAGTCGGAAAAGAAGACTTGTGGAAGGGGGTTCCACAGGCGGGAAGCGCGAGAAAAGAAGCTGTTGGAGTAGAATTTACGGTTACATCTTATTTGTTTAACTGTAAAAGGGTGGGACCTAGTTGCTAATCTAGTATCTCGTGTAAATTCGTGCTTAGGCGGCACCAGTGATCTAAGCTCATCGGAGCAGAAGCCATGAAAGTACTTGTAGAAGAGGCACAGGGAAGCTACATCACGCCTCCTTTGTATTTTGTCAAGAAGCCCAAGGAGAGCAGCAGGGGCACCCGACCAGATATGGCAGCAATATTCAATACACGGGCGGATGGTAGATTTGTATATGTGCAGAATAGTTTCAGGTGGGAAAAATTTCCGGGCCCTGCACAGAGAGCCGACTTTCATAGCAGCAGATTTGGCAATGGATTCAATATAGTCATTCCATTTGAGGTCCGCCGAGAGTGTAAGGCATATTTAACGTTTCACTTTAAGTTTCATTCGTTTCTGATGAAACTTAAATAAAAGCGAAACATGTCAAATTTATAAACGTTTTCTTAATTGATTCTAATCCATAATTGATTCATATTTGATTCGTGTGTGCGTATGTGCAGGTGGGAGTGTGTGGAAATGTGTGTCTGTGGAAACATGTATGCGTAGAAATATGTGTACGTGTGTGTATGTATGCCAAAATGCTCACGGCAGTTTACTATTACCACCACTATTAATTTTACTTGCATAGTAAGATGGAATCGATAAACCTAGCTCGAATTCCGATCTCACCTACTTGAAAAGGCATGGCTCCATTCTTCCCAACATTCATTACCAAACATTTTAACAAAACAAAAAATGGTTTTCGTTCATCACATATATTCACTGTCGGAGAAAAGAGTGAGTTCAGTGAAAAAGATAAAAAAATATTTTATAGCGGCATCACCAGTCTTGTCAGTAGCTGATGCATCCATTGTCAACCTTAAAAAGGGAGTAGTGTCGTAATTTTATGCATACGCGTGTAACTGTGTAACTTCAAGTTCAGTTTTATTTGTGCTTTGGGTATTTTATTTTTTTCGGGCATTGTTTCTATTTTTAGAAAATTTTATGAAATTCCCATATATTTTTCATTTCTCGATTGTGAAAATCGTGACGCATTAAGGCTGGTTTTATAAGTTGTTTACCTGTTCTTTTGTGCCTCCTAAGATGCGACTTAAGCAGACACTTGTACAGCCGCTAAGCGGCTTCGTCAGCTGCAGGCAACTCACCAATAAGGGGTTGAGTTCAGCGCAGATGCCCGCTTTTTTCATTCCCGATGCCCAGCCAAGAGCAGACAACATTCAGCAGATGATATGGAATAACAACCAAACAAGATAGATAGATAGATAGATAGATAGATAGATAGATAGATAGATAGATAGATAGATAGATAGATAGATAGATAGATAGATAGATAGATAGATAGAATAGATAGATAGATAAGAATAGATAGATAGATAGATAGATAGATGAGATAGATAAGAATAGATAGATAGATAGATAGATAGATAGATAGATAGATAGAAATAAAAAGATTGTCATAGATAGATAGATAGATAGATAGATAGATAGATAGATAGATAGATAGATAGATAAGCAACCTGAGATAGATAGATAGATAGATAGATAGATAGATAGATAAGCAACCTGAGATAGATAGATAGATAGATAGATAGATAGATAGATAAAAAGATAGAAATAAAAAGATTGTCATAGATAGATAGATAGATAGATAGATAGATAAGCAACCTGAGATAGATAGATAGATAGATAGATAGATAGATAGATAGATAGATATAGATAAGCCTGAGATAGATAGATAGATAGATAGATAGATAGATAGATAGATAGATAGATAGATAGATAAGCAACCTGAGATAGATAGATAGATATGTACAGATGGAAATAGATTGAGTGTGATGCAGGTTGCGGAGCGTAAATTTTCATCATTTTTATGTATTTAGTTTTTCACAGTCTTCTTGTTTTGTTTTTTTTTTTTGTTTTTTTGTTTTTTGTCAACTGCACAATAGATTAGGATGATGCGCACATCGTCTGTGAGAAAAAAGGCTCAATGACACAATTCACTCCGCCACAAATTTGGAAAAGGGATGCTTTACCGCTTGGCATTCGGAAGCTCCAATACAAACATTTCAGAGTAATTGGGTGTTTATATGAGGACAGCGCAGAGGATTCGAAAAGAGTTGGATGAGTCTCATGGTGATTACAAAAAATGTTGGCGTGATCACAAGATAAATTGCAGGCAAGGATTAAAGCAGCATTCACCAACCTAAACAAGAAGATTGTATAAAAGGGATACACGAGATTCCAAAGTCGTCTAGAGGAGGTGTTTAAGCCAATAGCGATTTTATTGAATAAATTTACTCTTTAGTATTTCAAAATATTTTAAAAATCTAGGAGTATATATCTTTTAAAATGAGACGTCAGTGTTATCTTCATTTTTCCTTAATTTATACGATAATTCACTAATTGCACTATATATATATATATATATATATATATATATATATATATATATATATGAAATAATGTACAGCCGAAAAAATCAAATTTTATAAACGATAATTCCGAATAGATAAAGCATTTAAGTTATAAACAAATTACGAATACATATACTATCTCTCATCATATATATATATATATATATATATATATATATATATATATATATATATATATATACTAAGAGATAGATTAAATCCGAAATATATTTAATTTCTTTGTTTAAACATTATTTTTAATGAATAATTATATTTGAGTAGATATTATGTTTTTCTTATTGAACAATATATTCATTCCATTCCATCTAACAGCCTAACTATTTGAGAAAACTAGTTAGAAAACATAGATCATTTGGCAGGATTCGGATCTGCATCCCCTTGAGAAAATCATCCTCAGATCGGACGTGCCTTGAGCGCTCGGCCACGTCGGACCTCTTGACTAAACAAAACCCGAGCAATATCATAATAGCCCGAATCATATTGACAAAACTTCTAAATAAATAAATAAAAAAAGTAAATAATAAACAAATTACGAATATATTCACACACACACACACACACACACAAACGCAATATATATATATATATATATATATATATATATATATGCATGCACATATATGCACATATATGTTTGTGTATATATATATATATATATATATATATATATATATATATATATATACATACACGTACACACACAAACACATATACACACATATGTATTCTGTCTCTCAACAACAAGATTGGTGAGTTCGTTAGGGTTTAGACTATCAGACCTGGGATCCAATCTCTCCTAAGGCCGAATTATTCTCCTGGAGGTATTGGGCGATAATAAAAGAAGACAGTCAATTATGTTAGCTCCCACAAATTGTGTTGACTTGACGAAAGCAAAACTGGAAATTGCAATGTATGTAGATCCATAGACGTTACCAAATACCGGATAAGAAGTGTTAGCTTAGTGTTGACACTCAAGACAGTCTTGCCTGACGCAATTGGCGCTGCTTTAATGGTAAAATAAAGAAAAAGAAAAAAAAAGGACTACACCCTGCTCTATTTCGATTTGTACACGTTCAACCGTTTTGTATATGTAACATTTCGATACTACTGTCCGAAATTTAATTGCAAACGCCCCAAGCGCCATTTCAATAATGTTGGCAATTGCGGCCTGAAGAGTAGAAAGTCGAAATCGAAAAATAAAGGAAATAAACTATAAGTTAGATGCATATGAAGCTCTGAAATATATTAAATTGCTTGTGTATATATATATATATATATATATATATATATATATATATAAAATAAGGAAGAGCTTTTCAAATTATTCAAGAACTAGATTTTGATATTACAGAGGACACAAATAATAAAGTGGTACATTATTTAAATGTAGAACTTAATTTACAAACACGAAATGTCTCGCCATACATGAGAACAAACACTAAGTTATCATACATAAAGACAAAGTCCAATCATCCAAATAGCTTCTTCTCTCGCACATCCCTCCTGTGGAACTCGCTTCCATATTCTTGCTTTCCTGACGGCTACGACCTCCAGGAATTTAAATGCAATGTCAGTACTCATCTATTAACCACTTGACTCTAGATCTTTCAACACCCCGTATATCCTTTTCTTTCTCTCCACCTTTGCAACTGTCATCACACCTGTATTCCCATCCTTCTCTTGCTCCTTTCTAACTTAATCTTTTTACTCTTATGTAGCCCCCTGCACATCAGTGGCATTACCGCCTTGCTCGGAGGTGATACGATTAAAAAAATACATTTACAAAGGAATAGAACACAGACTATGTAATAATTCGTCAAACAAATCAATATTTAATGAAAAGAAAAATATCTATGAGGATACACTAAGAAATTCTGGCCATAAAAGCATTTTACAATATAATACTCAACCAAATTGACAAATCAAAAACAACAATAGAAAACGAAACATTATCTGGTTCAACCCACCATTAAATTAAGAAATAAAGACCAAAATAAGCAAATATCTTTTGAAATTAACAGATAAGCACTTTCCAAAAGAATCAGAACTAAACAAAATTTTCAACAGAAACACAATCAAACTAAGTTACAGTTGCACTAATAATTTAGATAGTTTCATAAAAAAAAAAAAAAAAAAAACGCCAGAAACTTAAATAGCATCATACAAAACAAAACCACTAACAAAGAATGCAACTGTAGGGACAAAAATAAATGTCCACTTCAAGGTCTCTGCAACACAAAAGAAATAATTTGCAAAGCAGAGGTCAGTCAGTCAGTCAGTTAAGTGCCATGCGGGATACACGCTTGGGCGATCATGTCTCGCGAAGAGACATGACTGACTGGGCAGAAGATTACCCCGCAGTAGGTTACCATTGCTTTCTGCGGTAGACTGGTTGCCGACCAAGGCTATAGAACCCAATCTGTCCTATTATTTAACCCATAACTGGAGGGAAGAGACGGATTAATACCTTTCCCAAGGGTATTTGCGCGTAAGTGAATGCAAGGAATTCAAGTGGAATTCGAACTCGGTTCCCCGATTTCTCGGTCCGAGCTGGTATCCACTGCGCCACAACGCACATCCTAAACTGGACAATCCAGGCAGAGGTCAGTCAGTTAAGTGCCATACGCGATACACGCTTGGGCGATCATGTCTCGAAAGAGACATGACTGACTGGGCAGAAGATTATCCCGCAGTAGGTTGCCATTGCTTTCTGCGGTAGACTGGTTGCCGACCAAGGCTATAGAACCCAATCTGTCCTGCTATTTAACCCATAACTGGAAGGAATAGGCGGATTAATACCTTTCCCAAGGGTATTTGCGCGTAAGTGAATACAATGGATTCAACTGGAATTCGAACTCGGCTCCTCAGACATGGCCCAAATGGCCAAAACAAAATATATTTGGGCTCAACCAAAGACACCTTTAAGACCAGGTGGTTTAATCACAGATCTACATTTAAAATAGAAAAATTAAAAAACAATACAAAATTGGCTAGCCACATGTGGAAATTGAAATCAAAATCTGGAAAAGACCCAGACATAACGTAGAGCATTGTAAAAACAGCCAAGCCTTACAACGGTGGAAAAATATGTAGACTGTGCCAAGAAGAAAATTTAGAAATTATGATATTCCCAAATAAAGACGAACTGTTAAATGAAAGAACGGAAATTGTGACAAAATGCATTCCCACTAAGAAATACATCTTAGGTTCATACAACCATGGATAAAAACGCCACAATCCGTTTTATTTAAAAATTGCGCGTTCATAAATTCCCTGCCACGTGAACGTTCAAATAAAACACTGTTACAAGAGCGTTCTGAAAAAGAAAAACTGTAAACGGTAAAATTAGTTATTAAAAATTGCCTGAAGACACCACTCATGGTAGAAACCTGGGTAGCGAAATAACTCGTTTAAAAATGGAAAATATTCAAAAGTTCTACAATATATTTGTATCGAACACTTATTAATACAAATGTGTACTGGTCTAACCCTATTATGACCAAAAACTAAGTATCAAACAATATATATATATAACAGACAATGAATGAGATTTCTTGATTATTCAGACGGTATATATCTATATATGTATCTATATTTTTTTTTCTAAACATATATTGCTAAATAAAACTGACAATGAATGTCTATTATGTTTAATCATGAGCTGTTCTAAACATCATAATTTGGCTTTAATTCTAGGTGAAAATAAAGACAAAAATTGTCCAACATTTGGATATTTTTTTATTATGTTGGTTCTAGGCTATAGACTCACATGAGCCATCTTCAGAGAGGTTACAGAGACGTTAGCATAAAAACATCCACCATCGAAGATGATCTTATCTCTTATCTTGTGTTGACATAGAACATTGCTATGCAACGATAACAGTCACCGAATAGCAGATGCAGTTCGTAAATTTGTAATGCGGTTCTATGACGTCACACCATATGTCTAAATGCAATGTAATATGTTGTGACCATAATTGAAATGTGATTTTATTAAGTGTTGGTTGTTTCGATTTCATGTAGATGGCCTACAATATCTGAAGGTTATTTTTACTGTGTGTATGAGGGAGTATTATTGTATTATCGACTAAAATCTGTCTAATATTACCAGCATGACTATGTTTTTTTAAAGAAATGATTTTTAATTGAACTATGATCAGAAAGGTGGCAGGTAAGTCAACGGGAGAACGTATATATATATATATAAACAGAAATAGAGGTTATTCCAATGTGAGAAACTGGTATAGCAGAAAAAATTTTAGAAAGCTTGGACGTTTTGTTTAAAGTGTAGCTTTATTGTTATTATATATATGACTTGCCTTTGTATAATATATTCAGTCAGTCAGTTAAGTGCCATACGTGAAACACGCATGGGCGATCATGTCTCGAAAGAGACATGACTGACTGGGCAGAAGATTATCCAGCAGTAGGTTACCATTGCTTTCGCTTTCTGCGGTAGACTGGTTGCCAGCCAAGAGCTGTAGAACCCAATCTGTCCTGTTATTTAACCCATAAGTGGAAGGAAGAGACTGATTAATACCTTTCCCAAGGGTATTTGCGCGTAAGTGAATGCAATGAATTCAACTGGAATTCGAACTCGGCTCCCCGATTTCTTGTTCCGAGCCGATATCCACTGCACCACAACGCACATAAGTGTCCATAATGGTATTTCTATCTTTACGCATGTTTCGAGTCTGAAGTTGACTCTCTTCAGGCGAATAAATTTTTGACTTTACATATTGAGATCCGTTTGTTTTTTTCTGACATGTAAAGGCCCAAATCTCTTCGTCTAAAGATTGTCAACTTTTGACTCGCAACACCTGTAGCGACATAAATACCATTATGGACTCTTAATATATAATACAAAAAGCAAGTAATATTATTAATAATAATAACAATAAATCTACACTTTAAACCAAAGGTTTACTGCTTCTCACACTTATTTCTTATATACATATGTAATGAATTATTTTGAATATTATTTTTACCGATACTCGTATTTAAGTAGATATTCTGTTTTTTAATTAAATAGTATTTTTATATTTATATCTACCGGCCTGATTATTTACGATAAATTTTTATTACGAAAAGTCATTTGCATTAATCTTGGGATATCAGAATAAATTCACTAATGCAATATCTATAGAATTTTTCCCTTTCGTGATGTGAAATAGACGCTTTTGAACTCTCTCTCTCTCTCTCTCTCTCTCTCTCTCTCTCTCTCTCTCTCTCTCTCTCTCTCTCTCTCTCTACAGTTATGGGTTAAATAATAGGACAGATTGGGTTTTATAGTCTACCGCAAAAAGCAATGGCAACCTACTGCGGGATAATTTTCTGCCCATCAGTTATGTCTCTTTCGATACATGATCGCCCAAAGCGTGTATCACATATGACACTTAACTGACTGACCTATTGCAAATGCATGTGTAGTAAGGTTTCTGAATCAATAGTTTGCTGTATATATAAACGTTTTGAATATCACTAGTGACTGCATAGAATAATATTCAATCCGCACCTACCCTAACTTATATATATATATATACTAGCAGTATAGCCCAGCATTGCTCGGGTGTAATGAAAGCTTTAAAACTAATCCATGGTCCTGAAGCTCAGACTCTTTGGACGTTAGCACGAAAGACCAAAAAGCAATAGTGGTTTCCAGTTAAAGCGAAACCGTAGACTGAAAGAAAAATGAATGGATGTAAGTCAAATTTTGATTTCCTGGTATCGTTGTCAAATCAGTTGTTTTCGACGTAAACTGAATTTTGAAGGCTAAATAAGTCCTCTGAGTAAATGGTATCATGGCTGAGACTAAGAACTACAATTATACCTACTTAGAGCCAAACCCGAAGCAAAAACTAAAATAAAAGGGCTGAAAAAAATACAGACTTACAGGCAGATAAACAGACACACACACGCAAACATCTTGCCTTACATATATATATATATATATATATAATCGATTTTCTGCACTATTGTAAGAACTACAATCTTGAAACTTCTGAATATCGTTTCTTTGTCTATGAGTGTATCAAATTTGATTCAAATCGGACCACTCTTTCTATAACCCGACTTTTTAGATTATCGATTTTTGATATTTATCGAGGGTACCTCGACACAAAACCTAGCTAAGAACACTCACAGGCGCTTATAGTTCAACTGTGTAAATTTCAAGAAAATTAGTTCAGCCGTTTCGGAGTTTGTAGGTAACGGACACACACACACACACACAAACACAGACAAAGTTCCATTTATAAATAAGTTTAGATTAGATATCCTTCGCTATTCCTAGCCATAATTGGATCTTGACCTTGCATTCCTTAAAATCTTTCTCTAGCTTATTCCGTTTATTCCCTAGTACAGTACAAGAGGAGAGCCTGTTATGTGCCACTTTCTTTTCTGTAAGGGTTTTGGGAGCAGCAGGGTGGAATATACCCAACAGAAACACGGACAGGCAGATGTATATATCTGTTAGAACGCGGATCGAAAGAGTCACTTACATCTGATCAATGTGACCGCGTTTGCTTTTCAAAGGCAGGTCTTCTCAGCCACAAGCGGAGTCATCGGGATGTCAACTACCAATATGACAACCCCCGATGGTCGTACGTATCAAACCCGACATAAATTGAGTCGATGAGCGAGCGGACTCACGTGATATTTACAGTGGCCACATCCAGAATGGAAGCTGCAGCCGGAAGACTGGCATGTCGACAATGTGGGTAATCCTCCGGGACTCTTGCAGGTCTCAAAACATATTTGACATATCATCAGAAACGAAGTGAACATATTTAAAATGTGTGGCAAAAAAAAAAAAGAAAATTCCAGTGCAGGTGATGGTTTTTCTCGATCAATATATATATATATATATATATATATATATATATATATATATATATATATGTGTGTGTGTGTGTGTGTGTGTGTGTGTGTGTTACGGAAATTAATGAATTTTAACGAAACACGGTTATAAACAAACGATAAATTGAAATGAATTGTTTGAACATTATTTTTTATCGATACTCATATTTAAGTAGATATTCTGTTTTTTTTTTTAATTAAACAGTATTATATATTTATATCTACTGGCCTGATTATTTACGATAAATTGTTATGTAGATAGGGGTCGCAGGCTCGAATCCTGCCGAATGGCACACATTTTCGCAATAACAATTTATCGTAAATAATCAGAATATCTACTTAAATACGAGCATCAATAAAAGATAATTCAAACAATTCATTTCATATATATATATATATATATATGCGTGTGTGTGTGTGTGTATGTATGTATATGTGTGTGTGTGTGTAAAATTAAGACATACACGTTATTCTATGGTTAAGCGGAAGTATGGATTTATTTCAGGTGAACCATTTTCAGTTTCTGTCTTTATTGTACAGAAGATTTTACACGAATGAAATTCAAAAAAAAAAAACTCCGAACACGAACAAACGAAATAAATTAAAGATTGCTCCCTTAAAAGTGATAATTTAAGAAAACAATGTATCATTATATATATATATATATATATATATATATATATATATATATATTCAAGTGAAGAGGATCCAAGGTTTTACGATTTAAAGTACCCTGGCATTCATTTTTTTATAAACACTGGTCAATAAAATAAATATTGTAGAGCATAATATAATCATATAATTATAAATTAAATGTACATTGCGACACGGAATTTTCTATTTTAATTGGAGTAGATAGACTAAGCTATCGCCCGGTTCACACTCCACCCATGTCTATTGAACTGGTGAAGAGGCTAATCCCTTGTTCCCTGTTTAGGATGTGGTTTCCAGCTTTCTCTTTCCCAATCCCTTACTTAGTCCCCTGCACATCAGTGGCATTACTGCCTTGCTCGGGGTGACATGATTAAAAAAAAAAGATTAAAAAAAAATGAAAATGTAAATCATTTTCACAACCAACATCCAACACTACCTGATGACAAGATTCTATCTCGAAACATAGACATTTCCCTGTTGCAATGTACTTTTAATTTGTAATTATATATATATATATATATATATATACAAAGAATCTCAAGCTAGCCAAAACCTACCGCGGTTTCACACTACGGCTCGTCAGAATTTTTTTTTTTTTGTGGTTGGTTCCGTTTGGGTTTTTTTTTCTTTACTGCGGAGTATCGTATGTCTTGTCTTTATTCCGCGGATTTCTTTTTTTCCCCCTCTTATCCAACGCCTTAGTGCGCCGGATTGTAACGGAATTAGGTTCTGTTTGTTAATGGTTTTTCTTAAAGTTTATCTTAGTATAAATTTAAAACTTAGATACTTGCAGAATTTATTTAGTTATTATTTCGAATATATATATATATATATATATATATATATATATATCAGCAAAAAGAGACTGTCACTTTAACTGAGCAGGTTCGTGCGACTTCGAAGTTACGTGAGCCTACCGAT
This sequence comes from Ascarosepion bandense, assembly GCA_037127315.1. Classification (NCBI taxonomy): domain Eukaryota; kingdom Metazoa; phylum Mollusca; class Cephalopoda; order Sepiida; family Sepiidae; genus Ascarosepion; species Ascarosepion bandense. Next base: position 578,763 of record JBBBDQ010001063.1, on the reverse strand, counting down.
ATGAAGTTCTCACTCTTCAAGGTTCGTTTGCTTATCAACGCTTAATCTTCAACCCAATATCTAGCATTTTACAATAAATAAAACTGCTTGCCAAAACATTTTTCAATGAAACCTTTGAAAAAGAAACATTGGCGCTAAACATTACCGCAACTCAACAATACACACACACACACATATATATATAACCTTTATTTAGAATTTTTAGCGTAAATATGTTATAATATCACTACAAAAGTAGCCATTTTGTTTCGTCACTATCCGTGTCTTATCAAGTGATCTTGATCAATTGATAAAACACGGATAGCGTCGAAGCAAAATGGCTAATTCTAAATAAATATTATTAGCTCTACTTTGTATTGAGCACTTTTTTAAAGAATGATGTTTCTTTGGATATGGAATATTATTCCATTCATACCTACCCTATCGAGCGGCCATAGTTCAGAGAGGTAGAATCGCCAACTGACACCAATTCGGTCGGGTTTCAATCCTGGGTAAAAAGCAATTGGATGTCTAAACGTACTGATGAGCTGTGATGCAGCGAAACAGATCTGTTTGCGGATGACCACACACACACACACACACACACACACACATAATGATCATATACGTGCTGATTTCTTCAAACCAGTTAGTTTACTTTACTTTTAGGATTTCATAGCCCTGTCGTTTCAACTTCCCCAATATCCCATTTCACACTTCAGCCAAAAACTCAATTCAAGTTTAGCATTCTATAAATTTAATAAAGGTCAATCATATTTCAGCTCGCGTGGACACCGACACCCAATATAAGCCCAAGTTTTACCAGCAAACTGGCCAACCTGCTATCATTTATATGGCGGAGAGGACACAGATGCAATGGTAGTACGTTTAGAAATGGGAAGAATTTGCATATAGAAATTAAAAATTAGCACTGAATAGTGACTAAGGCGTTTCAGGCAATTTCACATCTTAAAAGATCATCGGTTAATCAAATACGCTAGGCACAATGCAGTGATAATTTCTGTATCCAAAGAGTACATATGTATGTGCGTTGTGGATATCGGCTCGGAACGAGAAATCGAGGAGCCGAGTTTGAATTTCAGTTGAATTCATTGCATTCACTTACGCGCAAATACTCTTGGGAAAGGTATTAATCCGTCTCTTCCTTCCAGTTATGGATTAAATAACAGGACAGATTGGGTTCTAAAGTCTTGGCTGGCAACCAGTCTAACGCAGAAAGAAAATGGCAACCTACTGCGGGATAATCTTCCGCCCAGTCAGTCATGTATCTTTCGAGACATGATCGCCCAAGCGTGTTTTATCTATGGCACTTAACTGACTGACATATGTATCAACCTGATAGATAGATAGATAGATAGATAGATAGATAGATAGATAGAAACAGTGTGGGCAAAGGAATCAGCACTGAATGGCAACAATCGGTTTCACGCATCTGTTCGATAACCAAACCAAATGTTTCAACTTTTAGACGCATTGTGTATAAACATTGGAAGAGTGACGGCCTAACACGTTATTAAATATTTTGCTGAATAGTGTAGACATCATTGTAAAACTTTTATTTTGATATGTAATGTGATAGGTACTGATCTGGCGACTCGTCTGCAGCCACTTTCCCATCGTCGAAATGTGGCCTCCCTATGTCTCTTCTATAAATACTTTCATGGCTTCTGCTCGGATGAGCTTAAGTCACTGATGCCTCCTCAACAGGTGTTTACCCGTTCAACCAGACTGGCAACTGGGTCCCACCCATTCACAGTCAGGTTAGCCAAACGCAGACGACAATTCTACTCCTGCAGCTTCCTCTCTCGCACTTCCCGCCTGTGGAACTCACTCCCGTATTCTTGCTTTCCTGACGGCTACGACCTCCAGAAATTTAAATGCAAAGTTAATACTCACCTACTAACCACTGGCCTCTAGCTCTCTCCCCTCCCCTGTATAACCTTCCCTTTCTCTCCGCCCATGTACCTGTCATTGCACCTGCTTTCTCAGCTTTCTATTGTTCCTTTCTAACTAGCTTGTACTCCTCACTCTTTTCTAATTAATCTTTTTACATTTAGGTAACCCCCTGCACATCAGTGGCGTTTCTGCCTTGCTCGGGGTGAAATGATTAAAAAAAAAAAATGTTTCATTAAAGAAATAACGTCATCAGAAGAAACAAATAGAATCCCGTCATAGGAACCTTGGCGTAGTGGTGAGAACATTCTTTCTCTGGCCACGAGCTTCAAGGTTCGAATCTCATCGTGTTCCATTAAGCTAGTCTTTGTTCAAAGGTGTTATCTTGATTTTATCGAAATGGTGAGGCTATCCCAGACTGCGACATCTTTCGAAAGCAGTGTGGGGTATGCATATCTACGAATGACCAAGGTAAAGCACGGCATCTGTAACGACGGTTCAGGTGGGACAGAGGTTCGAATCCTACTCGAGCTCGCAGTTCCCGTCTGTGTTTACTTGCTACTATGATAGCTACAATCTCCCAAAATTTAAATGCAACGTCAACTGCCATCTTTTATATCACTGTATCCCATCCATCTCTTATCCTTTTTAGACATCCCCTGTACCCTGATTTTTCTCTCACTGTGACTCCCTGCGCAATAAAAATGGTCCTGGATTGCTTGTGGCGAAATGATTAAAAAAAGAGGTTTGTTGAATATTCTGGTCGGTAGACGAAGATAAATAAACTTTTTATTAAATAAACGAAACATATACTTAAATATGAATAACAAAATTTAGAAAGCCAGAAATTTAAAAACAGCATGATGTACTGCTTGGCATTTGCACCGGAAGCTCCAATACGAACATTTCAATGTGTTTGGGTGTCAATCTGAAGAGAGGGCAGAGGATTCGGACAGAGTTGGATGAGTCTAATTTTATGAAATTCCCAGATACTTTTCATTTTTCGATTGAGAAAATCGTGACATATTAAGGCCGGGTTTATAACTTGTTTACCTGTTCTTCTGTGTCTCCTTCGGTGCGACTATAGCAGACACTTGTACAGCCGCTAAGCGGCTTCCTCGGCGGCAGGCGACTCACCAATAAGGGGTTGAGTTCAACGCAGATGCCCGCTTCTTTCATTCACGATGCCCAGCCAGGAGCAGATAACGTTCAGCAGATGCTATGGAATAACAACCAAGATAGATAGATAGATAGATAGATAGATAGATAGATAGATAGATAGATAGATAGATATTAACATTCCGAAAACCGTGAAGAGGATTAGCTAGTTTTCGTAACGCTATCAGAAGGGGACTGGTTCTGGGCATGACAGTAAACTGCATCCGGCAGCAAGGCCTCTGATTGGAAGGTTGTGAGGAGCATGGAACCACCTCTTAATAGCTGCGGATTCCAGGTTCACCCTGACCCGGAGTTGTAGCACCTGTTAGGGCCACAGCTATGGGCAAATAGTTAACTAGGGTCAAAACACTATGAAAGTATTCAAATACACTTTTATAGAAATATATATATATATATATATATATATATATATATATATATATTCTAAACTTATATACTGTTAAATATAAGAGACAATGAATGTCTATTATGTTTAATCATGAGCCGTTCTAAACATCGTATTTTGGCTTTAATTTCAGTTGAAAATAAAGACAAAAATTCTCCAACATTTGGATAATTTTTTATTAATTTGCTTCTAAGCTTTCGGCTCACATGAGTCATCTTCAGAGAGGTTATTTAGACGGTAATACAATAACATACACCATCACCGACGATTTTATTTTGTGTTGACATAAAACTCCGCTAGGCAACGGCAATAGTTATCAAAAATAACAAACGCAAGTTCTCAAATTTGCAATGTGGTCCTATGACGTCACACCGCGTGATAGCACGAAATGACAACAAAACCTCACAATCTCTCTCTCTCTCTCTATATATATATATATATATATAATTTTATAGAAAATATATACTAAGCGGCCATAATTATTAGGTCACCCCATTTTTTGAAAGAAATGATGTATTTCATACTATTTTTAGTATTTATTGTTAAATGAAAATAGAATGGTTCTTTTGTTATTATTACTTTGCCAAAATTTTACAATGCAAGGAGGCAAAGATGAACTCGTTTGAATCACCCTAAATTTTCTTCATTCTTTCATTGATGAAACTGCAACATAGATAATTATTAAATATTTATAAATTCATTTGATGCACATGTTATTGTGCAGCATTAACAAAAGAACCATTTTATTTTCATTTACAATTATTCACTTAGCAATAAATACTTAAAAATAAAATGAAATACATTTTTTTAAAAACACTGGTGTAGCCTAATAATTATGGCTGATAGTGTACATTTTTTGAGAAAAGATATTACCAACAATACATTTTTAAAGAAAAAATTATTACCATAACACATTTTTGAAGAAAAAACTATTCTCAGCAAAACATTTTTGAATACAAAACCGGGAGACATTTTCAATTTTCCAAAATAAAACAGAATAAAAAAAGGGTACTGAAGGGTACCTTTGGTAAATAGTTATTTGTGAGTTAGAATATTTCGTTATATTCGAGTAAAGTCGACGTACTAAACGAATCTTTCAATTAATAAACAACAATGCTGTCGGAATAATTTTCTCGAGTAATTCACTCAGAAATAGAATTTTATGGAAAATATATACTAACCGGCCATAATTATAAGGCCAACCAAGTTCTTTTGAAAGAAATGATGTAGTTCATACTATTTTTAGTATTTATTGTCAAATGAAAATAGAATGGTTCTTTTGTTATTATTAATTTCAAAATTTTACAAGGCAAGTAAACAGAGATGAATTCGTTCGAATCAGCCTAAATTTTCTTCATTCTTTCATTGATGAAACTGCAATATAATTAATTATTAAATATTTATAAATTCATTTGATGCACATGTTATTGTGCAATATTAACAAAAGAACCATTTTATTGTGCAATATTAACAATCTCTTCAATAACGCACAACCCCGGAATGATTCACAGCACAGAATAATGTTTATTTTTGTATGACTACAAAAACTGCGGCACAAGGCCGAAAATGGGGATAGGGAAGGCTGGTCTTCTTTTGTATTAGACTTAAACTTAGCTACACACAATCACTGACCCAAACATGCCACAGTATTCCTTACACCAAAACAACGCTTTTATGCTTACCTTTCTCACTTCTTCTACTTCTTCTTCTATGTGTTCTGTCCTTTCTGGGCGTAGACGCCTTCAACGTCTCCCTACCCCTAGTGCTTCTTAACACGCTTTCTCCTATTACCCCACCCGAGCCCCCGCTCTGCCATCCACCTGCTCAGACCCTTCAAGTATGTTACACGCCGCTTTCCCCTGTCTCTCTAACTGGCCCCTGTGAGTACAGATTCTCCAAGTCCTCCTTCCTCATTACATGCCCCAGGAACTTTAACTGTGTCTTCCTGATGCTCAGTATTAATTTCGTTTCTATCATTTCCAAAACATCATCATTGCTCACTTGTTCGGTCCATGATATCCGCAGCTTCCTGCTGTAGAACCACATTTCAATTGTTTCAAGTTTTTCCTTCATCTTTGATGAGATTGTCCAGCATTCACTGCCATATTGAAGAAGTGACATCACATTGCAATCCAGTACTCTCTTCTTTGTTTCTATCGAAATTTTCCTGTCTCTTAATACTCTACTCAGCTTCTGGGATGCATCCTTGTGCTTTTGGATCCCAGGAATATAAATGTATAGAAACTGCTGGGACCACAAAGTGAGGGTCAATTTATATATTGATTCTAATACGGAATTGTTCCCCTACATTATATCCAGTATGCTTCTGTAGAACAATATTTCGGTTGTTTCAAGTTTTTCCTTCATCTTCGATGATATTGTCCAGCATTCACTGCCATATTGAAGAACTGACAACACATAGCAATCCAGTACTCTTTTCTTTGTTTCTAGCGAAATTGTTCTGTCTCTTAATACTCTACTCGGCTTCTGGAATGCATCCTTGTGCTTTTGGATCTCAGGAATATAAATGCATAGAAACTGCTGGGACCACAAAGTGAGGGGTCAGTTTATATATTGGTTGTAATAACGAATTGATCCCCCACTTTATATCCAGTATGCTCCTGTAGAACCACATTTCGGTTGTTTCAAGTCTTTCCTTAATCTTTGATGAGATTGTCCAGCATTCACAGCCATATTGAAGAACTGACATCACATAGCAACCCAGTCCTCTCTTCTTTGTTTCTAGCGAAATTTCCCTGTCTCTCAATACTCTGCTCAGTTCCTGGAATGCGTCCTTCGCCATGACAGTTCGCATTCAGATCTCAGTGTCGCACCTTCCGTAGTCTGTTAGAACATTTCCAAGGTGTTTAAATTTTTGTACTTGCTTGATCTTAGTATCCCCCACCTGTATTTGGTATTTTGGGCTGCTCTTTTTGCTGATGATCATGCACTCGGTTTTCTTGCAGTTTATTTGTAGTCCTTTCTTGTCACTCTCTTAAGCTTATCTTCTGTAGGAGATTTTGTAGTTTCCTTTCGGTGTCTGCTATCAGCACTGTATCATCTGCGTAACTTATGTTATTCAGATTGCGGCCTCCAATAACGAATCTTGGTATAACTCAGAATAGTCTCTCTGTAGAAGCTGAATAGATCTGGTGAAAAGACACATCCTTGTCTTACGTCCATTCCTATCTTTCTATACCTGCTGAAGTCTCTCGCACTTCCCGCCTGTGGAACTCACTCCCGTATTCTTGCTTTCCTGACGGCTACAACCTCCAGAAATTTAAATGCAAAGTCAATACTCATCTACTAACCACTGGCCTCTAGCTCTCTTCCTTCCCCTGTATAACCTTCCCTTTCTCTCCACCTATGTATCTGTCATCGCACCTGCTTTCTCAGCTTTCTATTGTTCCTTTCTAACTAGTTTGTACTCCTCACTCTTTTCTAATTAATCTTTTTACATTTATGTAACCCCCTGCACATCAGTGGCGTTTCCGCCTTGCTCGGGGTGAAATGATTAAAAAAAAAAAAAGTCGTTTCCTGTTCTCGTCCCAATCAACCCTGCACATATACAAATCTACCATTCACCCATGTATTGAGTATTGCTGCCATATCTGGTCCAGTGCTTCTGCTATCCACTTAGATGTCCTCGACCGAATCCAACGGAGAAATCCGTAATTTGATCGATCCCGACTTGGCAGCTAGGATACAGTCAGTTTGTCACCGACGCGGTGTGGCTTCCCTGTGTCTCTTCTACAAATACTTTCACGGCTTCTGCTCACTTATCTCACTGGTACCCCCCTATATACGAATTTCCTCTAGCCACAAGATTAGCAACTAGGTCCCAACATTATACTGTGAAGCCAATAAATTGTAAACGCAAATTCTACTCCATCAGATTCTTTTCTCGCACATCCCGCCTGTGGAATTCTCTTCCGCATACTTGCTTTCCTGGCAGTTACAATCTCCAGGAATTTAAATGTAAAGTCAATAGTCATCTCCTGTCACACTAACTTACATCCTCTCCGTCATGCTTTTCTACATCCACCCCATTCTCATTAGTACTCTCTTCCCTCTCCTACTCTCTTCCTGCCCCCCCCCTGCAACCTCTCACTTCTCATAACATTCCTCCTCGTCCACCCCACTCTCATCAGTAATCTCTTCCCTCTCCTACTCTCTTCCTGACACCCCCTGCAACCTCTCACTCTTCATATTATTCCTCTTATGTAACACCCTGTACAACAGTGGCAGTAAAATGCCTTGCTTGGGGCGACACGATTAAAAAGAAATATGCAAGAGGTTTTCTGCTAGTAGAGATTCATGATGACTCTAATGCCTTTCCCAAATATGTCAAGGTTGCTGAGCATCTCTGTCAATTCTTTGTGGCGTACTTTGCGGAGCGATATGGCATAATCTATAAAACACAGGTACAAGTCCTTTTTCATTTGTATTAACCTTTCTGATAACATCCTAATCATAAATATTGCGTTCCTTGTTCCAGTGTCTGTTCTTGTCTTATCACTGGCCCGATTCTGCTTCGCGCTCTATTTATCAGGATTCGGATGATGAGTTTTGTTTTGTGACTCATCAAACTGATTGTTCGGTTGAGTTCTCATTTATTTGCACCTGGCTTCTTAAGAAGAGCTATGAGAATTGACTTTCTTAAGTCGTCCGGTATTACACCAAGGTTATTGATTTCATTTATTATTTTTATAATTTTCTGTATACCAAATTCCTCCAGAGCTGTCAGCATTTCTATAACAATGCCATCTGGTATAGCTGCTTTGTTTCTATTCAGTTTGGTCATGGCAGCTTCCAGTTCGGATTTTAATATTTCTGATCCGTCATCATCTTTGTGTTTACTACGTTCACCACAATACCTCAGCGTCTCGATGAAGTCCTAGCTAAAAAAAACCCATGTGTTCAATTATTGTCTGCGGAAAGGGTAATAGCAGTTTAAAAACCCAATGATTATTTACATACAAAACAAACTACTGACAAGAAGCTAAACAAAACTGAGTTAGTAATGAACCCCCATCCCCAAATTCTAACTTTTGATAAAAATATAGGTTAAATGGACAAAATTAATGTGGGGATTTAATAATATAAACGATTCATTCAAACAGCCATTCACACAAGCGCCCAGATATCTGGTCACCTAAACAGGAGAAGGGAGGAAGAAGTAAACTAAAGAAAATAGTCAGTTAAGTGCCATACGTGAAACACGTTTTGGGCGATCTCGAAAGAAACATGACTGACTGGGCAGAAGATTATCCCGCAGTAGGTTGCCATTTCTTTCTACGGTAGACTGGTTGCCAGTCAAGGCTATAAAACTCAATATGTCCTGTTATTTGACGCATAGCTAGAGGGAGAAGAACCGTATTATATTATTATGTAGTAATTAGTGGGGGATCGGTTTATTACTTCATAACAATAGAAAACTGATCCCCCACTTTATGACCAGTAGAAGCCTTAATCATGAATCCAACTATTATATTCAGTCGGTCAGTTAAGTGCCATACGTGATTCACGCTTGGTCGATTATGTCTCGAAAGAAACATGACTGACAAACAGAAGATTATCCCGCAGTAGGTTGCCATTTCTTTCTGCGGTAGACTGATTGCCAGTCAAGGCTATAGAACCCAATATGTCCTGTTATTTAACCCATAACTGGAAGGAAGAGACGGATTAATACCTTTCCCAAGGGTATTTGTGCGTAAGTGACTGCAAGGAATTCAACTGGAATTCGAACTCGGCTCCCCGATTTCTCGTTCCGAGTCGATATCCACTGCAACACAACACACATCCAAAGAAAATAGAGGCGTAAATAAAACAGGCCGATCAGCACACAAACCTTAGGTCAGTAAATTCAGAAAAGAAAACTACAGACAAAAAAAAATAAACAATGTGATATCTTGGCTGGGGAAGCCAATGTTCAAGGCAGCTATAACAATGCCCTATTGCCTAACCGACATCAAAATGCCACTCCAAGTCGGCGCCTCTCACTCGGTACAATCGCTCAAGACTCACCCACCTTTTGACGAATTCTGGTGGGGGAGCCGCCAACCTTCCATCCTAATCTTGACTTTAAGCTGATGCTTGAAGGACAAGATCGTTCCCATAGAGCTCCTTCTGACCCCTCCTCCAAAACTCGACTTTCATAACGCCCAGCAAGCAAAAGAACACATAGTGTTCAGTCTTTGTCAACGGCGGCACCACATTGCTACAGACAGAACTGGTCTTGAGGGCAAAGAACTTTCCGCGAAGCATGCAAACCATGATATTTCCAACAAATTTGTACAATGGGACTACGACACTACACTGAAAGAAGACGTGATCTAGTGTCTCCACCACCCCAGCACGGCTCACGCAGTTTGGAGTGATGCCTCATCGTTAGTGATACATTTCAACCTAGACGTCAAAGGCCATATTGAGCGAGCTTCCTGCTTTGTAAGACCGAGATCGCCAATCAAATCATCCTGAGCGAACTAACACATGATATAATGCTTTACGAAACAACGCCTGGACGTCGGAGAGGCCTTCCGTCGCCCGCAGGAGTCCTTTCAGAGCTATACGGCATTTGCGATAGAAGGATCACTCGCCTTGTGGCAAACGGAGGGCCTCCTTCTCGGACGAGTGCACACTTCTAAGGGACAGGAAGTTCTTGCGGGCGTCTTCCTTCGAGAATTCGCACTCACCATCCATTTCAAAACATATTCGATCCAGAAACGCAATGTTAAGCATATGTTGACGATTCTGAACGCTGTAAAGACAGCCTCCAGAAATCGATGGTCAACCCTATCAAATGCCTTTGACTGGTCTAAATTGATCATCGTGGCTTCACTGTTGACTTGCTCGATGATCAAGCGTACAATATGAAGGTTGTCCTGGGTTGTCCTGCCCTTCACAGCACAAGTCTGTTCGGAGCCAATCAGATTAGACAGGACAGCCTGCAAACGGCCGGCTAAAACTCTGGCTAAAATATTTAACTCTATGTTTAACACCGTTAAAGGCCAAAAATTACCTAACCCATCCCCACCATTCTTTTCCTTGCATAGTAACCTGATCATAACCCAGGTGAAGCGCTGAGGTATAGACCCCTGCTTCATCCATTTGTCGAAAATAAGTTCCAGCAAAAAGACAAGGACGAGCGACTGCTCGAGTACAGTTCGTAGGGTAGACCTTCTAAACCCGGAGATTTATCGCGGCCAACCAGATTCTGCAATGGGACCATCGCACCCAGTCGCTTCAGCCACCTTGTGGCGGGAAAAGTCGGCCATATATGTGTCAAACTGAGCAGAGCTCCAACTGGGCTCCATAGTAAATAGTTCGTGGAAGTAATCACGAAATGCCTTAAATATGCCCGCGTTTGTTGTCACGATCCGAAAATGAGACGCACGCGACAAAAAGTTGAGACGCTGTTTTGCCTTCCTCTGCATGCAATTCAGCGGCCATATTCGTCGCCTCGCAAGACATTCTTTTTAACCTATCAACCAGAGCTTGGTCCTTTCTGATAAGCAGGGAGGCCTGCTCGGTCCTAGATATGTCTACGTCACCGCTAACACGGAATTTAATGCCTTGATTAACTTTTTCGTCAGCTGCCGTTTGCACTGCTAAACTAGATAGATTGAGCCAAAGCTATAGTCAGCAGCAAACGATCTAATTTTCGATTTAAGTTTATCCCACCACCTATTCCCAACCACAGATCCTGTTAATTCCTGCTGTAGCATTAGCAGTATTTGCAGCTGGAAATCCCGCTCACCAAATAATTATGCGTTCAATTTCCAGTAGCCAGCCATTCTAGGCTAAGTTTACACAAACCCAGAGGAGCCTATGATCCATGTAAACTATCGAATGAAAACTTGGATACTCTAAGAGCCCTAGAACGCACCACCGAAGCCGAAAGGTCCCTATTCGTCCAAGTCCACACTACTTCCTGGGGGTACTCGTTACGATACTTATCGACAAGATCATACTTGACGACAAAGTCTCGAAACGGTTTCACATCCCGGTTGTTAGTACCCGTATTGGAACCTATACGATCTAAACACCAAAGATGTACTAAAGGCAAAGATTATGGCAGCATTCACCATATTATACAAAGAGACTGTATTATACAAAGAGACCGTCCAGAATAGACGTAGGAAATTCTAAAGTCGTCTGGAAGCGTTGGTTTAAGCCAATGGCGCTTTTATTGAATTTAGTATTTCGAGATATTTTTGTGTAATTTTGGTAAATACATCTGTTAAAATTATCTGTCAGTATTATTTTCATTTTCTATCTAGTTTAGAGGACAATTCGTCTATCGCACTCTGTATATGAAGGGTCTATCAAAAATACTTTCACAGATGTTGGGAACGGGTTCCTCACACCAAAACAAGGTAAAATGTCCATATAAACATATGTCCATAAGACCATCGTTGTACCTCAACACAGATGTTTAAAATGTCCTCCGCTCGCTTCTACACACACATGCACCCTTTGTATCATTAGCTGGCGGACTTGTTTTAAATAAGCTTACACGGAATCGAATGATTTCGTATGATACCCTAACGAATCCTCTCTACACTATTATTGTCTTCTGCATAAGGAAACTGCTTTGGGTACCCCCTAATCCAAATTATTAAGGTTATGGGAACATGCATTAATCCATCTTTTCTCCCTGGGTTAAACTGCAGGATACACTCCATATCAAAATTATCAGTGACTGACGGGCTTTATCAATGAAAAGAAAATGTAAAAAATATCTCTTTCAGTGTGCAAAATATTGTTTTTAAAAAACCAATATTTTTCAGTTGACCTAGCATCAGGAAGAAACAGCTGAAGTTCCTGAGACATGCAATGAGGAAGAAGGGCTTGGAGAACCTGATACTAACAGGCCAGATAGAAGGAAAAGAGACAGGGGGAAGCAGCGGATAACATATTTGAAGGACCTAATCAGGTGGATGACGGAACGAGGATTGCATGATGCAGCAAAAGGCGGGCTAAGAGCCACCAGGGATAAGGAGACGTGGAAGGTCATCATCGTCTACGTCCTGAAAGGCTAGGGCACATAGAAGAAGATATATGCCAACTGTTTATAAGAAATTATAATGTGGATATAAAGTGGGGGATCAAATCTATATTATAATCAATATATAAACTGATCCCTCATTTTGTGACCATGCTAGTTTCTATACATTTATATTCTAGATTTATAGGCTTGAGCTAGTGGATGGCAGAGCAGGGTTTGGGTGGTGTAATAAGAGAAGGCGTGTTAAGAGCCACCAGGCATAGGGAGACGTGTAAGGCCATGATCGCCTACGTCCTGAAAGGACAGGGTACATAGAAGAAGAAGAATGAATATTTATCAGCGTTTTATTTTTTATAGTATCCAACAATATTTTGTTTTTTTATAGATACGTTATTTTAAATAAATTCATTTCGTCATGAAATTTGATAAAGTCCGTCAATGGACGAAACACGTCGACTAAAAGGGAATGCAGTTTTCTTCATATATATATATATATATATAGAGAGAGAGAGAGAGAGAGAGAGAGAGACAGACAGACAGACAGACAGACAGACATCAGCAGACAGATCTGCTTCGTTGTATCACAGCACAACAGTACGGTTAGACATCCGACTGCTTCACAGTGCTCAATCAGGGTGTGAGAACGTAAAGTCATCCGTAGATAGATCTGTTTCGCTGTATAACAGCTCATCAGTACGGTTAGACATCCGATTGCTTCTAGCCTGGATTGAAACCCGACCTAATTGACATTAGTCGGCGATTCTATTACAGATATTGCTACCCAATTATATATATATATATATATATATATATATATATATATATATATATATATATATATATATAATGTAATAGTTGTTATAATGGTTTATAAAAGTATAGTATCACTTCACAAAAATTCTCATGTTTCGGAACACAACCGCTCCTCTTCGGATGATTTGTGAAACTGAAAATAAATGATGGAAACGATTTATTTTTGGGAATGTGATATGTAGGTGATGTGGGGATAGGAATTTAGTATGTCTACGATGGTCCGTCGGCAGCTTGTCACCATAGAGATACAGATTTGGGTTAGGAGAAGGGGACGAAGTAGCTTAGATCTGGAAGTGTCACTTTTTAGTTTTGTCTGGGTAATTCGCATATTGGGACCTTAGAATTTTTAAATGAGTAAACAATTTTATTTGACTACTATCTATGAGTGGATGAAATGGAGTGACTATTTAGTATGAAATGAGTTTATTTTATTTTATTAATATATTCTCCAAAATCTACGTTTTTTAAGTTAAGTTATATTTTTTAAGTTAATTAATATCCATGTTTCATTCACAAAATAAAAAAAATGATTATATTAATAAAATAAAATAAACTCATATATATATATATATAGTTATATATATATATATAGTTGTATTGTAAGAAAGTGACAGAAAAAATAGATTTTGGAGAGGTTTATATATATATATAGTCATCCGCAGACAGATCTGTTTCACAGTTCATCAGTATGGTTAGACATCCGATTGCGTTTTACCCAGGATTGAAACCCGACCGAAGTGACATCAGTCGGTGAATTTACTTCTGAGCTATGGGCTCTCGGTAGAGGGAGGCAGACTTTTAGCGTGTGATGTATCATACGACAGTGGCTAGAGTGCTCTAATTCATGACTGAATGAGCGTGTATATATATATCTTCACTTCGAAATATAATCCGAAAATACGCAACTCCGTTGATTTAAACAAAAATATTTCATAAATCATCTATAATACAAAAATTAAAACAGTTAAACTGTCGAAAATAACATTTTGCCTAAGATCTAAACTAACCAATATTCTTTACGAAATTACATGTCTTTTGAAGAACAGTGTTCTTGATCCACCCAATTTTGTAAATAATTATATCGGCTATCAGTCAGTCAGTTAAGTGCCATACGTGATACACGCTTTGGGCGATCGAAAAAGACATGACTGACAGGGCAAAAGGTAATCCAGCAGTAGTTTCCTATTGCTTTCTACAGTAGACTGGTTGCCGACCAAGGCTATAGAACCCAATCTATCCTATTATTTCATTCATAGCTAGAGGGTGAAGAGATGTATTATGTTATTAATTAGTAATTAGTGGGGGGTCACTTTATTACTTCATAACAATAGAAAACCGGTCCCCCACTTTATGACCACTAGAAGCCTTAATCATGATTCCAACTATTATATTCAGTCAGTCAGTTAAGTGCCATACGTGATACACGCTTTGGGCGATCGAAAAGGACATGACTGACAGGGCAAAAGATAATCCAGCAGTAGTTTCCTATTGCTTTCTGCGGTAGACTGGTTGCCGACCAAGGCTATAGAACCCAATCTATCCTATTATTTCATTCATAGCTAGAGGGTGAAGAGATGTATTATGTTATTAATTAGTAATTAGTGGGGGGTCACTTTATTACTTCATAACAATAGAAAACCGGTCCCCCACTTTATGACCAGTAGAAGCCTTAATCATGATTCCAACTATTATATTCAGTCAGTTAAGTGCCATACGTGATACACGCTTTGGGCGATCATGTCTCGAAAAAGACATGACTGACTTGGCAGAAGATTATCCTGCAGTAGGTTGCCATTGCTTTCTGTGGTAGACTGGTTGTCAGCCAAGGCTATAGAACCGAATCTGTCGTATTATTTATCCCATACCTGGAGGTAAGAGGCAGATTAATACCTTTCCCAGGAGTATTTGTGCGTAAGTGAATGCAAGAAATTCAACTGGAGTTCGAACTCGGCTCCCCGATTTGTCGTTCCAAGTTGATATTCACTACACCACAACGTCTTAATACCTTATTTATACATATATATTGATGGTGAACATAAGTATCTATATATATACGTGTGTATATATGTATGTGCAGGTCTTTCTATTTATCTCTCTCTCTCTCTCTCTCTCTCTCTCTCTCTCTCTCTCTCTCTCGATCTACTTGTGTATGCGTGTGTGTGTGCTCGTTTTAAATTGATAGGTTTTTCAACCCCATCGACGAAGCAGGTGATCCGTACAACCTCCTTAAAGCAAATATCCTCAACTGGTTCAACGGGTTTTTACGTGGTCTTTTTTCCAGTGTTAACATCTTTCAGGGCTTCTCTTCCAAATACAGCTCGTTCGCTTGTTTTCATGTTCACTATCTCTCTCTGTCTCTCTATCCCGCTTACCCTCTTTACTCTCTCTCCCTCCCTCCCCCTTTTTTCCCACTCACTTTATTTTTTCACTCGCACATTCTCTCAAGTTGTATCAGATGTCCTAGTTTCAACGATCAAGACACTCATCTGTTAGATTCCCAAATGTTGGCTTTCCGCTTATCCAAACTGACATGCAATCTGTCAGTCACGTGATCCACTGCAACTGGTAGGATTCATCACACAGCCAAAGAAAAAGGCGGTAAAATAAGATTCGAAAGAAAAGAAACCGATTTAAAAACTGAATATGAGAAAAATTATTCGAAGAACGAAAAATAAATGTTTTATTTTTCAACGAGTTATGAAGTGATTATGATCAATATTTATCACTGTATAATGTTCAATGTCTGTGATTCATATTCGTGACACAATAAATAAACCCTAATACTTACCTCGAAAAATAAATCTTTTATTTTTCAACGAGTTATGAAGTGATTATGATCAATATTTATCACTGTATAATGTTCAATGTCTGTGATTCATATTCGTGACACAATAAATAAACCCTAATACTTACCTCGAAAAATAAATCTTTTATTTTTCAACGAGTTATGAAGTGATTATGATCAATATTTATCACTGTATAATGTTCAATGTCTGTGATTCATATTCGTGACACAATAAATAAACCCTAATACTTACCTCGAAAAATAAATCTTTTATTTTTCAACGAGTTATGAAGTGATTATGATCAATATTTATCACTGTATAATGTTCAATGTCTGTGATTCATATTCGTGACACAATAAATAAACCCTAATACTTACCTCGAAAAATAAATCTTTTATTTTTCAACGAGTTATGAAGTGATTATGATCAATATTTATCACTGTATAATGTTCAATGTCTGTGATTCATATTCGTGACATAATAAATAAACCCTAATACTTACCTCGAATCAAGTAAAGGTTATTCTCAAATATAAGCCGCTAATACTTACCCAAACCCGAACCAAGTACACGTTTATAGGCTCAAATATAAGCGACTAATATTTACGCAAGGGCACCTAGCGGTGGTGCACTGATTAACAAGCTTGTCTCGCTGGAATCCTAACAATTGAGTAATGAGTTCGACCCTCAATGGGTGTCCCTTACTTTCGGCCGTGTGTCATGTCTAAGCTACGCTTAGAAAATCACCTTCCTCCAGGTTTGAGGGTTAGGAGCAGGGCTAACAACCCTGCCATATAGAAAAAATAATTTTTTACGGAAACAGCAAAAATGCTGCACCTACATACCATTGGATGTAATAGGTGATGGTTTTTTTTATTTGAATATTTACGCATACCCGAACCAAGTAGATGTTTATAGGATCAATATATCCGATCAATATTTATGCACAGAAGAATCAAGTCAAATTTTACAGACACAAATTTAAGAGGTTATTATTTACCCATATCTGAACCAAGTAAATGTTTATAATCTCAAATATAAACCATCAAAATATACCCATACACGAACCAAGTCAATGTTTATAGGATCAATATAAGCGATCAATATTTATCCTTAGCCGAACCAAGTAAACTTTTACAGGCTCAAATATAAGCGATCATTATTACCCATATCTGAACCAAGTAAATGTTTATAATCTCAAATATAAGTCATCAATATTTAGCCATACTCGAACCAAGTAAATGTTTATAGGATCAATATAAGTAATCAATATTTATGCATAGCCGAAGCAAGTAAACTTTTACAGGCTCAAATTTAAGCGGTCATTATTTACCCATATCTGAACCAAGTAAATGTTTATAATCTTAAATGTAAACCTTCAAAATATACCCATACTCGAACCAAGTAAAAAGCGATCAATATTTATGCATAGAAGAACCAAGTAAATATTTACTGGGCCAAATATAAGCGCCCAATATTTACGCATAGCCGAACCAAGTAAATGTTTATAGGCTCAAATATACGCCACCAATATAAAACCAGACCCAGTAAATGTTTATATGCTCAAATAAAAGCGACCAATATTTACTTATATTATTCTCTCTATCCTCCCTGTAAGTATTAGATCCTCCAAGACTTCCTCTCTCATTACGTGTCCCAGAAACCTCAGTGGTCTCTTCCTTATGCTAAAGATGTTTCCTTTTGTTTCCATCCTCTCAAAACATCGTTGTTCATATTTGGCCCATGGTATTCTCAGCATCCTTCTGTAGAACCACATTTCTGTTGCTTCGAGTCTCTCCCTCGTTTTTGAGGAGAGCGTCCAGCATTCATAGCCATATAAAGGACAGATATCACATAATATCATATAAAAGACAGATATCACATAATCTAAACTTATATAATAAATGGAACTTTATCTGTGTGTGTGTGTCCGTTACCTATAGACTCCAAAACCGCTGAACCGATTTTCTTGAAAATTTACCGAGCTGTACTATAAGCGTCTGCGAGTGTTCTTAGCTAGGTTTTGTGTCGAGGTACCCCCGATTTATATCGAAAATCGATAATCGAAAAAATCGGGTTATAGAAGGAGTGGTCCGATTTTAATCAAATTTGATACACTCATAGACAAAGACATAAGAAACGATATTCAGAAGTTTCAAGGTTGCAGTTCTTACAATAGTGCAGAAAATCGTTAATATATATATATATATATATATATATATATATATATATATATATATAAGGCAAGATGTGTGTGTGTGTGTCTGTTTATCTGCCTGTATGTCTGTATTTTTTTCAGCCCTTTTATTTTAGTATTTTGCTTCGGGTTTGGCTCTAAGTAGGTATAATTATAGTTCTTAGTCTCATCCATGATGCAATTTACTCAGAGGACGTATTTAGCCTTTAAAATTCTGTTTAGGACGAATAAAACTAATTTGATATCAATACCAGGAAATCAAAATTTGACTTACATCCATTCATTTTTCTTTCAGTCTACGGTTTCGCTTTAACTGGAAACAACTATTGCTTTTTAGTCTTTCGTGCCAACGTCCAAAAAGTCTGAGCTCCAGGACCACGGATTAGTTTTAAAGCTTTCATTACACCCGAGCAACGCCGGGCTATACTGCTAGCATCATATAAAGGACAGATATCACATAACAGTCAAGTAGTCTTTTTTTTTTTCAACAAAATCTTCCTGTCTCTCAATACTTTGATTAACATTTGAAATGCGCCCAAGGCCATGTAAATGTGAATCTGCGTCGCACATTCTATTCTCTGTCAAAACACGCATACGTAAAACACGCATGGGCGATCATGTCTCTTTCGAGACATGACTGACTGGGCAGAAGATTATCCCGCAGTAGGTTGGCATTGCTTTCTGCGGTAGACTGGTTGCCGATCTAGGCTATAGAACCCAATCAGTCCTGTTATTTAACCCATAACTGGAAACTAGAGACAGATTAATACCTTTCCCAAGGGTATTTGCACGTAAGTGAATACAAAGAATTCAAATCGAATTCGAACTCGGCTCCCCGATTTATCGTTCCGAGTCGATATCCATTGCACCATAACGCACATAGTTGGAATATTTGGGTCCTCTTTTTTACTTTCTTTTTTCTTTTTTCTGATGACCATGCATTCGGTTTTCTCAAAGTTAATATTTAGCCTTTTATTCTCACTTTTCTTTCCTACCTTCAGTAGAAGGTTCTGTATTTTTTCTTTCCGTGTCTGCTATCAACACTGTATCATTTGTTTATCTTATTCATATTGAAACCGCCAATGACGAATACTGGCCGAACTTCTAGCTTCTCAGTTTCGCTGTACAGGCTGAATAGATCCGGCGAGAAAACACATCCTTGTCTTACACGCCTTTCTAATTTTGTATATATTATGCTGAACCCATTTTCTGTCTGTATGTAGGTTTGCTGCTAAAATAGGTTCTTGGTGACTCTAATGTCTTTCCTAATTATGCCGAAGTTGCTGCGCTTTTTTCACATGCCTTTGTGGTGCACGTTGTTAAATGCCTTTGTGTAGTCTATAAAATCAGCTTACATGTCCTTCTACATTTATATTGCACCTTCTGATAAAATTTTGAGCACGAATATCACGTTACTTGTTCCGGTGTATTTGACAAACCCGCACTGTTTTTGTCCTATCTCTGGACAGACTCTCCTGCACACTCTCTTCACCAGAATACGGATGATGAGTTTCGTAATATGGCCCATTAAGCTGGAGTTCGGTGTCCCTTTGTGCTTGACTTTTTTGGGTCGTACTATAAAAATTGATCTGCGTAGGTCTTAATTATTTGCCTGATACGTCACAGGAAGAGACAGTTGAAATCTCAAAGGAACATAATAAGGAAAGAGGGCTTGGAAAATTTTATACCTACAGGGCTAATTGAGGTTAAGAGAGACTTTATTTTTTTTATAATCATTTCATCCCAAGAAAGGCAGGACCGCCACTGGGGTTACAGTGAGAGAGAAAGAAAAAGATACGGGGGAAGATAAGATATGGCTGGGAATCAAGTAGATAGAAGATGGCAATTGACGTTGCATTTAAACTTTTGGAGATTGTAGCTATCAGGGAAACAAGTAAACGGCAGGGAGTTCCACAAACGGAAAATGTAAGAAGTGATTACATTTAACTATTTTGACGGTAAAAGGATGGGACCTAGATGCCAATCTAGTAGTATGAGTAAATACATGTGGTCGGTGGTCCTGGGCATGACGGTAAACTGCATCCGGCAGCAAGGCCTCTGATTGGGAGGTCATGATGGACATGGAACCACCTCTTAATTACTGTAGTTCTCAGGCCCACCCTGACCGAGAATGATAGCACCTGTTAAGGTCCCAGCTATGGGCTAATACTTAACCTCCCCCCCTGATTGGGTCAAAACACTATGAAAGTATACAAATAGATTCTTGTAGAAATATATACATGAACTCGACTTTCATAAAAATATACATTTTTGAAGGAAAATTTATTTCCATAACACATTTTTGAAGAAAAAAATTCTCAGCAAAACATTTTTGAATACAAAACTAGAAGACATTTTCAGTTTTCTAAAATAAAAAAGAATAAAAACAAAAAAAATTAATTAAAATCTGACTAAATCAACCTTCCCACTATAACCGAATATTTACACACACACACATACATAAACGCACAGTAAAATTAATGACAGCAGCAGCAGCAGACAGCCAGCCAGGAATAACCATTCTTTGAATGGCCAGGAACACACTCGGACAGACGCACGCTTCTCTACCATTCTGAAGATGAGATTTTGATCTCGAAATATTAATGTTTAATAAATAGGTAATACCCAAAAACTTCTTTTCCTTCCTTTATTTTACTCAACGCATTGTGACAGCCATCAAGACATAACCATATATGCAAAAAATACCTTAAAACCCCCACCTTTTTGGCATTAAATAACCCACAGAGGTGTTGATATGCCGTTAAGCAAAACTAAAACTCAAACATGTGGTCGGTGAACAAGGGAAAAAGCTTATCAAAGCAGTTGCCATCAAAATGCTTCTAGAAAGTGACTGAAGGCGAGCTGCCAGGTCAGGATCTGTTATATTGCAGATGATTCTTTGGAATTTGTCGAGAACCTCAAAATGAATAGCAGGAGCACACGACCGGATATGGCAATGGTACTTAATGGGCGCATTAAAATCAGCACATAAAACCTACCTGGCGAGATTGAGTAAACGGATAGTGGGACAAGGTTAGGAGAGATGGCAAAAAGATAATAATTATTAAAAAGCTACAAATAACAGGAAGTTGGGGAGAGCCATGATCAACGTCCTGAAATAACACGGCACATAACAGAAGAAGCCAAGTACATTCTTATAGGCTCAAACATTAACGACAAATGTTTAACCTATCCCCAAACCAAGTAAATGTGGTTTTTCATAAATTTCTAACATTTTCATTTTTATATTTTCTTCGCTTTTAGTATTTCCATAATAGTTTTTTTTTTTCCATTAACCCTGGAACACTAACCACCAATTAAAGCTACACCACTACCAACCATGGGTATATTATACCCGATTTTGAAAATATCAAAAAATATTAAATATAAATCTTTATTTGAAATATTTTATATGTAGGCACTTCAAAATTTGTACTTTTAATTAACATTAATAGGAACTGGAAAACATATTATTTAGGTAAGAAAATCAGGTACTGAAAATTTAATTAAATTGTAATTAAAATGGCGCCATTTGCACTGAGTATTATATATACACGGTAAGTGTTCTCGAGTTAATCTCTATCCTTTTATTAATCTTTAACGATATTTCTGTAACCTTTAAAATAAGGATTTTCACAGCCAAATCTATACTAAACTCAGTGTAATAAATAATTCCCCTTGTTATTAATTCTATCCTATGCAGTAAGATTTTCTTTTCACCCACTCACAATTTTTAGCTGATATTGTACATTTCTGGTTGAGGTATTGATTTGAAACGGCCGATATGTTTCTGAAAATAACCCCTCGTTATAAATAGTCGTTATTATTCTAAAGGTAATAAAGAAAATACTTAATGGTCATTTAGTTTTATAATTTCTGACATTAGCATATTTTTCCAAATGAGACTTTGTTTTTTTTTTTTGTTTTTTTTTAAATTATTTTTATATTAGAACATTGAATGCGTTTCGTTTCAGATGGTAACAATCCATAAGCTTTAATTCCAGTGTATGCCGAAGTGTAAACAACTTTGTTTTTCATAGAGTTAAACATGTTGGATTTCGTGCCAAACAAAGTGTATTTGCGGGGAATTTTACTGCACTATTTTATTCAAAAGAAATCTGCAGCTGAAGCACACAGATTTTTTTGTTGAGACTTGCGGCGACCGTGCTCTGTAGAAAACAACATGCATAGATTGATTTAGACGCTTCAAAAATAATGATTTTGAAGTTGAAGATAAAGAACGCTCGGGCGCACCGAAAAAGCTTGAAGACGAAGAATTGGGGGCATTACTTCATGAAGACTCACGTCAGACGAAAGATGAACTTGCTGAATTATTAAGAGTTGATCACACAACGTTTTAAAACGTTTGAAAAACATTAGAAATGATTCAAAAGCAAAAGCATTGGGTGCCGTGCAAGTTGAAGCCGAGAGACGTCGAATGGCGTCTTGTCACGTGTGAACAGCTGCTTCAACGGGAGAAAAGGAAAAGTTTCTTTTGGCATCGTTTCATGACCGGAGATAAAATTAGATACACTACGAAAAATCTAAGCGTAGAAGGTCTTGGGTTAAGCCCAGCCATGCATTAATATCGGTGGCAAAGCCGAATATTCATGGTTCGAATGTTTTGCTCTCTACTTAGTAGGGCCAGCTGGGTGTAGTTTACTATGAGCTGCTCAAACTGACCGAAACCATCACAGAAGATCGATATCGACTGCAATTGATGCGTTTGGGCTGAGCACAGAAGAAAAAAACGGCCGTTATACGAGCAAAGACACGACAAAGTGATTTTGAAACATGTAAACGCTAGACCACATATTGCAAAACTGGTGAAAGCCTACTTGGAAACGTTTAAATGGTAAGTCCTGCCCCATCCACGGTATTCACCAGACATTGCCTCGTTCGATCACCATTTGTTACGATCGATGGCACATGGCCTGGCTGAGAAGCACTTGGGTTGACTCTAGGTTAGCCTCTAAAGACGTGTCGTTTTTCTGACGTGGAAATGATGTGGAAAAGTAGTGACTAGTGATGAGCAATACTTGCAGTGACATATTTCTTCCCAATTTTTCTAAATAAAACATTACTTTTCATAAAAAAAATCAGCGAGAACTTATTCACATTCCTAATATATTTTTAATAAAATTTAGAACAAAATAAGGGAAAATTATTTGTACATATGGATAATTTTTTTTCTAATCATGTGTGCTTTTAGGATCTCTGCGAAGGAGTAGCATTCTGGAATATGTGCTATTGTGGTACACATTGAATCGGATAGAGAAGGATGGGTTCTTGTGATGATTGAAGAACTTTTCGGAATGAATGAGTCGTAAGTCGGACTTGTTAGGTGTAGGATAGACAGTGTTGGCAAGTCTTTCCCCACTTCTTCGGCCTTGCATATATATATAATGCCAAATTCAACACGTCATCAACACAAATCTAAAAAACATGTTGAGTCTTCATATTACTCTGGATGACATCCATTGAGCTCTTTATACAGATATAACACTTAATATTTTATATTAAGTTCATCTTGTTGGATTATCCTCGATGTTTACAGATTGGACATCTATGCACACACACACACACACACACACACACACACACATATATATATATATATATATATTACAAAAAAGTGAAAGTACACGACGTAGATTAATAAAAGCATAATATTACTAAACAAATCACCCCAGTTTTGTTCTGAAACATGAAAATTTTTGTGTTGTGATATTATGCTTTTATAAACAACTGTGATAACAACTGTGATAACAAGATTACAATATATATATATATATATATATATATATATATAGTCATCCGCAGACAGATCTGTTTCGCTGTATCACAGCTCTTCAGTACGGTTAGACTCCGATTGGTTTTTAAACCAGGATTGAAACCCGACCGTCAGTCGGCGATTCTACTTCTGAGCTATGGGCGCTCGGTAAAAGGAGACGTACTTTTTATCGTGTATATAACTGAAAGTGTTCTAATTTATTGCTGAATGAACGATGCGTAGATGCTAGAGTAGCTAATGTTTTTCAATGTCTACCATTCTTCCAGAGTGCTCAATCAGGGTGTGAGAGCGTAGTCGGAATGTATCTGCTCAGTTAAAGTGACAAACTCCTTATATATATATATATATATATATATATATATATATATATATATATATATATATATATAAGGAGTTTGTCACTTTCACTGAGCAGTTACATGCCGACTACGAAGTTATGATGTCTTCACTCAAAGAGTAACAAAGAAACCAGCCCCGATGAATGAAAACACCATAACAATAACCTCACGAAACTTCGATGTCGGCATGAACCTGCTCAGTGAAAGAGACAAATTCTTTGCGCAAAAACTAGCAACGCTCTGTCTCCACCACGATATTGAGCACTTTACGAAAGAAAGAAAACCCTGCTTGCCAAGATATATTTTATCATAAAACCACTGAAAAACTAAAAACAACAACCTTGGTACTAAATATTATTACACCCCAAAACCACACACACACACACACACACACGCACATGAATGAATGGGTCATGAATTTGATTATATAGGTCTAGAATAGTCAATGTTGACTACCCGTTTTCTTTTTAGGCCATATGCCACAATTAATGCAGTTTTACATTAATAAATTTTGGATTAAAAATGAAACGTTTGCACTGAAGCATTTTGTTTATTTACTTTTCAAACTCTCATGTTTGATAACGTCACTATTTTTTATTTATGATTTACTAGCAGTATAGCCTGGCGTTTCTCGGGAGTAATGAAAGCTTTTATATATATATATTATTGATTTTCTGCAGTATTGTAAGAACTGAAACCTTGAAACTTCTGAATATCTTTTCTTATGTCTTTGTCTATGAGTGTATCAAATTTGATTAAAATCGGACCACTCCTTCTATAACCCGATTTTTTCGATTATCGATTTTTGATATTTATCGGGGGTACCTCGACACAAAACCTAGCTAAGAACACTCGCAGACGCTTATAGTACAACTGTGTAAATTTTCAAGAAAATTGGTTCAGCCGTTTCGGAGTCTATAGGTAACGGACACACACACACAGACACACAGACACACAAAGTTCCATTTATAAATAAGTTTAGATAATATTGATGTATATTATATCTAAAAAAAAATCAAAATAATAAAATATATTTTTTTATAATCGTTTCATCCCAAAGGAAAGTAGTACTGCCACTGGTGTACACGGGGCTTACAGTAAGAGAATAATAAGGTACAGGGGATTCGAAGAAAGGATAAGAGAAGGATGGAAATCAAGTAGATAAAACATAGCAATGGACGTTACATTAAAACTTTTGAAGATTCTAGCTGTCAGGTAAGTAAGCAAATAGATTCGAGTTCCACAAACGGGAAGTGCGAGAAAAGAAACAGTTAGAGTAGAAAAGTCGGTTACATTTAACTATTTTCACGGTAAAAGGCTGGGAACTTGAAGCTAATCTAGTAGCCGAAATAAATACATGTGCTCAGGGTACCAGAAAACAATCTCTTCAGAGCAGTTCCCATGAAAATACTTGTAGAAAAGACAGAGGAAATCCCTATCACATCGATGAAAAATTGACTAAAGACGCGCTGTCAAGTCAGAATCGATTATATTGTATGTTGTGGATTCAGGGTGAGGAACGGCACAAAATAATGAGCAACAACACAGATACTTGAGATAGAGAAATAGGTTATATTAAAGGTAAAGATACAAACTTGAACGCAGGTTAGTAATCCAGGAATACGATTAGTAAGGAAGATATATATATATATATATATATATATATATATATAAGTCTTTGAAAGTGAAGCCGTGCTGGAACTAGTATGTCCGTGTATGTCTATTCTGGCTGAGTGGAGCTACTGACGCGGTATTTTCTGTGTAACTTCGGTATCGTTCGGTAACTTACGGATAAGTCACTGTTCTCTCCGATAACTCACGTATCTCACTATGGCAGGAGTATATATATACTCACGTTGAGTCCATTATCATAGAAAAAGGGGAGGTCCCACAACAAATATTATTAAGCAGGTCCTTAAGGCCTGTCATTTAATAAATTGGATTTTTTTTTTTGAAGCGGCGCTCGACAACTCTCTATTCTGCTCTTAGTTTATTTTTCATTTATATTTTGTAGACTGAGCAATTTTTCTAAACGGGAAAGATTACACCTTTATCATTTTAAGATTTAGTTTCAGCCATTATTTCCCACATAATTTCTGGTACGGTTCCATCATCTTTTGTTAGTAAATACTCGCCAGTTTATTGAACACGTGAACAACAAACTTTAAGGTAAGTGGATTGAAAAAGAACACTTATTTTAAGAGAGAGAGAGATATATATATATATATGATATTTATAGGACACATGATGAGGAAATTGGGTCGGAAGAATTTGACAATGAAAGGAAAAAATAACGACAAGAGGGAAAAAGGAAAGTAACTGTTGTGGATTCCGGGTGAGGAACCGCACAAAACAATAAACAACAAAACAGATACTTGAGATAGAAAAATAGGTTATATTAAAGGTAAAGATACAAACTTGAACGCAGGTTAGTAATCCAGGAATACGGTTAGTAAGGAATATATATATATATATACAAGTCTTTGAAGTGAAGCCGTGCTGGAATTAGTATATCCGTGTAACACTATTCTGGCTGAGTAGAGCTCAGAGCTACTATGACTATGAACGCGGTATTCTCTGTGTAACTTCGGTATCTCTTGGTAACTTACGGATCTCTACGATGTCTCTAACGGATCTCTGTGGTTCTCCATGGCAGCTGACGTATGTCTCTATGGCAAGAGTATATGTATACTCAAGTCGAGTCCATTATCATGGAAAAAGGGGAGATCCCACAACATTATAAAAAAATCCTCCTTTGGATTTTGTCAAGAACCTTAAGATGAAAAGCAAGAGCACCCGACCAGATATAGCAACAGTATTCAAGGTACGGACGAATGGTAGTTAGATTTATAAATGTGCAAAATGGATTCTGACGAGAAAAAAACTTCCTGGCCCGACACAGTGACTCAACCTTCCGAGCAGCGGATATTAATAATTGCGTTAACAGTTTTCGAAACAGACGGAACATATTAAAAACGGTTTTTATTGTCAATACTAATTGGAGGGAATATCATTCATCGACATTATGCGAACAACCATAGTAAATACACAGAACAAAGACACTAAAAGAACAAATCCATGAAATGGCTGATGCTAACCTTCAGAAGATTGACGCATTGTGCCTTCTTGGAGAGTCGAGTTCAAATTCCCGTCGAATTTGTTTCATTCGCTTACGCACAAATTACCTTTGAAAAAGGTATTAATCCATCTCTTCTCTCTCCATCTATGGGTTAAATTGAATTATATAGCCTTGGTTGGCAAACGGTCTACTGTAGAAAGAAATGGCATCCTGCTAGGAGATAAAATCTTAAGCCTAGTCAGTCATGTTTCGAAATAGACATGATCACTCAAGCGTGTGTCACGTATGGCAATTAACTGACTTAAATCATTATAGGAACCGCTATAATGGAACCTTGTGTCCAGACTAGTGGAACCCGTATGCTCTTGATAGAAATAAAACAGTCAAAACCTTAGAATGCGTACGCATAGCTGTGTACCGTTTTCCTCCATTTTATTGAATACAAAAAACAGACGGACACGAAGTTGGTTTTGCAGAAGCCGACCGGAGATGAAGCCATTAAAAATGACTTCTCTGCAACGGGTTGTGGAAGATACAGTTTCCGAAGTATTTCTTTTCTCGCCAGCAATTCTTATTCATTCTTTCCCTTTCCGTCTCAACTATTTAATCTTCGGAACATTTCCCCTTGTTTCTCAGCGATCTTTCTTTCTTTTTCATATTTATTCTGCCTCCCCATTTCAACATTACACGGCGTTAAATATCCATTTTCCCAGCAAATCCATCTTGCTACAAAAACATCTTAAATGTTTCAAAATGTTTTAGAAGCACGGAGCTCACCATCTTCCCGTTTTTTCTGAATACACACACACACACACACACACACACACACACGCGCACACACACACACACACACACACACACATATATATATATATATATATATATATATGTATGTATGTATGTATGTATGTATCAGCGTTATTGTACCCTATCTGTAGGAATGGACTCTTCCTCTGTCCCGGGGACGCAGCTGTGAGGCAGCTGTGACGCAGTCTAGTGACAGTCGAGACCCAGACTCACTATACCGTTCGGACTATTTTTCTGATTACTAAAACTTATTATCTTGTGTTGACATAATCTCAGCGTTAATAATATCATCTTTAACAATTTCATCTTTGATAATATCATCTTTGATGGTGGATGTCTTTATGTTAACGTCCCCGTAACCTCTCTGAAGATGGCTTATGTGAGCCGAAAGCTTAAAAACAACATAATAAAAAGATATCCAAATGTCAGACAATTTTGTCTTTATTTTCACCTGAAATTAAAGCCAAAATACGATGTTTAGAACGGCTCATGATTAAACATAATAGACATTCTTTGTCAGTTATATTTAACAATATATGTTTAGAAAAAAAAAAAATATATATATATACATATATACCGGCCTGAATAATCAAGAAATCTCATGAGTAAAATATACGTCCTCTACATTTTTTCTAACAAGATTTCTCAACTATCTGGGCCGATATATATATATATATATATATATATATATATATATATATATATATATATAGGCCATGAATTACAACATATAATAAAATTGCATTTTGGATAATTTTCACGTTCTAATGAACGCTAGAAATTTGTCAAGCGTTATATTTGAAGCAAAAAAAATGTACAGGAATTTTTAGCAACACAGTTTTCCGGTTACATTTGTTACCATAACTCACACCCTGAAGATGACCTCGGGAAGAGGTTGAAAGTACTTGGGTACCTTGAGAAATGAATAAAAATAACATCTGTCAACGTTACAGCTCATTTCTTACATCTTTCAATTATAATACACAAAAGATTATCCAAAAGATTATCCGTACGAACGGATTTTATTAAAAAATAAGGAAACATAATGTTTGCAATTTATTTAATCTGTCATGTTTTAAAGAAAATCTGCTACCTATCTACACAAATATATATACAGTTATGTATAATATATAATAAGGTCGGTGCTTCTGATACTTTGCAAACACACACACGCACACACACACACGCACACACAAACACACACACACACACACACACATGTATGACTAGCAGTATAGCCCAGCGTTTCTCGGATGTAATGAAAGCTTTAAAACTAATCCATGGTCCTGGAGCCAAGACTCAGCCTAAAGAATATTTGTGTGAAGTTTGGTGAGAATCGGAGAGAAATTGAGGATTTGTATAAAGGACATACAGACAGATAAACAGACACACACACACAAACATATTGCCTTATATATATATATATATATATATATATATATATATATATATTATCGATTTTCTGCACTGTTGTAAGAACTGCAACCGTGAAACTTCTGAATATCGTTTCTTATGTCTGTATTAAATTTGATTAAAATCGGAACACTCCTTCTATAACCCGATTTTTTCGATTATCGATTTTCGATATTTATCGGGGGTACCTCGACACAAAACCTAGCTAAGAACATTCGCAGACGCTTATAATAAAACTGTGTAAATTTTCAAGAAAATCAGTTCAACCGTTTCGGAGTCTATAGGTAACGGACACACACACACACACACACACACACACACAGAGACAAAGTTCCATTTATAAATAAGTTTAGATATTAATATGATACCAATACCAGGGATTACAAAGCATACCTCGTTACATGACAAATTGATATTGCCAAAAACAATATTAACCACCTAAATACTACTCAGTTAACATATGGACAATATTTGTATAAATATAATTTTGAAATAAAAAGCCTCATTAGAAAATATGAGAAAATACAAAAAAAATCTGCAAGACTAAGTTGTCTTTAACGTTTAATACAACGTGTTTTATATATATATATATATATATATATATATAGTGATGATCATCCACGTATACTGTCTTAAATCACTTGTTTCTGATGAAGGACCGAGGGCGGTCTGAAATATAAAACACTATAAAAATAAACAAATACTGTTTAAAAAAGTACGTTTTTAAATTCAAAACTTTTCATTAATATTCTTTCCTATATATATATATATATATATATATATATATATATATATATATATTAATTTATTTGTTTGAACATTATTTTTAATCGATACTCGTATTTGAGTATTTTAATTAAAACAAAAAGCATTATTTTTTACCGATACTCGTATTTAAGTAGATATTCTGTTTATAATCAATCAGTATTATATATTTATTTCTACCGGCCTGATTATTTACGATAAGTTTTTGTTACGAAAATCCTGCCGAATAACACACATTTTCGTAACAAAAATTTATCGTATATAATCAGGCCGGTAGAAATAAATATATAATACTGTTTGATTATAAACAGAATATCTACTTAAATACGAGTATCGATCAAAAATAATGTTCAAACAAATCATTTCACACACACACACACATATTCAGAGACGCAGTGTCATAGAAAACTTGCTACGTAAGGATAGTTTCTTTATGATTTTTTTGTTTTGTTTTTTGCTTGTATGAGGGCGCATATGCGCAAATATTTGTATGTTTATATTTATGCAGTATGCTGGTATCTTCAATTTTACCTTCATTTATCGAATGAAAACAACGCCCCCTATAAGTGTTCCCCGTCGACTTCGGCGCCCGATTTACTCTCCACTCCCCCCGATACACCGCAACACCAACATTGCAGACTAAGAGCTCTCTTGAGTGGCGCCACCTACCGGAAATGCCGAAATCAGCTCTCTGCCCTTTCAATCGAACCCACCTCACCTATCCGTTCGATCTGAGTCCGGAAATCGCCGAACGCCTGGAACTGTACATTTGTGCTTCACCATGAAGCTAACTTCATGTGGATGTGAGTGTGTGACACCACCACCCCACTTTGACTTTCTCCGCCCCTCCCCAACGCAATACAAATCGTAGCCATATAACTACTCAACTTACTATTTATGGCTTTCAAAGACGATTCATGTTGGCACCTAATATGCATCTGGTTCGGATGAGTAAAATCGATCTTTTCGAAAATGGTAGATGCTATAGGAGACGGAAACAGAAAGACAGACAAGAGATGTGAGTAGAGAAGGTGAAAAAGAGGGATTAATGGAGATAGATAGATAGATAGATAGATAGATAGATAGATAGATAGATAGATAGATATAAACAGACTATGATAGAGAGGAACAAACTAAGATAGATAGATAGATAGATAGATAGATAGATAGATAGATAGATAGATAGATAGATAGATATCAACCGATTTTGATAGACAGGAACAGACTAAGATAGATAGATAGATAGATAGATAGATAGATAGATAGATAGATAGATAGATAGAATCTCTCCGTCTCGTTTATTAATCATTGTTCGGTGGGAAGCAGTACACTCAACTTTAAATAGATGCTGAACTGGTAGCGATATATTTGAATCGACTATGATCGAAATTTTAGATACAGATGAAATCTTACAGCAATTTTCAACTAATCTTTTATTCGTACGAATTCATAGCGTCATTATTCAGTCATTAAGTACTTTATTTTATTTCTATAGCATCTGTCAGGTTCCATATTTTCCATGGAATACGGTCGACTGAAATTTTTCTAGGATTTATTTGTCAAAAGCTTTTATTCATAGCGTTGTTATTCAGTCGTTTGTATATTCCCTCATAAGAGTAGATCTGGTTTTGAATTGTCCACAGATATTTTGGTATCTTCAAATTACTGGAATCGCAAATGGATTATTTAATGCTGAAATCTAAATATTTTTGGATGCCATTTTTTTTTTTTTTCAAGATGATAATGCTTTAGGGAGACAACTTTTACTAATTGATCTATAGCTGGGTGGGGAAGTAGGATTCATGCCTTTCCCGAGGATAT
Source organism: Ascarosepion bandense (assembly GCA_037127315.1). NCBI lineage: Eukaryota > Metazoa > Mollusca > Cephalopoda > Sepiida > Sepiidae > Ascarosepion > Ascarosepion bandense. Next base: position 546,484 of record JBBBDQ010001063.1, on the reverse strand, counting down.
TTGCGCTCAAGTGAATATAACGAGCCCAACTAGAACTGCAACTCGACTCTCTGATTAACAATTCGGAGCTATTATCCATTACACCACCCGCACATCCAAGCTTACAGAACTTGATATTCCCAAAAAGTCACTAATCTAAGTACTGATCAGACTTGACGTTGCTTAACTTCGACGATCGTACGAAAACAGGCTTTTCATTATGATAAGACCGGAAGTCAATTTTGATAAACAAAAAATTATAAAAGGGATATAAAATGGGGATCAATACTATATTACATTCCATCTATAATCTGATCCCTCTCTTTATGGCCACAGTAGCTTCTATATATTTACATTGTTTGGAATGTAAATATATAGAAACTATCTGTGTAGCTAATCAATATTTCATTGATAAATTGAGTCGTTTTCTATTGCTTATCAACTCTTTGCAGGTTATTTAAACCCAGAAAATACTTTTTAGATTATAAGAATATATATATATATATATATATATATATATATATATATATATATATATATATTACTCTTCAGTAATGAATTGCGTTCTTTCCGTGACTGGCGTGTGTATACCCCGCTTATATACAACACGCTAAAATTTCCCTTCCTGTATACAATGCGCCTATAGCTTATGGGTTAGCGTCACCGACTGAGACCAAATCGGTCGGAGTTTCGATTCCGGCCAGAAGTAAGTAGATGTCTAGCCACACTGATGAAACAGGTTTGTATGTGGATGACAATTATATTCGTCATCCACATACAAGCCTGTTTCGCTATATCACAGCTCATCAGTGTGAATAGACATCTACTTGCTTCTGACCGGAAAGTATATATATATATATAAACTTATTTATAAATGGAACTTTGTCTCTGTGTATGTGTCCGTTACCTACAGACTCCGAAACGGCTGAACCGATTTTCTTGAAAATTTACGCAGTTGTACGATAAGCATCTGCAAGTGTTCTTAGCTTGGTTTTATGTCGAGGTACCTCAGATAAATATCAAAATTCGATAATCGAAAAAATGGGGTTATAGAAGGAGTGGTCCGATTTTAATCAAATTTGATACACTCATAGACAAAGGCATAAGAAACGATATTCAGAAGTTTCATGGTTGCAGTTCTTACAATAGTGCAGAAAATCTATAATATATATATAAAAGCTTTCATTACACCTGAGCAACGCCGGGATATACTGCTAGTATATATATATATATATATATATATATATATATATATATATTGTCATCCGCAAACAGATCCGCTTTGCCGTACCACAGCCCACCAGTACGGTTAGACTCCGATTGCTTTTTTACCCAGGACTGAAACCCGACCGAAATGGCGCCAGTCGGCGACTCCAATAGTAATACAAACTTTACTAATTTACACATAGGTGGGAAGAACTGGTGGATATTTGAGCGAAAGTAAATATAATATTGGAGTAATGGATAGCAAGTCGGATTTTGGAATCTAGTTCGAATTCTAGTGGGATTCATGCCATTCACATACGTGCTAATACCCTTCAGATGCATCTCTTCTCCCCTCAGCTATGGGTAAAATAACAGGACAGAATGGGTTCTATAGAAGAAGAAAAACTGGTGGTGCAGTATATATCGGCTCGGAACGAGAAATCGTGAAGCCGAGTTCGAATTTTAATTGAATTCCTTGCATTCACTTACGCGCAAATACCCTTGTGAAAGGTATTAATCCGTCTCTTTCCTCCAGTTATGGATTAAATAACAAGACAGATTGGGTTCTATAGCCATAGCTGGCAACTAGTAATGGCAACCTACTCCTGTATAATCTTCTGCCCACTCAGTCATGTCTCTTTCGAGACAAGATCGCCCAAGCGTGTATCACGTATGGCACTTGACTGACTGAGTGACTGGAGAGGATTTTCATGCTGTTGTGCGGCTGCAGTACATGTGGTACCCCTACATGCAGTGCCCCTACATGTGGTGTCCCTACATGTTGTACCCCTTGCATGTGGTGACTTACATGTGGTGTCACGACATGTGGTATCCCATATATGTGGTGTCCATACGTGTGGTTTCCCTTCATGTAGTGCCCCCACATGTGGTGTCCCTATATGCGGTGCCTACATACATGTGGTGTCACTATATGTGGTACCCCCTTACATGTGGTGGTCTACATGTTGTACCTCCTACATGTAGCGTCACTACATGTGATGCCCCTAAATGTGATGTCCCTACGTGTGGTGTCCCTAAATCTATAATGAATTATGGTATGTCTAGATCTGGTATATTTAATGCATGCAACTGACATTGGAACTCGCCTCTCAGATTAACCATTTTTAGACATTTTCCATTACACCAACCGCAAATCAACGCGTACAGCACTTGGTATTTCCATGGCCATCTTTCAGATTCCGTCCAGATTGAAATGCTGAAAGCTGTCGCGACTATCGCTTCGGTTTGGAAAACTTTGGGGTCGAATGTGGATCGGAGTCCGACAGAATGATGAGATAAAGAGCAAATAGGAAATGTTTATGAATCGAACATGTTTCAATTTTACTTAAGCTTCGTCAGTGACTGGTGTATCGACTGAGATATATCGAGAAAGAAAAATAAATTTTGGTATTTTTACTTTTGTGTTGTTTGATTTTCATTTGTCATTAGATAGATAGATAAAAAGAGAATGTGATATGTATATCTATATTGTTAAATTAAGAGACACTGAATATCTATTATGTTTAATCATGAACCGTTCTTAACATCATATTTTGGCTTTAATTTCAAGATAAAATAAAGACAAAGATTTTCCAACATTTGGAGATTGTTTATTAAGTTGTTTCTAAGCTTTCAGCTCACATGAGCCATCTTCAGAGAGGTTACAAGGATGTTAACATAAAAACATCCACCATCAAAGACGATTTTATCTTGTGTTGACATAAAACTTTGCTAAGCAATGATAACAGTTACCAAATAGCAAACGCAATTCGTAAATTTGTAATGCGGCTCTATGACGTCACACCGCGCGAGAGCTCAAAATGCTAACAGAAGCATATATTTAAATGCAATGTAATGTGTTATGACCAGATTTAAACGTGATTTTATTAAGTGTGGTTTGTTTTGATTTAATATAGATGGCCTTCAATATCTGAAGGTTCTTTTTACTGTGTGTATGAGTGAGTTTTATTGTATTGTTGACTAAAATCTGTCTGATATTATCTACATGGCTATGTTTTTCTAAGATATGTTGTTTAATTGAACCAACTTAATAAAAAATTATCCAAATGTTGAACAATGAATGTCTATTATCTTTAATCATGAGCCGTTCTAAACGTCGTATTTTTGCTTTAATTTCAGTTGAAAATAAAGACAAAAATTCTCCAACATTTGGATAATTATTTATTGGTTTTCTTCTAAGCTTTCGGCTCACATGAGCCATCTTCAGAGAGGTTGTTTAAACTGAAATATTATAAAATCCACCATCACCGACGATATTATTTTGTGTTGACATAAAACTCCGCTTGGCAAAGGCAATAGTTACCAAAAATAATAAACGCAGTTCTTAAGTTTGCGATGCGGTCTTATGACGTCACACCGCGGGATAGCACGAAATGACATCAAAACCGTGTAGTCAAATGCAATGTAATATGTCATTTCCTGTTTTAAAGTTGATTTTATTGAGTGTTGGTTGTTTTGATTTGATGTACATGGCCTCCAATATCTGCAGGTTCCTCTTACTGTGTGTATGAGTAAGGATCACCGTATTGTTGACCAAAATCTGTCTGATATTACCTACATGTTTATGTTTTTCAGAGAAATGTTGTTTAATAGTACTCTGATCAGAAAGATGACATGTAAGTCTACGGGAGAGCGTGGTTGTAGTAAAACCAATATATGTACTAGGTTTTTGATTATTATCAGAGATGCAAAAATGCGACGTTTAGAACGGCTCATGATTAAACATTCATTGTCTCATATTTAACAGCGTATGTTTAGAAAATTACTTGCTGCCTCAATATACTAAATATATATATATATATATATATATATATATAATAGTTTAGAACATGTACAATATACTTCAAAGTGTACATTTTATTTCGACATTGAAAACTCAATGTCTCATCAGGTAGTAAACGCTATTTTTTGAAGGGAGATGGAAAATTCGCTTCCTTATATTGGTAAAGCTTTGTGTGTTAGGTAATGGTGGTAGTGAGAATGAGAAATCAGAATTGGGGTATTGTAAAAGAGACATTGAGGAAAAAAAGAACAAAGAGAGAAAAACAGGAGAGAAAGAGAGAGGTAAAAGATACATCGTGAAAGGTTCAGAGAAAAGCACCAGGTTTAATAGTAGAAAACGTATGGTCATATACAGCCTTTGATGACCCGGCGTTTGGATTTAACAAAGAGGAAGAAGTAAGAAAATGCATAAGGAAGGGAGGAATTAAGAGAAGATTTATGGTCTTGTTTTTTGTTGGAGGAGGTGGGGTCAGTTAGGCTTAGAAACCGTCAATTTCTTAGAATGAACGCGTCGTATGATCATGAATTCGGAACACCAAAAATGATACTAACTTTTGTTTAACAAGTCGAATGAACCTGAAATAGGATTAACCAATAAAAATCAAACAACGCATTTTTCTCCATATTTAATAAAAGTGAAACATTCATAAATGTTTCCTACTTATTCTTTATCATATCATACAGTGTTGATGCGATTGTCTTGTGGGCCTTCATCAACTCTATTATACATCGCCCCGAAACAATGATACGGGACACCCACTTTCAGTTTGTCAGCTAAGTGCCATACGTGATACACGCTTGGGTGATCATGTCTCGAAAGATATATGAATGTCTGGGCAGAAGAATTTTCCTCAGTAGATAGCCATTACTTTCTGTGATAGACTGGTTGCCAACCAAGGCTATAGAACCAATTCTGTTCTGCTATTTAACACATATTTGGAGAGGCAAGCGACGGATTAATACCTTTCCCAAATGTATTTGCGCGTAAGTGAATGCAACGAATTCAACTGGAATTCGAACTCGGCTCGACAATTTTCGATTCAGAGCGATATACTTTTTCACCACAATGCACATCCTCTACTATATCCAATTGTTATAAGGCATTATTCATATAAAATATAAATTTTATTGTAACCTAATTATGTACATTCCCAGTCAGTCATGTCTCTTTCGAGACATGATCGCCAAAGCGTGTATCGCGTATGGCACTTAACTAAATTATGTACAATAATAGACCATATGCAATATAGGTGAACAATTTAACGAGAAAATTTAAAAATTAATATAATGTATTTAAACAGAAATTCGTGATATGTCAGAATAGATCATTCCCTCTTCAATAAATCAGCAAGTTTTGCAACAATTTTTAACGTAAACTTATGCATTAGGCCAACTGAATGGTAAGGCAAACTATTACGGATGCTAAGTGATGTCATTGATTGTTTAATCAACAAACGCTAGTAAATGTTTTTATTGTTGTTGCGTTTTTTATGTAATTATTACATTGTGCGTTGTGGTGCAGTGGATACCGACGAGAAATCGGGGAGCCGAGTTCGAATTACAGTTGAATTCACTGCATTCACTTACGCGCAAATACCCTTGGGAAAGGTCTCTTCCTTCCAGTTATGGGTTAAATAACAGAATAGATTGGGTTCTATAGCCTTGGTTGGCAACCAATCTACCGTAGAAAGTAATGGCAGCCTACTGCGGGATAATCTTCTGCCCAGTCAGTCAAGTCTCGAAAGAGACATGATCGCCAAAGCGTGTTACACGTAAGGCACTAAACTGACCGAATTATTATTTACTTTATATTAGTTTGATAAATTAATTTATCTATTTATATATTTTAAATAATAAAAGGTTTTGTTTTTTATAGCATATATTTTATGAAAGAAGATATTTGTAAAAATCCAACGCGTATATCTATATTGTGGTAATTTTTAAATATAAAAACACTCAAACGTATACTTATGATTTTTTTTTGTTTTTTTTTTATAATCATTTCACCCCAAGCAAGGCATTCCACTGCCACTATTGCGCAGGGAGTTACATAGGAAAAAGTGATGGGAAAGAGTGTTTAGATATAGGAAATGTCAGAAGGAGGGTGATAGACGGGTAAGGATACCGAGGCTGAGGGTTGGGCAGATGGGAAGAGTGTTTGAGAGAATGGATGCGTGTTAGTGTGTCTATTGACCTTACATTTAAACTCCTGGAGATTGTAGCCGTCAGGAAAGCAATCATGTGGAAGGGAATTCCACAGGCGAGAAGTGCGAGAAAAGAAGCTGTTGGAGTAGAAATTGCGGTTACATTTTATCGGTTTCACTGTAAAAGGGTGGGACCTAGTTGCTAATCTATTATCTCGTGCAAATTCGTACCTAGGGGTCACCAGTGATCTAAATTCATCGGAGCAGAACCCGTGAAAGTATTTCTAGAAGAGGCACAGGGAAGCCACGCTGGTGAGAGAGTGACTGCAGCCGGTCTGCCAAGTCGGTATCGATCACATTACAGACTCTCCTTTGTATTTTGTCAAGAACCCCGAGGAGAATAGCAGGGGCACCCGACCAGATGTGGCAGCAGTATTCAATACACGGGCGGATGGTAGATTTATATATGTGCAGGATAGATTCAGACGGAAAAAACATCCGGGCCCTGCACAGGGAACCGACTTTCATAGCAGCGGATTTAGCTATAGATTCTATATAGTCATTCCACTTGAGGTCTGCTGAGAGTGTGAGACCAAGGAGGCGTAGTGTTTTACACTCTGGGAGGTAAGCCTGTTCCATGCTAATGGGAGGTAAGTGCAATTGTCTATAAATAAAAATCAGGGTAAACTGCATATGATGCTAAGTGAGGCAATTTAATGAACGAAAGTAACCAAATCTTGTTAATGCTGATATTCTTTTTTTAATGTAATTAAGAAGGTTGCTGAGGATAACATGGATACTTAACATCAGGAAAAGACAGCTAAAGTTTCTGGGACATGTAATGAGAAATTAGGGCTTGTAGAATCTGATACTCACAAGACAGAAAGATAGGGAAAAGCAACGCGTCACATACTTGGCTGGCTTGAGAAAGTGGATCGCAGAGAAGGGTTTGGGTAGGGTAACAGGACAAAGCGTGCTAAGAGCCACTAGGGATAGGAAGATTCTGAAGGCTTTTATCTTCTACATCCTGAGGGGACACGGCACATAAAAGAAGATGTACGAGGTTTTAGTCAATAAATAAGGTAAATTTTTCTAATACAGATAGAAGCTTACTAAATGCCGACGGGATCGGGATACCACACGTTGGCGTGATCGGACGCGTGTCGAACGGAAACACGCACACACATTTGGTTTGTGTGAGCAGATAGAAGAAAAAAGCAAAGGTTGTTACACAAATTACAGCGATTGACATCTGTGTGCGGGGATGGCCGCAGTCCCGCAGCGCAGGCGCGTGTCGGACGGCAAGCAGGCAGGCAGGCAGGCAGGCAGGCAGGCAGGCAGGAGAACCGGTACGCCGTGGTCGGACGTTCAAAAGCCGGGCTACGTGATACTCAGGGAAAGTATTGTTGGTTGTAGGCTTAGTGCCGACGAAATATCTGTCTGGCTACCACTCGTTTTTTTTCTTTTTTAACGTAGTCTCCCATCAGTGTCACACACTTTTTCCATCTGTGCACAAGCTTCTGTATTCCCTCAGCGTAAACATCTTTGGACTGGTGTCTCAGCCAATCGCTCAAAGCACTTTTGACTTCATCGTCACTTTCGAACTATTAACAATTTAGCCCACTTGTAGACATTTTTTGACTGAAACATGTGGAACCATACACAGTTGACATTCTCCTATGAATTTCAACTTTTTGCATCCTTCAGCAACCAAAAATTTGATAACTGATCTCTCTTTAATCCTGGAGCATGCTTCTTGGTTGGCCATCTTTGTTAATCTCAAAAACTCTCAAAGTTTGTTTTTTTTCAATCTGCAAAAAAAATTAAATCCCTTTGAAAAAGAACTAAAGGAAAGAATTTTTAAAAAAAGTAAGCTTCTATCTGTATTAGAAGTCCTTATACCGAAAAATTCACCTTATTTATTGAATGACCCTCGTATTTAATGTATTTTGAGAAATTGATTTTTGTGTATATATATACTTTTTAATCGTATCACCCCGAGCAAGACGGTAACGCCATTGATGTGCTGGGGGCTACATAAGAGTAAAAAGATTAGGGGTCTACATAAAAGTAAAAGGATTAGGGGGCTACATAAGAGTAAAAAGATTGGGGGCTACATAAGAGTAAAAAGATTAGGGAGCTACATATGAGTAAAAAGATTAGGGGGCTACATAAGAGTAAAAAGATTAGGGGTCTACATAAAAGTAAAAGGATTAGGGGGCTACATAAGAGTAAAAAGATTAGATAGGAGGAGAATGAAGAGAAAGACAAACCAGTTAGAAAGGAGCAAGAGAAGGATGGAAATGAAGAATTGTATTTTTACCTTACTAGCAGAAACCGTATGTTTAGGATGGGAGCTCAACTTTCATTAAAATAGTCTTAAAAGTAAGTCATTTTTTGCTCAATTTTACATTTGTTTTCATGCTTAATTGAACGTATTTATTTTAAATAATAGTAAGTTTTGAATTTAAACGTTAAGTATGACACTTTATCTGTTAGTAAGTACAGTATTTCTTACACCGAAGTTATGGTCGAAATTATTTTTTCTGTGTATGACTACTTAATACATTTTACAAATAGTTATGTATAAACTACTTTTTACGTGCATAGACATATTTTTAATTAAAAAATTGAAAAGAAAATAACTGACTTAGACGGAAAATTCTTGAGAATGTGGCTATCCTATCTTATCAAAATAAAGATCTGTGTCTCGGATTTTTTCAAATATCTCCTTTCCTTAAAGATGCACTCTTTCCCAAGCCAAGCTAGAAGATTATAAAAATAATAAAAATTAAAACAAAATGGTTAAGCATTTGTCTATATTTCCGAAACGAGGTAGTTATTACACTATTTACATTATTCGGACTATTGTCTTCATCTTAGTTTCCATTTGTACAACGTTTCGGCCGTTGTACGCTCCGGCCCTCTTCAGATGCTAGGAATTCCGAACCATACCCTTTATTACGATCACTATGGTATATCGTTCTCAATCCTTGTGCGAAGGAATAAGAATGATATACCCCAGTAATCGTAATAAAGGATTCGGTTCGAAATTCCTAGCACCTGAAGAAGGCTGGAGCGTACAACGTTCGAAACGTCGTACAAATGGCAACCAAGATGAAGAAAATAGTCTGAATAATGTAAATGGTTCAAAATGGTTGAATTTAAAACTATCTATTATTTAAAATAAATGAATGAATTTCTCAAACTAAATTAAAATGATTCATATTACATTTTAAAAAAATTAACACACACACTCACACACACACACACACACATATATATATATATATATATATATATATATATATATATATACGTATATGTATGATTACATATATATATATATATATTTATGTATGTATGTTTATACGTACGTATATATGCATGTATATACAATTACGTATATATATATATATATATATACAAGCAGTATAGTCCGGCGTTGCTCGGGTGTAATGAAAGCTTTAAAACTAATCCATGGTCCTGAAGCTCAGACTCAGCATAAAGAATATTTGTGTGAAGTTTGGTGAGAATCGGATAAAAATTGTGGATTTGCATGAAGGACATACAGACAGATAAACAGACACACACAAACATCTTGACTTATATATATATATATATATATATATATATATATATATATATATATATATATATTGATTTTCTGCACTATTGTAAGAACTGCAACCTTGAAACTTCTGAATATCGTTTCTTATGTCTTTGTCTATGAGTGTATCAAATTTGATTAAAATCGGACCACTCCTTCTATAACCCGATTTTTTCGATTATTGATTTTCGATATTTATCGGGTGCACCTCGAACACAAAACCTAGCTAAGAACACTCGCAGACGCTTATAGTAATAGTAACGGTTCAGCCGTTTCGGAGTCTATAGGTAATGGACACACACACACACACACACACAGACACAAGGATACACACACACATACACATACAAATACACAGACAAAGTTCCATTTATAAATAAGTTTAGAGATAGATAGATAGATAGATAGATAGATAGATAGATAGATAGATAGATAGATAGATAGATAGATAGATAGATAGATAGATAAAACTTAGTTTCTGGTCATAATAAGATTAGACCAGTGCACATTTTTATTAAAAAGTGTTCAATGCAATTATATTGTAGAACTTCTGAATATTTTCCATTTGTAAACGGGACCTAGGTTTCTACCATGACTGATGTCTGCACGAGATATTAAAGCGAAGGGAATTCAACCGTTTTCCTTGAATTTTTTATAATGTATGTTAGTCTGTTTCAGTATCCAAAAAGTCCAAAGAAAACGGTTGAATTCCCTTCATTTTAACATCTCGTGACATTGCACTACACATGAAGGAATTCTAAAACTAAAATTTTCTGTTAATCTTTTTGAATGATTTGTGAGCGTTTTTTTTTATAGTTGTTTATAGATGCGTAATTTGGAATAAAGCTCATTTAGGGTTTTTTGCCTTGATAAAGTCCATCACAGGACGAAATGCGTAGGCGAGTTAAATACAGATTTCATCTCTTCTTTTTATTTATTTACATTTACTAAACTTATTTAAAATTTAACCATATATATATATATATATATATATATATATATATATATATATATATACGTGTGTCTGTATCAAATATAAGTAATGTCAGGCATAAAGTATTCCTTTCAGTTACACCATCTTCTACTGGTACCGTGTTAATTTGTGGTGGCACTATAAAAATTTTCAAACAATATACACCTCGAGAGGATTACTTTGATCTACATTTACTAAACTTATATAGAATTTCCCAGTAAAATATATATTCGAGTCAGCACTTTGAAAAATCTACATATCCATGTAGCTACGACTGTCTATTCATGTGTGCGCGCGTGCGTGTGTTGATATGCATATAATAAACTGTACTTATACACACACACTTACACTTACACACTCACACACACACACACACACACACACACATATATATATATATATATATATATATATAATACCTTATTTAACTTCATATATAACAGAGAAACCCAGAGAAAGTGTGCAGCAAAAATCAAACGAATATAGATTCCGATTGTGCCAGAGAGACAAGGATTCTTCCAATTCATGAAAGAAAGGATTCTTTCTCCACTTTCTTGATTTCATCCTCAGCTTTCGACTGCCTTCCGGATTTCGCTCTGGTCTTTTCTTCTCATTTCGGCACTTTCCGGTTGTTTCCGGCTTTATGCCACCATCTTGCGTTAAATCTCTACTTCATAGGGGACATCAAACACTATTGACGAATAAAACACGTGACCATCTCCGTTGAGGGAAACCTAGTTGGAAAAGGGCCTATTAAAATCTGATAACACATCTGTTTCTGAATGGGTCATGTAAATCATCATTATTATTATTATTATTATTATTATACTGATTCAAGACACATATCCTTTTTCATGTTAGTCAGTTAAGTACCATACGTGATACACGTTTTGAGCGATCATGTCTCGAAAGAGATATGACTGACTGGGCAGAAGATTATCCCACAGTAGTTTGCCATTGCTTTCTGCGGTAAACTGGTTGCCAGCCAAGGCTATAGAACCCAATCTGTCCTATTATTTAACCCATAGCTGGAGGGGAGAGACGGATTATTAACTTTCCCAAGGGTATTTGCTTGTGCTTAAGTGAATGCAAGTGAATTCAACTGGAATTCAAACTCGGCTCCCCGATTTGACGTTCCGATTCGATATCCATTGCACCACAACGCACATCCTTTTTCATGTAGAAAGTGATAAAAATACTCTTTTGTGCGTAAAGACCTAACTCAACAGTTATTCATGCAACAGTAGAGGCACTTTTTGGTGAACCAAATCCTAAATTAACAAGTGCTTAGTATGGTAATTTTCTAAGCGTAGATGTGACACTTTTGCCGAAAGTATGGCGCACATCTAACTCACTACTTGATTGTCATGATTCTAGCGAAACAAGCTTGCTAAGCATTACCCCACCTCGAAGTGCCAAAAGTGCTTAGTATGTGTAGAATTTTGACTGGTCACTGCAGAGTTTGCCTTCAAAAACCAGAAAAGAGGGAAAGAATCTGGCACACCACGTCATATCTCGAAGAAGAGGATATACTATTAGTTCTTTCCATGCTCGATAAAATCCAAAAAATCTGCAATGTTATTGGTTCTGACCTGGCATTTTGGCTTCAGTCACTTGCCAACCGCCGTAATGTAGCTTCCCTGCGTCTTTTCTAGAAATAATTTTATGGTAATTTTTTTTAGCAACTTTCCTTTATTTTGTTTAGTTTCTCATATATAAAATCATAATCATTGTAAATATTCATTTTTAGAAGTTGTTATTTTTATTCCCCACCCCCACACTGTACATATGGGGACTTACTATTTTGGATTCCATAAAAACACTGGGGCATTATGGTGGCTGTAGTAAGAAAAGTAAGTAAAAATGTGTTGCTGTGGTCTAAGGAATACTGTGGTGTGTTTGGGTCAGTAACTGTGGCAAGTTAAGTTTAAGATAAGAAATATTAAAAACCCGTTTTCTTCTCTCCCTTCTTGTAGCCTTGTGTCACATTTTTGTATTTTCAAAATAAATATTACTTTCCTCTGTGGTACCTCGACTTTACGAATTTATACACAGTACTAGATTGGCAGATAGGTTTCATCAACTTACAGTGAAAATAGCAAGATATAACCCTAATTTCTATGCTAACAGTTTCTTCTCTCGCAATTCTCGCTTGTGAACTCTTTCCGGGTTCTTGCTTCCCAGTCACGTTTGAACTTCAAAAAATTGATGCAATGCCAATCGTTATCTTCTGTCTTCTTAATTTTTGTTCATTTACTGCTCACTACTTATTAGTGTTTTTCCTCATATTTTCTAACATTCAGTAAACTTAAGTACGTCTTAGTCATTTTATTGCTTTGATTGGAGTGAAATGATTAAAACACATACGTCAGTTTTTAATCATCTTATCAATTACTGTTGTTGTGGGAGGGTGATGCATTTTTAATATCATTTTTTATTCCTAGTTTTACACCATCTTACGGTTGTCTTGTGGTCCTGGGTACGATGGTAAACTGCATCTGGCAGCAAGGCTCTTGAAATAACAGATGTGCCTGCCCATAGATGACACAATTAAACGAAAATTCGAGAAGGCAAAAATGCATGAGAACTTTTAATTATATAAGTTTAGGTTTTTCTGGTCGAAAACAGAACGCAGTATAGCACACAGAGAGAGACAGAGAGAGAGAGAAGAGAAGAAAGAACTCCCGCTGATTAACGACTTCCCGACAACTCCTGCGTGTGCGTGATTATCTCTGGCTACATCCTCCATTCTACACAACTGCTAGCGACGAAGAATAAAAATATAAGTTTATATTTATATATATACGTGTTCTTGTTTTTCATTATCCAACAAGATGATCGTCATCGTGGTTTTCCCAGGTGTAATATCACAATCGCTCATCCCCACCAAAAGGAAAAAATGTAAGAAAAACTAAATAAAATTTTCATGAATTTTTCTTTGTTTATCATATTTAACGAAATAGCACCGTTTAATTATTTTATACACACACACACACACACACACACACACACGTGTGTGTGTGTGTGTGTGTGTGTGTGTGTGTATTATTCGGAAATAAATTATTTCGGCGACATAGGTTTCATTCTTTCGGTATCTTCAGGTGATTTAGAATAAATTTTAATAATAGTTATTGTAAATCTTCTGAAGGTACCAAAAGGTTGAAACCTAAGTCGCCGAAATAACTCATTTCCAAATGAATATATATATATATATATATATATATAGGAAGAAATATTTATAAAAAATACAGGCCTTCCCTCAATAGAACAACATAAAAATACAAGACACACAGCCAGACACACGAAATTCAAACGCGATTAAAAACATCCCACACATACACGCTAAATTCGCAAGTCAGTGAAAAAAAATTCTACAGTCAACAAAGGTGACAAGAAAAACTTAACGTGCGAGTCTAAAACAAAAGTGAAAAACAAGACGCACGCACACATATGAATTTTTTACCTACTTGACTTATCTATTTTTCTATTTACACACGATAGACATTCATAGTCTCTTATATTTAACAGTATATGTTTAGAATATATATATATATATATATATATATATATATATATTGATTGATTGATTGATTGATTGATTGATTTACACGAAGCAAGGCGATGTTGCTACTGAAATGCTAGGGGCTACCTGATGTACAAGAGAATGCAAAGAATTTAGAAAGAACTTAAGAAAGAAAATGGATAAACCTGTACTCCTGTTCAAAAGACAGGACGAGAGGCGAACATATCTACCCTTCGCCACCGTTAAAAACACAACACAAGGGAAGGCGTTGATTCATTCGTAGTCGAGAGATCTAAGATGCATCAGTTCAATTGACTGCTTCCCACGTGCTATTAGGTGTTGCAGGTTCGAATCTTGCCGAATGTTACATATTTTCTTAACAAAACTTCTTGAAATTAGTCAGGCCAGTATATGTATGTATGCATGTATGTATGTATGTATGTATGTATGTATCGTTTAATTAAAAACAGAGTGCCTATTCAAATACGAGTATTTATAAAAAATAATGTTCAAGCAAGCAAATTAAATAAATCGGTTGTTAATCCATTTCGTAAATCTTCAGAACTTTCCGTAACAATGTCTGCTTACATGTGTTTACATTACGATGCACTTTCAGAGCAGAGATGAATACTTAAGAAAAATCGAAAATTTGTTTGTGTTTATAATGTTTAATTCGGTTTCGTTTAGACTGTGAAATAATTTGTAGGCGAGCGGTCTAAGACGCGTTAGATCAGTTGACAGATTCCCGTATGTTGTTAAAGATCGCAGGTTCCAATTCTTCCAAATCACAAGCATTTTTCTCACAACATTCCAAAAATTTATTCAAACTATCTGCCCCTGCATTGAATACTGCTGCCATATATACAGTCACTTTCTCACCGACGCAATGTGGCATCCCTGTCTCTCTTCTACAAATACTTTCACGGCTTCTGCTCCGATGAACTTAGTTCAGTGGTACCCTATATATATATATATATAAATTTACTCGAGTCACAAGATTAGCAACTAGGTCCCACCATTTTACTATGAAACCAATAAAATCCTACTGCAGTAGTTTCTTTTCTCGTACTTTCCGCCTGTGGAATTTCTTTCCGTTTACTTGCTTCCCCGACAGCTACAATCTCCAAGAATTTAAATGTAAATAATGTCAATAGTCATCTCCTATCTCACTAACCTGCATCCTCTATTGCTCTTTTCTCAATCAGCTTCACTCTCATCTGTATTCTCATCCTTCTCTTACCCACTTCCTGACACCCCTATAACCTGTCACTCTTTCCCATAACTTTCATCCTATGTAACCCCCTGCACACCAGTGACAGTAAACTGCCTTGCTTAGGCCGATATGATTTTTTATAAAACCGGAATATATATATAAGTCATCCACATAAAAGCCTGTTTCGCAGCTCATCAGTGTGGCTAGACGCATCTACCTGCTTCTGGTCGGGATCGAAACTCAACCAATTTGGTGTCAGTCGGAGTCGTTACTCCCTAAGCCATCGACGCATGGAATCAGAGAAAGGAAATTTTAACGTGTTGTGTATAAGCTGTATATACACACGCCAGTCACCGAGAGAACTCAATTCATTTCTGAAGAGTCACGCATATATTTTTTTTTTTTTAATCATTTCACCCCGAGCAAGGCAGAAACGCCACTGATGTGCAGGGGGTTACATAAATGTAGAAAGATTAATTAGAAAAGAGTGAGGAGTACAAGCTAGTTAGAAAGGAACAATAGAAAGCTGAGAAAGCAGGTGCAATGACAGGTACATGGGCGGAGAGAAAGGGAAGGTTATACAGGGGAGGGGAGAGAGCTAGAGGCCAGTGGTTAGTAGGTGAGTATTAACTTTGCTTTTAAATTTCTGGAGGTCGTAGCCGTCAGGAAAGCAAGAATACGGGAGTGAGTTCCACAGGCGGGAAGTGCGAGAGAGGAAGCTGCAGGAGTAGAATTGTCGTCTGCGTTTGGCTAACCTGACTGTGAATGGGTGGGACCCAGTTGCCAGTCTGGTTGAACGGGTAAACACCTGTGAGGAGGCATCAGTGACTTAAGCTCATCCGAGCAGAAGCCATGAAAGTATTTATAGAAGAGACAGAGGGAGGCCACATTTCGACGATGGGAAAGTGGCTGCAGACGAGTCGCCAGGTCAGTACCTATCACATTACAGACTCTCCTTTGGAGCTTGTCAAGAACACTGAGGAGAACGGCAGGGGCACCTGACCATAAATGGCAGCAGTACTCCATGCACGGACGGATATATATATATATATATATATATATATATATATATATATAAACTAGCAGTTTAGCCCGGTTTCACTCGGGTAGTTTAAGGAATAATAAGAATAAAAAAACATGATGAATTTACATAGCAAATACTCACTCGACGTCCACCCTCGTCACTTTTATAGATATAGATAACAATGTAGAATGTCTCTATTGGATTAGGGTGGGAGGGGGAGGGGAAACATATATAGGTATAGATAATATAAAGTGGGGTGATCGATTCTATATTATAATCAATACATAAACTGATCCCTGACTTAGTGGGGTGATAATATATATTTTTCTACTCCTAATTTTGGCTTTCTGAAAAATTTCAAGGTGTCGTTAGTGTTCTAAAATTTTCCATCTACATCTGAACGCAACTCCCGTCGAGCTAGACCACAAAATGCAGACGCTAAGTCGAATCTATCAGACAAACAAATACTTATATAACGTCCACCCTCGTCACTTTTATAGATATAGATATACTGTTTAATTAAAACAGGGTATCTACTCCAAATGAGAATCAAAAATAGTGTTCAAAACAAATAAATTGATATATAATATGTTAAACACTCTATTTCTATTCTATTATTCAGTCAGTTAAGTGCCATACGTGATACACGCTTTGGGCGATCATGTCTCGAAAGAGACATGACTGACTGGGCAGAAGATTATCCCACACTAGGTTGCCATTGCTTTCTGCGGTAAACTGATTGCCAGCCAAGACTATAGAACTCAATCTGTCCTATTATTTATCCCATAACCAGAGGGAAGAAACAGATTAATACCTTTCCCAAGGGTATTTGTGCGTAAGTGAACGCAAGGAATTCAAATGGAATTCGAACTCGGCACCCCGATTTGTCGTTCCGAGTCGATATCTACTGCGCCACACATGTTATTTGAAAATACGTACGTAGATTAAACAATGAATTGGTTAATTTCGTTTGAGTTGTTTTACATGACCATTTCACAAGCAAATGTCAGATATGACAATTTTTTTATAAGCATAAACAAGGCATTTTACTGCCACTGTTGTGCAGGGCGTTACATAGAAATAAAGTTATGAGAAAGGGTGACAGGTTATAGAGGGGATCAGGAAGTGGGTAAGGGAAGGATGTGAATTTTTTTTTTATAATCATGTTGCCCAAGGAAGGCATTTGACTGCAACTGTTGTGCAGGGGGATACATAGGAGGAATGTTATGAAGAGTGAGAGGTTGCAAGGGTGTCAGGAAGAGAGTAGGAGAGGGAAGAGAGTACTGATGAGAGTGGGGTGGACGAGGAGGAATGTTATGAAGAGTGAGAGGTTGCAAGGGTGTCAGGAAGAGAGTAGGAGAGGGAAGAGAGTACTGATGAGAGTGGGGTGGACGAGGAGGAATGTTATGAAGAGTGAGAGGTTGCAAGGGTGTCAGGAAGAGAGTAGGAGAGGGAAGAGAGTACTGATGAGAGTGGGGTGGACGAGGAGGAATGTTATGAAGAGTGAGAGGTTGCAAGGGTGTCAGGAAGAGAGTAGGAGAAGGGAGAGAATACTGATGAGAGTGGAGTGGACGAAGGAAAAACCATGAGAGAGAGAGATGATGTAAGTTAGTGAGACAAGTGATGACTATTGATTTTAAATTTAAATTCTTGGAGATTGTAACTGTCGAGAGAGCAAGTATGCGGAAGAGAATTCCACAGGCGGGGAGCGCAAGAAAAGAAGCTGGTGGAGTAGAATTTGCGTTTACAATTTATTGACTTCACAGTAAAATGGTGGCACCTAGTTGCTAATCTTGTGGCTCGAGGAAATTCATATATAGGGGTACCAGTGAGTTAAGTTCATCGGAGTAGAAGGTGTGAAAGTATTTGTAGAAGAGACACAGGGAAGTCACATTGCGTCGGTGAGAAAGTGACTGTATCTGAGCTGCCAAGTCGAGATCGATCACATTACAGATTCTTCGTTGGATTCGGTCGAGTAGACCTAAGTGGTTGCGTGAAGCCTAAGAGAAATCAACATTGGTTTCTATTATAGACAAATTCCGTGTGATCTTTTTTTTTATTTACTTTCTTTCTTTGTTTTGGAGATTTTCATTCGTGATTGTTTGGAAGATAATGAAAAATCCTCTTTAAAAAACATCTTTTCTTTTCCCTTCTCGCATTCACTTCGCCATTAATTATATGAAGTCAGAAATCAGCGCCACAATGATCAGTTGTTTAGAAGCGGGAGATCCGGTTTGTGACATTGCGTCATTCTGTTTCTGTTGTTATTATAGTTAATGTCGAGTGAAATAGCAGCACGCCAAACAAGTTGCGGTGGGAAACAAATACGCGGAGCATAATCTAGCCATTATAGCATCCAGTCAAATAAGGATATGCCTGGCACATTGGGTGTGCGTTGTGGTGCAGTGGACATCGGCTCGGACCGAGAAATCGAAGAGCCGAGTTCGAATTCCAATTGAATTCGTTGCAGTCACTTACGCGCAAATACCCTTTAAAATGTATTAATCCATCTCTTCTTTCAAGCTGGGTTAAATAGCAAGAAAAAATGACTTCTATAGCCTTGGTTGGCAACCAGTCTACCGCAGAAACTAATACAGCAAAATCTTCTGCCCGGCCAATCATTACTCTTTCGAGACATGATCGCCCAAGCGTGTATCACGTATGGCACTTAACTGACTGACTGGCACATTATTAATAATAAATTGATCATAATTCTTTTGGTTTCGGAGAAGTATATTTAGAAAGTGAGAATCCTAGAAGTTATACCAGAATTCGTCATCAGAGGCCACAATTTAAACAACATAAGGTACGCAAATGATACATTGCTGATAGCAGACACAGAAGGGAAACTACAAGGCCTCTTACAGAAGGTAGCTGAAGAGAGTGACAAGAAAGGACCTAAAATAAGCAGCAATAAAACTGAATGCATGATTATCAGCAAAAAGGGCAGCCCAAAATGCCAATTACAGGTGGGGGATACTAAAATCAAACAGATAAAAAAATTTAGATACCTGAGATGTGTTCTAACAGAAAACGGAAAGTGCGACACAGAGATCCGAAGGTGAATTAGCATGGCAACGGAAGCATTCTTAAGTATTAAGAATCAGGACAATTTCGCTGGAAACAAAGAAGAGCGTACTGGATTGCTATGTGTTGTCAGTCCTTCAATACGGCAGTGAATGCTGGACAACATCATCAAAGATGAAGGAAAAACTTGAAGCAACTGAAATGCGGTTCTACAGAAGGATGCTGCGAATATCATGAATAGAGCATATGAGCAATGATGAGGTCTTGGAAATGATGGAAACAAAAAGGAAATTAATACTGAGCATCAGGAAGAGACAGCTGAAGTTCCTGGGACACGCAATGAGGAAGGTGGGCCTGGAGAACCTGATAATAACAGGCCAGATAGAGGGAAAAAGAAACAGGGGAAAGCAGCGGATAACATATTTGAAGGACCTAAACAGGTGGATGAAGAAATGAGTGTTGCGTGGTGTAACAAAAAAAAAGCGTGCTAAGAGCCACCAGAGACAGGGAGATGTGGAAAGCCATGATCGCCTACGTCCTGAAATGACAGGGCACATAGAAGAAGAATAGTTAAAAATGGCTTCATGATGTTTTCTACTGATCATCGTTTTCCAAAAACTTACTAAGATAACACCGAAGTAAAGCAACGTTGAGCCTGGTCAGTATTTAGATGGGTGACCGCTTGGCAATACCAGGTGCTGCAAGCGTTTAGTGACGGATGTGCGTTGTGGTGTAGCGGATATCGGCTCAGAAAGAGAAATCGGTGAGCTGAGTTCGAATTCCAGTTGAATACCCTGAATTCGCTTAAGCACTGGTACCCTTGGGTAAGGTATTAATCCGTTCTTTCCTTCCAGTTATGTGTTAAATAACAAGGGTAGAACTTGGGGACCCTGCCCTTAAAAACAAATCCCAGTGAAACGTGATACTCGAAAAGAAAAAAGTATTACTAGACACAAAACTTATATAAAAACAACAATTTATTGTTGAAAGAAAAATAAATAAATAAAATTTAGTTGGCAATAAATGACCCGCCGAGGTTGATATGCCATAAAAACAAACCAACAAACATTTTTTTTGTATTTCTTTAAGGCTACCAAGAATCCTTTCAATGAGCTTATAGCGCCATTTTCCAATCAATCCGAGTGCTCTAGCTACATCTGGAATTACTGATGTCGTCATCTGCTGCATTTTGAAATTTCCACTACGAGAAATACTTTTTTGAAGAACTTCAAAGATACATTACAATCTGCAAAGACTGCCATGTCAATAAAAAAGCACATTCTGTTCTTGTGGTGTTTGATCACGATATCTGAACATTTTGATCTTTGATTGTTCTGTCTGCGTGTATTGTAAAGTCATATAAAATTGTTACAGGCCCTATCTCTGTCGCCGGGTCTAGGTGATGTCTATATCCGTTTCTTGCAGTTTTCTTCCCGTAAAACTTGAAGAATTTACAGTGCAGGTATTAGCCCGATTATTATTATTAATATTATATGGCTGAGTGGTTAGAACATTAGCTTTCTGACCAAGAGACCCGGGTTCGAATCTCAGCACGGTCAATTTGTCAGGAAAGTGACTTCATATTATCGGTCTTGAGGAAGGGATTTCGGTGTGTGGCAGTTTTGGAAAGTACCTGAAAACCATACCAGGGATTGACCGAAACCTTGTGAGTGAAATTGGGTAGACAGAACTATTTATGAGCCGACGATGATTGAGTTAGCACCAGTCATCGTGACCGAGATTTTGAGTTTAGTGACCTTATTCACACTGTGAATCACACCAGATAACGCGCTCTCTCCCAGAAACTGTAACTAAAGCTCAGCATAGTTGCAGTATAAACCACAGGTGGGCTCTGCGGGTGTTGAATAAATTCAAGTGTGCCTGAGTAAGCGAGTGCAATTGGGGTTAGCTAGCCGCCTTGGTATTCGCGTATCATCGAATACGAGTCACCAGCCATTATATATATATATATATATATATATATATATATATATATATATATATATCAGACAGCCTTCTCCCGAAAATACTTGGAATTGAAAGAGAATGACCTAAATCAACAGATAAAGTGGAAGCTGATAAACACGGCATGTACTCCTAATAGCGTAATAGATGTAATCGAAGATTTTGAAATTTCAATATCAGAATGTATTTCTGAATATACGTAAAGAAATCATTAGTATGTGTCGTCACCGGAATAAATTCAAATTTCCATAATTATCTCCTTCTATTTATTCACATCGTGACTGAGGTTTGAGCATCCTGGCCTTGTTCAGACTGTTGTTCATGCTCAGAAACTGTAACTAAGGTACTGTTGCAGTATAAACCACGGGTGTGCTCTGTGGGTGTTGAACAAACACAAATGTGCCTGGTAAACAGCCATACCATTATCATTACTATCATTATTATTATTATTATTGAATTAGCTAGCTACTCCCAACCAAAAAATGACGTCAACCCAGTATATTCGTCATAATACACAGTCATAAAATTTGCAATACGGGCAATGCTGACTTCTAAAGTGAACAACTTTATTCAGATATTCTCAATGTGATACTTGTTTGGTGCTACAGAACCCCAAGGCCCCAATTATAACCAAGGCAATATTAGTCTGAATCTACCATATTTTTGCCCCTTCAGTCCAGTAGTCAGTGTAATTATTACTCTTGTAATTTTCTTACGCGCAATTCACTTACGCGCAAATACTCTTGGGAAAGATATTAATCCGTCTCTTCCCTCCAGTTATGAGTTAAATAACAAGACCTTGGATTCTATAGCCTTGGCTGGCAAGCAGTCTACCGCAGAAAGCAATGGTAACCTACTGTGCCATAATCTTCTGCCCAGTCAGTCATGTTTCGAAAGATCACTTAACTGAATTTTCTTAACTTTGATACTATAGTCACCAGGAACAGACACGTCGATGAGGAGGCACTTTTTTGTATCTTTGTCAATGACGGTGATGTCTAGTTTGGTGACCTTGAGGATGCGATCTGCTTGACTGTTGAAATCCCACAAGATCTTGACGATTGTTTACGATCACCTTTTTTTTAGCTTGTGGCGCTACTATTTCAAGTCAGTTGAAGAGTTTGGTATTGGGTATAATGGTGGTTACTGTACGAATCATCCCCTGAAGAATTTTTCGCAAATGAAATTACATGAACAAGTATTGATAACTCTTTCTATTAAAAAGTTTCACTCTATTGTTCCAGGAAAGAAAATGGCGAAAGAACGTAGAAAGTAAACGGTGAGAATGATTAAAAAGGAAGGATAGAATGAAGAAATTGGACGGTAAATAAATACAAAGAGAGAACAAAACTTGAATTTTTAAAATTTTGGGGAAATGAAGAAAGAAGAAAGGAAAATTTGGCAAAATGAGAATTCTGTGTTAATAACAAGATTTTAGTTTAAAGAGACGAACAAAAAAGAACGATTGAGTACATAAGCACACAAGGGATTTTTAAGTTTGACAAAGAAATTTGGAATTTTAAATAAAACTGAACAAAAAAAAAAGAGGTTTAATGAAAAAATATGGCCGATAAAAAAGAAATGAAAAAAGAAAAATCTAATATGAGGAGATTAAAACTTAAAGAAATGGGGGAAAAAGCAGAATTGGTTTGAATAAAAGAGAAAACGATTTTGAAAGAAAGAAAGAAAGAAAGAAAGAAAGAAAGAAAGAAAGAAAGAAAGAAAAGGTATGAAAAGAAAGAAAGAAAGAAAATACGAGACACGCAAGAACAAATGAAAAGAAAGAAAGAAAGAAAGAAAGAAGGTTTGGAAAGCAAGAAGAAAGAAAGAAAGAAAGAAAGAAAGAAAGAAAGAATGAAGTTATAAAAAGAAATCGCGAAAAAAAAAGAATAAGATAAGAAATGAAAGAAAAGAGAAAAAAGGATAAAAAAGTAAGTAAAAAAGAAGAATACGAAAGAAAGAAAAAAGAAGAATAAAGAAAATCATGTACATCGGTCATTAAAGAAGGAAATCGTAAAAAAGAAAGAATGAAAAAAAAGAAAAAACAAGAAGTAAAAGATACAAAAAAAAGGAAAATTTTAAAAAGAAAAGTCTTCTTCTTTTAATCTTGATTTGCCCATGTCCCTTCAGGACGTAGGCGATCAGGGACTCCCACTCCCACTTGCCCCTATTTCTTGTCGCTCTTAATATTTTTTCTCTTGGTATCTCTCCCAAACTCCGCTCCGCTATCCATTTGCTCAAGCCCTTGCTTCTCCTTGTCTCTCTTTTCCTTTATCCGTCCTGTGAGTATTAGGTTCTCCAAACACTCGTTCCTCATTACGTATCCCAGGAACCTCAACCGTCTCTTCCTAATGTTAACTATAAGTTTTCTTTTTTTTTTTTGCATCTTCTCCAACACCTTGTAGTTACTCACGTACTCGGTCCACGTTATCCCCAGCATCCTTCTGTAGAACCACATTTCTGCTGCCTCGAGCCTCTCCTTCATCCTTAAAGAGATCGCCCAACATTCACTGCTATATAAAAGGACAGATATGACATAACAGTCCAGATTTTCCTGTCCCTCAATACTCTGGTTACATTTTAAAATGCGTCCTTGGCCATGACAGTGAGTCGTCGGATAAAGTTCAAATCCAAATCTAGGGCCTTCACAATCTTGTTGGAAGAAGCCCTCCTTGATTGACCATGACTTCAGGGGTGTAGCCGTACTTACCACACTTGGTCAACTACGAGTTAGTAAGGCTGTTTAACCCATAGTTTAGGTAGATGACCATTAACTGAAGAGTTTATCAGCCTTTTTAACCGCTCTTGTCTTTATTTATGTGCGTTGTGGTAAAGTGGATATCGACTCAGAGTGACAAATCGGGGATCCGAGTTCGAATACCAGTTGAATTCCTTGCATTTACTTTCGCACAAATACCCTTGCAAAAGGTATTAATCCGCCTCTTCTTCAGATTATTCAGATAAAGTTTTGAACAAAAACAGCAATACCGAAAAAAGAAAAAGGCCTAAAGTCAAAACCTACCAAATCAGTAAAGTAAAATGTTCAAAGTCTAGATTACCTAGACAGAGCAAAAAATGTTTAATAAGGTTAAATCCTATAAAATGATGACACTACTTGTAACCAGAGTTTCATGCTCATGACTTGATGCACATATATATATATATATATATATATATATATATATATATATATATGCATCAAGTCATGAGCATGAAACTCTGGTTACAAGTAGTGTCATCATTTTATAGGATTTAACCTTATTAAACATTTTATATATATATATATATATATATATATATATATATATATATATATATATGCATCAAGTCATGAGCATGAAACTCTGGTTACAAGTAGTGTCATCATTTTATAGGATTTAACCTTATTAAACATTTTATTAAATATATATATATATATATATATATATATATATATATATATATATATATATGCATAAAGTCATGAGCATGAAAATCTGGTTACATTTGTTGTTCAATACAATAATGTCTATATTAGAAGTTGAATGCAATGTACATGAATGCATATATATATATATATATATATATATGCATTCATGTACATTGCATTCAACTTCTAATATAGACATAATGTCTATATTAGAAGTTGAATGCAATGTACATGAATGCATATATATATATATATATATATATATATGCATTCATGTACATTGCATTCAACTTCTAATATAGACATTATTGTATTGAACAATTGTGTTGAATGCAATGTACATGAATGCATATATATATATATATATATATATATATGCATTCATGTACATTGCATTCAACTTCTAATATAGACATTATTGTATTGAACAATTGTGTTGAATGCAATGTACATGAATGCATATATATATATATATATATATATATATGCATTCATGTACATTGCATTCAACTTCTAATATAGACATTATTGTATTGAACAACAAATGGGGCACTAACATACAGTCAAATTGTATAGTGCATACAAAAGTATTTTATTTATTTTTAATTTTTTTTAAAGTTTACTGCCTTTGCCGAGTTCGAATTCCAGTTGAATTCCTTACATTCATTTGCACACAAATACCCTTCGGAAAGGTATTAATCCATCTCTTCCCTCCAGTTATGGGTTAAATAATAGGACAGATTGAGCTCTATAGCCCTGGCTGGCAACCAGTCTACCGCAGAAAGCAATGGTAACCTACTGCTGGATAATATTCTGCACAGTCAGTCATGTCTCTTTCGAGACATGATCGCCCAAAGCGTGTATCACGTATGGCACTTAACTGACTGACTTATTTTTTGCTACTGGAGTTCAACTTACCGTACCAAGAGATCTGGTTTAGTCAGCGGTTACTCAACACTCAGTTTTTGAACTTAGAGTTCTCCTTTTCCTATATTGGTTGCCACTAAAGAACTCAGTCTGTATTGTTACTTACCCATACATGGGGAGGGAGAATGGATTCATGCCTTTCCTAATGGTACTGCATTTAAGTAAATGTAACCAACTCCACTGGAATTCGAACGCGGCTCACGGATTTCTCAGTGTCGAGAATATTAAAGGAGGAAATATTTGTCGAGAGAAGAAATATATGGAAGAAAAGTCGTTAAAAAGAATGGAAGCAAAAATAAACTTGGGAAGAAATGATAAAAAAAGGAAAAATAAAACATTTTTTCTAAAGAATAAAAAAGAAAGATCGAAAAAAAAAACAAGAAAGAAGACGAAAAGAAATAAAAACAAACCGAAACGCAACTCAGAACTGCCAATTCTTCTTTTTGTAAAGAAAATATATTTTCTCATCATTTTTACTTTCTTATAATTTTCTTTATTTCTTTCTTTAACATTTTTTTTCTTCATAAGCCCCTTCCCCGATTTTCAAATTTCCTTTTCTTTTTTTCTCATTCAAATCTGAATTATACTTTTTTTTTCACGCATTTTCCTTCTGTTGCTTTCTGACACCACAAACACTTCCTTGAACGATATCAGCAGCAGCAACGAAAGATGCAACAACACACGCATGCGTGTTCGAGTTCGCATATGGTGTTTGAAAACAAATACGACGCAGACCCCGCTTTCTCCCGAGCAAGCATAGAGAAATGGCAAACACGAAGGCCAAATTGCAATCAATGAAACACATCTGCCCTCAATGAACGCGCAGATTTCCGCAAGGAGATTCTCACTGGCGACAGAAGCAGCAGAAATGAGTAAACAAGTCATAGCTGATCCTTTTGCAAGTCAATATATCATTGTATATCTGCATAAATAAACATCATTGTTCAAACGAAATATTACATCCTTTTTCTTTTGCATCACTATAACACCCTCCCGCACGCATGCGCATGCACACACACACATACATATATATATATATATATATATATATATATATGCAAGTAAAGAGGACCCAAGGTTTTACTATTTTAAATATGAATAAGACCTTTGTGCACACACACACACACACACACACACACACACACACACACACACACACACACATATATATATATATATATATATATATATATATATATATATATGCAAGTAAAGAGAACCCAAGGTTTTACTATTTTAAATATTAATAAGACCTTTGTGCACACACACACACACACACACACATATATATATATATATATATATATATATGCAAGTAAAGAGGACCCAAGGTTTTACTATTTTAAATATGAATAAGACCTTTGTGCACACACACACACACACACACACACACACACACACACACACATATATATATATATATATATATATATATATATATATGTAAGTAAAGAAAGAAGAACCCAAGGTTTTACTATTTTAAATATTAATAAGACCTTTGTGCACACACACACACACACACACACATATATATATATATATATATATATGCAAGTAAAGAGGACCCAAGGTTTTACTATTTTAAATATTAATAAGAAAGACCTTTATGCACGCACGCACACACACACACACACACACACACACACACACACACACACACATATATATATACAAGTAAAGAGAACCCAAGGTTTTACTATTTTAAATATTAATAAGAAAGACCTTTGTGCACACACACACACACACACACACACACACACACACACATATATATATACAAGTAAAGAGAACCCAAGGTTTTACTATTTTAAATATTAATAAGAAAGACCTTTGTGCACACACACACACACACACACACACACACACACACACACACACATATATATATATATATATATATATATATATATATAAATCCCGGTAAAGAGAACCCAAGGTTTTACTATTTTGAGTTCTCTGGCATTTAATTTTTTATAAAAAAAATAGTGCTCAATACAATAAATCTTGTAGGGCATAATATAATCATATAATTATAAATTAAAAACCAAATTGCAACACAGAAATTTCTATGTTTCGAGATTTCTATCTCTTCACCAGGCAATGTTAGATGTTAGTTTTGAAAAACATTGCCTCATGATGAAATACAAACAAAAATTTCCGTGTCGCAATGGATTTATATATATATATATATATATATATATATATATATATATATATATATATATATATTCTAAACATATGCTGTTAAATATAAAAGACTATGAATGTCTATTATGTTTAATCATGAGCCGTTCTAAACGTCGTATTTTGGCTTTAATTTCAGTTGAAAATAAAGACAAAAATTCTTCAACATTTGGATGTTTTTTTATTGATTTGCTTCTAAGCTTTCGGCTCACATGAGCCATCTTCAGAGAGGTTATTTAGACTGAAATACAATAACATCCACCATCACCGACAATTTTATTTTGTGTTGACATAAAACTCTGCTTGGCAACGGCAATAGTTCCCAAAAATAATAAACGCAGTTCTCAAATTTGCAATGCGGTTTTATGACGTCACACCGCATGATAGCGCGAAATGACAACAAAACCATCTAGTCAAATGCAATGTAATGTGTTATGTCCGGATTTAAAGGTGGTTTTATTGTGTGTTGGTTGTTTAGATTTGATGTACATGGCCTCCAATATCGGTAGGTTCCTCTTACTGTGTGTATGAGTAAGGATCACAGTATTGTTGACCAAAATCTGTCTGATATTACCTACATGTTTATGTTTTTCAGAGAAATGCTGTTTAATAGTACTCTGATCAGAAAGATGACATGTAAGTCTACGGGAGAACGTGGTTGTAGTAAAATCAATATATGTACTGGGTTTTTTATTAGTATCAGAGATGCAATCTCTGAATGGGCATGTAAATTGGTACACTACATTGGTTTTTTGTAGAGAATTTAGTTTAGTGCTTGTTGGGTTTTTAGAGACTATGAGGTCAATTGTTTTGAATTTTTTATAATATATAATGAGTTTAATTTGATTATTACTTTCCACTGGTTTAACATTTCTATGTATTATGTTTTTGAGAGTTTTTCATTTTGTTTATAATTATTATGTATTTGGTTGCAATAGTATAAGTTAATAGTGTTATATTTATTTTGATGTAAACCATTTTTATTAATATTATCATTATTGTTAGAGCTATTGTTAATTTTGTTGAGATACATTTTAATTTGTTGATCAATAACGCAGTTAGGAAATCCATTATTAACTAGTGTTTGCTTAATGTTGTGTAATTCTTTATAAAATATAGATTTGGAAGAAGATATCATTTGTGTGCGTTGAAGTAAGTTTTTTATAACAGCTAACTTATATCGTTGGGGGCATTCACTATTATAATTAAGAAGACACGAATTAATGCTAGTTGGTTTCCTATATAGAGAAGTAGTAAATTTATGTGTGCTAGAATCAATGAATACATCAAGGAATGGGAGTTTGTTATTAATATTAAGTTCTAATGTAAATTTGTGGACGGAGTGACATTCAAATTTGTTTTTAAGATATGTAATTTGATCGATATTCTTAGCTAAAACAAAGATGTCATCTATGTATCTTACATATATAGAGGGTTTATTGTTGTCATTAATTATTTTATTTTCTAGATTTGACATATAATAATTAGAAAAGAGGGGATCTAAAGGAGATACCATGGCAATACCATTCACAATGTCGTACAAGACAAATTTTCTCACTAGAATCTATCTTATATACTAATTCGCCATTACCTTGAATAGAGTGCCGCACCTGCTCTGCTCCTCACCCTAAATGTATATATATATATATATATATATATCGTATCACCCCGAGAACGCCACTGATATGAAGGGGGCTACATAAGAGCAAAAAAAAAGATTAGATAGGAGAAGAGTAAAGAGAAAGACGAATCGGTTAAGGATGGGAATACAGGTGTGATGACAGTTGCAAAGGTGGAGAGAAAGGATAGGAATACAGGTGTGATGACAGTTGCAAAGGTGGAGGGAAAGGAAAAGATATACAGGGTGGTGAAGAAAGAAATGTAGTCAAGTGGTTAAGTGATGAGTATTTACATTGCATTTAAATTCCTGGAGGTTGTAGCAAGTATATGGAAGGGAGTTCTACAGGCGGAGAGTGCAAGAAAAGAAACTGCCGGGGTAGAATTGTCGGTGGCATTTGGCTGATCTAACTGTGAATGGGTGGGATGCAGTTTCCAGTCCGGTTGCACGAGTAAACTCATGTGGCAGCGGCACCAGTGACTTAAGTTCGTCGAGGCAGAAGCCATAAAAATATTTATAGTACAGAGTGAAGCCAGATCCCGTCGGCGAGAAAGTGGCTGGAGCCGAGCCACCAAGTCGGTACCTATCACATTACTGATTCTTAAGCTTACAGAATCTCGTATTCCTAAGCTGTCACTTATTTTGGTACTGACCAGGTTCAACGTTGCTTAACTTCACTGATCATAAAACCCTCTGTCGATTTACTTTTCAAACTTGCACATTTGATGATGTCAGTCAAAGAAAATTTAAAATAAAAGATTTAAAAAATCCTGCAAAGTCTCAAACAATTTATGCTAGTATTTGGAACTTGGTATTTACCCAAGCCTTCTCACACAGCAGTATGTGGCACAAGGCCGATTTTACCTTGGGGCCTTTTGAGAGTATTTGTTCACGCAAAAATTCTCTAAAGGCAGCGAGTCCAATAAGAACTTCATGGTAATAGGATTAAACATGTGCAAAAAGTTTCCATCAAAACATTAATGAGGTATATGGAAAGAGATAAGAAATGATGTTGGTTTTTCTATTTTACTTAGTCCACTATAAGCATTAGTAATTTGTAATATACTAAAACTTTAACACACTGAAAGAAAGGTATAGAATTACCCAAAGAAATGAATTCCATACATGAGTTATACTTGAAAATATTTTATATACAACACTAAAGTACACAAATATCTCATACTAAAATGAGGTGCAATGTGTGTATATATATATATATATATATATATATATATTATAAATTATATTTTAGAACATGTACATAATTTTTATATAGATTTATATATATAGATAGATATCCACTACAAATGGTACATTTGTTTCGACGTTGAAACTTCAATATCTCATCAGAAAAATCCAAAGGATATAGTCTAGTCGCAATATAATAAAAACTTACATTCTAACTGCTAATGTTAAATCTGTCTAGAAATCTCATTAATCAACCATTTTAACTACCCACACCACTTTCTTCAAAATTCTAACGGTCAATACACGAGACTTGTTCCCTTATCACTAACCCCCACCAACATCCCAAATACAACTGACCAAATATAAGAAAAGAGGCTTTCCATTCCTATCTACACCGCCTGATGAGACATTGAAGTTTCAATGTCGAAACAAATGTACCATTTGTAGTGGATATATAAATATAAAATTATGTACATGTTCTAAAATATAATTTATAATAAATATTCACAGTTCTACATATTATATATTGAGCACTGTTTTAAATTAATGTTTTGGACGTTGTAAAAATTTCTTTCTTCGTTTTGTATTCACTCGGATATATATATATATATATATATTACTTTAGAACGCTGTAGAAGGAATTGCGGAAGGGTTAGGTTCGAAATTCCTAGCACCTGGAGAATGCCAGAGCGTACAACGGCTGAAACGTCGTACAAATGGCAACAAAGATGGGGACAATAGTCCGAATAATGTAAACACTGTCAGAAAATAGTTGTATACAGACTATAGTTCGGAGCCTTCTGTGTGAGTTGGATACTGTTCCTGACATCGGCATAAAAGTTTAAAACGACGAAGTTTTAGCGACATGGAAACGAAAAGGATACTTATAATTAACGTCAGAAATCTTTAGGGCGCATAATTGGGAAAAACGGCATGGAAATTTTGATACTCAGACTGAGAACAAGAGGAACAGAGGTAAACAACGCATAACCTACGTAGCAAGGGGAGGATTTAGGAGAGATAACAAAAATAGAAAATTTATTAAGAAACACAAGGTTCAGGGAATTGTGAAGAGTCATGACCGCTAACGTCCAAAATAATAATAAGAAGATTCTTACGATGTTAGAGAGAAGTATCCCAAGTGCAACTAATGTTTTTTTTTTTGTTATGGTACCCTCCTACGATGAATGAACTCTTCCTCTTGCTATATATAAATTATCTTCGTGACTACTAGAGAAGTGATAGAGCAGTTACGAGCAGTCAAGTACAGCAGTTAACGAAAACAGTTAACGACCGCTACTCGTCAGGCAGCGTAATAATACCTTTTGACTTACTGATTTCTATATTTTTTTAATCATATCACCCCGAGCAAGGCGGTAGCGCCACTGATGTGCAGGGGGCTACGTAAGAGTGATAAGATTGGAAAACAGAAAGCCGGAAACCACATCCTAAACAGGGAACAAGGGATGAGCCTCTACACCTGTTTAATAGACATGGGTGGAGTGTGAACCGGGCGATAGTTTAGTCTATCTAGAACCGGGCGATAGTTTAGTCTATCTAGCATATTACTTATTATTAACACTTCCTTTGAATATCTTGTTTCTTGTTATACTAATACACTGTTTTGAACCTACCTTCTTTTTCCGTGTCTTACTTCCGGCACAAACCGGTCACAAACCGAAGTTTCGCCACAAGATCCACAACAATTAACAGTTTTGTCCAACCCCCTTATTTCCTGTACTAATTTTCTAATAACTGATCTATACGCCGAAGTTTTTGAAGTGTTTGAGATTGTGTTAAGATTTTTTTTAAATGGCATCTGCTAACTGCTTATCGCTCCTCACACTTCAGATCTCGATCGACGAAAGCAAACATTTGTGAACAACGACTAAAAAGGAAGAATGAAAAAGAAAATACACACGTATCAATACTATACTGATATGGCTCTATTTTTATAAACAGGTCGCATTGAGTCCTCACTGTCAACTCTTCTGTTTACATTAGAAAATTTGTTTTTGACTTAATAAACCTATAGATCGAATATTTGAGCACTGACTATGTTTTACCTACAATGGTATTTTTTTTTTATAAGCGTTTCACCCCGAGCAAGGCATGTCACTGCCACTACTGCGCAGGGGGCTACGTAGAGTGGAGATAGGCTGATTAAATATAGGAAATGTCAGGGGCTGGGTGAGAGGCGGGTAAGGATACCGAGAATGAGGGTTGGGTAGATGAGAGTGTTCTGAGAATAGTTGGGAGTTAGTGTGATAGGAGGTGTCTATTGACCCTACATTTAAACACCTGGAGATTCTAACTGTCGGGAAAGCATACTTGTGGAAGGGAGTTCCACAGGCGGGAAGCGCGAGAAAAGAAGCTGTTGGAGTAGAATTTACGGTTACATCTTATTTGTTTAACTGTAAAAGGGTGGGACCTAGTTGCTAATCTAGTATCTCGTGTAAATTCGTGCTTAGGCGGCACCAGTGATCTAAGCTCATCGGAGCAGATGCCATGAAAGTACTTGTAGAAGAGGCACATGTAAGCCACATCACGCCGGTGAGAGAGTCGTTGCAGCCGGTCTGCCAAGTCAGTATCAACCGCGTTACAGATCCTCCTTTGTATTTTGTCAAGAAGCCCAAGGAGAGCAGCAGGGGCACCCGACCAGATATGGCAGCAATATTCAATACACGGGAGGATGGTAGATTTGTATATGTGCAGAATAGATTCAGGTGGGAAAAATTTCCGGGCCCTGCACAGGGAGCCCACTTTCATAGCAGCAGATTTGGCAATGGATTCAATATAATCGTTCCATTTGAGGTCCGCCGAGAGTGTAAGGCCAAGGAGGCGTAGTATTTTACTCTCTGGGAGGCTAGCCTGTCCCATGCTAATGGGAGGTAGATGCGATTGTCTATGGTGGTTAGTTGATAACAGCTTTGTTTTAGAGGCATTGAAATTTACCAACCATTTCCTACCCCAGGCCACTACGAATTGGAGGTCCCTTTCAAGTACGGCAGCGAGGTTCACTTTGTCGTCCAGACCTGGTTTCTGATCGATGCGAGAGTAGATTGTTGTGTCGTCGGCATACATGCCAACTTGGGGATCTAATGGTGTCGGGGAGATCATTAATGTAGATCAGAAAGAGCGTGGGACCTAGGATGGAACCTTGAGGGACGCCCGCGTTCGTATGGTAGTTTTGGGAGGCATGCCCATTTAATACCACCTTCAATGTGCGGTTAGAGAGGAAAGACTGGATGAGGTCAAACAGATGTCCAGTTATCCCATAGCTCCGCAGTTTGCACAAGAGGCCAGCATGCCAGACCCTGTCGAATGCTTTGGAGATATCCAAGGCAACGGTTCGGGCTTCACCATTCTTGTCGAGTGCCTGGTATATGTACTCGGTAATGGTCGTTAGCATATCAGCAGTAGACCTGGTGAAGCGAAACCCGTACTGTTTGTCAGAGAGAAGCCCGTTGGCCATAAGATGCTGAATCACCTCGGCGTTGATAATGGCTTCGAAAACTTTGCCAAAGATTGGAAGGAGACTAATAGGACGGTAATTGACGGGGTCTGAGGGTTCGCCAAAATTCTTAAATATAGGTACTACGCAGGAGGACTTCCAACAGGCAGGAAAGCAGGAAGCAGATAGGCAGAGGTTATAGAGTTTAGAGAGGACAGAGGAGAGTTCTGGGGCACATTTTTTCAGTACTATGACTGGGATTCCGTCACCGCCGCTCGCTTTGTGTGGGTCAAGTTGTGCAATTATCTTGGCGACCAGCGAGGGTGTAATGTGGACGTTATTTAGTTGAGCCTTAGTTCTGGGTGGGAAGTCTGGTGTAGGTATTCCTAACGAGTCCAGTGTCGAATTGGTTGAGAATCTATGGGCAAAGCATTCAGCCTTGTCGGCTAGGAAAGTGAGAACTTCAAATTCATTGATTAGTGGGGGTATTGAAATCTTGTTCCTGCTGAGCACGCTTTTGCAGAGACGCCAGTAATCTTTGGAGCCAAACTTAGAGGATGCTATGCGTTGCCTAATTCTGGTAGCAAACGCCCTCTTAGCTTCGTTCAGTACTTTTTTACACTTGTTCCGTGCTGAGGTGAAAAGGCGCCTGTTTTGGTTCGACGTGCAGCTTTGATAGAGCCGGAAGAAATGGTTCCGGTGGGCAATGGCGGCCGAGCAAGCGGGTGAGAACCAGGGGGACGAATTTGGTTTTAGTTGGAATTTCCTGGCCGGGATAAAAGCATCGATGCCAGCCTTAACTCAAGAGGACACTTCGGAGGCACAGTCTTCGACAGGAAGATCGAAGACGTTGTTCCAGGGGACGTCGCAGAGGAAGTCCCTGAACGAGTCCCAGTCGGCTCTTTGGTAGCAGTATGATATTCTGCTGGTCTGGTTTTCTTGGGTAGAGTTAGTGCGGATTGATATGTTTACGGAGACTACGGCGTGGTCAGAGTTTCCGAGGAGGCAGAGTTGCCTGGTAGTGCAGGAGTCTGGGATGGAGGTAAAGCAAAGGTCGAGTAAAGAGTCCCTTCCATTAGGGCTTTTAGAGAAACGCGTGGGGAAGTCCACCACTTGCGTTAGAGCTTGGGCTATTGAAAAGTGCATGGTGCGGATCCCAGCAAGGTCGGTGGCTGAGTTTTCAAGCCACTTGGTGTGGTGGGCGTTAAAATCGCCAAACACAAATATATGGGGAGATGGGTGAGAAGAAATGGCCCTGTCGATATTAGTAGATATGCAATCAAGTACCGTACAGTCAGAGGAGGAGGGGGAGCGGTAGAGGAAGAAGAGATAGCTAACCGAGCTTAGAAGTGAGAGACGGAAGCACATGAAGGAATGATCAAGGGATTCAAGAGATGTGACCCTGGCTAGGGGGAGTTGTTCGCTGACATATACACCAAGCCCATGCATATGGACATTGGAGTCCTTCCTGAAGAGAGGAAGGTAACCAGGAACGTACAGCTCTGAAGAGGGTATAGAAGGGTCAAGGTTAGTCTCACATATAGCTAAGATATCGGGTGAGTTAGTTAGAAGGAAAGATTCTACACTATTAAAGTTACTGCGAATACCTCGTATATTTGTGAAGATAACGCAGATAGGTTTGGGCGATTTACGACTAACTGGTTTAGGCTTGCTATTTTGTTTGTTTAATTTCATGCTGGTTATAGTTGTGGATAGGGAGAGGTCTAGAGTAGGGTCAGATGGTCGTTAATTTCAGCAGGTGAAGGATGGGATGGTGAATAGCGCCGCCTGCAGCATAACGTGGCCTCGGGGTTGCCCATCAGAAATTCATGCAAGGACGCCCGTCCATGCGCGAAATGGCACTACAGGAACCCCGATATTATTCAACTGTTGATCAGAGCAGCCTCTCAAGACGCTACGCAAGAGTTCAGGCTCCTAACTACCAGTCGGAAGCAGCAACCAGGAAACTGCCAACCCGGTACCCTCAGAATGAAGAGACATTGCCACCATACTCACCAACTGCAAAAAGCTTCCAGCTGAACCGACATAAAGACCGAAAAAAGAGAGAGATCAACCGGGAACCCCTTCCTAAACAAGAAACAAGGCGATCACCTCTACTCCTGTCCAAAAGAAGGGGGTAGAGTGTGAGACCGGGTGATAGAAGGTACTATCTACTCCAATTAAAAAAAAAAAAAAAAGAATAAATGTGTGACTGAAGTTAACTAAGTTTCAACTTAGTATAAGTCAAACCTAAATTTGATAATTAAAAACAATTTACACAAACATAGTCGCAGTGCATTACAAGAGCGACAAGTAGAGAACTTAGGTTAGTAACAAAACAGGAACAAAAATTAGGCAGAAAAGATAAGAACCAAAATTAAAAAAAAAAATTAAATAAATAAATAAAAAATTCAAAAAATAAGATCACACTGGCTAAAACTTACCAGTTGCAGGCTGACTGACAGAAAAAAGTTAAGAAAATTTCAAAAATTATCTTCATTTTGTTTCTTCTATTCAGTTCTGGAAAGTTTAAGTTACCTTTAAGTAAGCAGTAACAGACAGTATTATGAGCGGGGGGGATCACCTCAAAGCCATGTGTCCAGTTAGCAAGGGAGGAAGAGAGAACAATAAAATAAAAAAACAAACATGTCCGGTCTTAGAATTCCTACATATAACCAAAACCCTAATATACCAAACCTAAATTTGATAATTAAAAACAATTTACACAAACATAGTCGCAGTGCATTACAAGAGCGACAAGTAGAGAACTTAGGTTAGTAACAAAACAGGAACAAAAATTAGGCAGAAAAGATAAGAACCAAAGATTAGAGTAAGGAAGAGAAATGTGAAATTTTTGGGCATAATGAGGAAAGAGGGCTTGGAAATTTTATACTCAAAGTATAGAACCAGAAGAAAGCAGTGCACAACCTACCTGGAGACCTTCAACGAACGGATTGTGGAACAAATTTTGGGAGCGATGGCAAAAAAACTTAAGTTATTGAGAGCGACAAAGGACAGGAAATTGTTGGGAACCATGATTGCCAGCGTTCAAGAACAAAAACAAAATGTTTGGAATGCGATTTGCACAAAACAGAGAATATATATTACAGGGAGGTTTATGCAAACTCTCTAATTTTTCTAAAGTTTTCTGCAAAATTTAGAATTTATCAATTCATCATTATTTTTTTATGACATGTTCAGTATATCTGTCATCCCAACTCTAATTCCAATTTCAGATTGTGGTACTAAAAAAAAAAACAACGACATTCCTAATATTGACTTCTTCTTCTTCTTCTTCTTCTTCTTCTTCTATGTGCCCTGTCTTTTCAGGACGTAGGCGACCATGGCTTTCCACGTCCCCTTATCCCTGGTGGCTCTTAGCACGCCTTCTCCTGTTACACCATGCAACCCTCGGTCCATCATACACCTGATTAGCTCAGGTCTTTCAAATATGTCATCCGCTGCTTTCCCCTGTCACTTTTTCCTTCTATCTGACCTGTTAGTATCAGGTTCTTCTTTTAACACGCCTGACCAGAGAGTGGTTTCCCCTACAAAGGGCTATGTAATAATTCAAACTGTCGCAATTTCTGATATCGTAGGCGATCATGAGCCTCCACGTTTCCCCATTTCTGGTGACTTTTGGCACACTTTCTCTTGTTACCTCACCCAAACCATGCTCTGCCATCCACCTGCTCAGGCCATTCAAATATGTTATCCGCTACTTTCCCCTGTCCTTTATCTGACCTGTGAATATCAGATTCTCCGAGCCTTCCTTCCTCATTGCATGTCCCAGGAACTTCAGCTGTCTCTTTTTGATGCTCAGTATTAATTTCCTTTTTGTTTCCAACCTTTCCAAAACCACATCATTGCTCACATGCTCGACCCATGATATTCGAAGCATCCTTCTGTAGAACCACATTTCAGTTGCTTCAAGTTTTTCATTCATCTTCGATGGTATCGTCCAGTATTCACTGCCATATTGAAGAACTGATATCACATAGCAATCCAGTAATCTCTTCTTTCTTTCTAGCGAAACTTACTGTCTCTTAATACTCTACTCAACTTCTGGAACGCATCCTTGTGCTTTCGGATCTCATGAATATAAATGTATATAAACTGCTTTGACCACAACGTGAGGGGTCAGTTTACATAATGATTGTAATATGGAATTGACCCCCTACTTTATATCCAGTATGCTTCTGTAGAACAATATTTCGGTTGTTTCAAGTCTTTCCTTAATCTTTGATGATATCATCCAGCATTCACTGGCATACAGCACCAAAACACTGCCGCTATTCCAAGACTGCATCAAACAGTATTTGATGGTCGGCAAGTGGAATCATCCGTTACAACTTTTTAGATTCTAGCTAAACCATTCCTATAGAAAAGTATTGCCAGGAAATCCACAAAATGCACCGGTCTGTCCGACATTGTTCAAATAAAATGAAAAAAATTTTAAAAAACAGTTCTTCTCCTTGACAACGTTTGACGGCATGTCTGGTGGGCATGCTGAAATTGAACCAACTCTGCTATGAAACACAAAAACATGCATTTAAATCACCTCTCTCCCACTACTTTTGCAATCATCTCAATAATTTCCTGCAAGTGATGGTCTTTAACAACCATACAAAATCTGAAGATAACTTCAAAGAATTCATCGATTTCAAGACTCCAGAATTCTATGTAACCGGAATAAATAGACTTGTTTATTGTTAGCAAAGTGCGATGTGGCGTAATAGATATCGCACGAGAAATCAAAGAGCCGAATTCAAATTCCAGTTGCAATCGTTGCATTTACTTACACGCAAATATCCTTGGGAAAAGTATTAATCCATCTCTTATCCCTCCAGCTATGGATTTGGTACTATAGCTTTGGTTGGCTAACTTAAGTTTAATTTTCTCCCATTTTCAATACCTTATTTCTTTTATTTTCTATCTACCACTCTCTCACTCCCCCTCCTCTCTCTCTCTCTCTCTCTCTCTCTCTCTCTTCCATTTTCTTTTCATTTCCTTTTTTCTCTGTTAATGATTTCTTTTTTCTTTCTTTGTTTCTTTCTTTCTTTCTTTTCTGTCATTTTCTTTTCATGTTCTTTTTCTCTTATATTTTCTTTCTTCTGAAATTTTTTCTCATTTTCTTTGTTATTTTTTCTTTCCTTCTTCTGCAACTTTATATTTCATTTCCTTTTTTTCTCTGCTATTTTCATTCATTCTTCCTTCTGCCATTTTTGAGATCATTTCTTTTTCTCTACTATTTTTTCTTTCTTTCTTCAGCCATTTTCATTTCATTTAATTTTTTCTTTATTTCCTTTCTTTCTCTCTTTCTTTCTTCTGCAACTTTTATTTCATTTTCTTTTTTTGTCTGTTACTTTTTTTTTTTCTGGAATTTTCTTCTCGTCTCCTTTTTCTCTATTATTTCTTCTTTCTTTTTCTGACATTTTAATTTCATTTCCTTTTTTTCTGTTATTTTCTTTCTTTCTTTCTTCTGGAATTTTATTCTCATTTTCTTTTTCTTTATTAATTTTTCTTTCTTTTTTCAGATGTTTTTTTCATTTCTTTTTTCTGTTTATTCTCTTTCTTTCTTTCTTCTGAAATTTTCTTCTCGTTTCCTTTTTCTCTATTATTTTTTCTTTCTTTTTTCTGTCATTTTTGTTTCCTTTTTTCTCTGATATTTTTTCTTTCTTTTGCAATTTTCTTCTCATTTTTTTTCTTCTGCCATTTTCATTTCATTTCCTTTTTTCACTGTTATTTTCTTTCTTTCTTTTTCTGCCATTTTATTTTTATTTTTTCTGTTATTTCCTTTCTTTCTTTCTTTTTCTGCCATTTTCTTTTCATTTCCTTTTTTCTGTTATTTAATTTTTTTCTTTCTTTCTTTTTCTTTTTTCTCAACTATTTTCTTTCTTTCTTTCTGTCTCCTGCCATTTCCTTTTTTCTTTCTTACTTTCTTTCTTTCTTCTATCATTGTCTTTTCATTTTGTTCTTTTGTTTTCTTTCTTTCTTTCTTTCTTTCGTTTTTTCTTTCTTCCGTACATTTTCTCACGTTCATTATCTTCTTCATTTGCTACCTCCCTCTCTTTCTCTCTCTCTGTCTTTTTCAAACACACAAATATGATGATCTTTCTTTTTTTTTCTTTATTTCATACATTTTAGCACTTTCCTTACTTTCTTTCTTTTTCTCCTCTCTTTATTTCAAACACACAAACACGTTTTTTCTCATTACTTAAATTTCACTTTCTCCGTTGCACACGAATCTCCCTTATGTCTTCTCTCTTTCTCTCTCTCTCTCTCTCTTCCTGTACCCTCTCTTCCCCATCTCTCTCTCTCTCTCTCTCTCTGCTCGCTCTCTCTCTCTCTCTCTCACACAC
The DNA here is from genome assembly GCA_037127315.1 of Ascarosepion bandense. Taxonomy (NCBI): domain Eukaryota; kingdom Metazoa; phylum Mollusca; class Cephalopoda; order Sepiida; family Sepiidae; genus Ascarosepion; species Ascarosepion bandense. The sequence goes on along the minus strand of JBBBDQ010001063.1, from coordinate 505,876 downwards.
ACACACACACACACACACAGAAACAAACAAACTCACACATATTCTGTCTTTCTTTCTCTGCTCCTTAAAAGATTTGATGTAAAATCTTAGACTTACAAACGTACCTATGATATTTTTATTTTATACTCGTTTAATAATCTAGTATAAAATAATGATACCGAAGAAAGAATCATTGGTAAAATAATAAACGTGACGTTAGAAGTAAACCCCGTGCTGGGGGTGGGGAAAGAAGAAAATAATTGAATCCTGCCGGCACTTGTATTTAGTACCCCAAAGAATATTTATGAATCATATATTGATCTCAATGTCCGCATCGATCAGTATGGATTTCTTATTATCTGTTATGGATCTTTATTCATCGATATTTTAATTGGCTTCCAAATGTCAATATATCTATCTTTTTACCCCAGATTAATTCATCCGATCCCAGCGAATCTGTTTCTTTCTTTCTTTCGTTTTCCCTTTTCTAACTTTTCGAATGCCTTTCTTTCTTTCTTTCTTTCTTTCTTTCTTTCTTCCTTTTTCACATTGTCAGTCTCTTTCTTTTTTTATAGTTTTATATATTTACAGGTGGCCCCGTGTCGCCAAAACTAACGCCAAAATATTTTTATCGAAATACCGTCTAATATGACGGCAACATAAATATTGATGTACCCGTCATTACATTGAAACATAAGAAAATATAATGTAAATCCACCCCTCCTAAAGGTTACAGGATATATATATATATATTAATCATATCACCCCGAGCAAGGCGGCAACGCCACTGATGTGCAGGGGGCTACATCGGAGTGAAAAGATTGGAAAAGAGAAAACCGGAAACCGCATCCTAAACAGGAAACAAGGGATGAGCCTCTTTACCTGTTCAATAGACGAGGGTGGAGTGTGAACCGGGCGATAGTTTAGTCTCTCTCTCTCTCTCTCTCTCTATATATATATATATATATATATATATATATATATATATATATATATGCAAGCATAGAGTAGGTATGGATGAAAGAAAAATTCCGTATCCTCAAAAATACACTACTCTTTAAAAAGTACTCAATGCAAAATAGAGTGAATAATATTTATTTAGAATTTCTAACATAAATATGTTATAATATCACTGCAAACATGAGTACTTTTGTAGAGATATTATAACATAACTATGTCATAAATTGTAAATATATATATATATAAAAACTGTTGTATATATATATATATATATACAACAGTTTTTATTATAATAGAAAGTTTATATATATATATATATATATATATATATATATATATATATATTCTGCACTGCTAGACAACGTAAACGTTGCAAAAGAATAAAACAACAAGGCACTGTCAAAGAGTAAACACGCGGCAAGAGCTTTAATATATGTTGATAAAGTTTAATAACTGGTAGTAAAGAGAATGAACTGAGCCGACTCTCCTCACTATTGTCTCTCTCTGCATGAGCGTCACAATGTGTGTGTGTGTGTGTGTGTGTGTGTGTGTGTGTGTGTGTGTGTGTGTGTGTGTGTGTGTGCAAATAAATACACAACGGTCTTAGTTAGAGTATAGAGAATTTTTATTACTTTAAAGGTTGTATTATACTAAAACACGTCTGACCAGAGCGTGGTTTCCCCTACAAAGAGCTATGAAATTTCAAATTTTAGTGGAATGCACATTTCTTTTTATTAACCCCTTCAAATATACCGAATATAATTCAACCTGTCGCAATTTCTGAGATCGTAGGCGATCATGACCCTCCACGTCTCTCTATCTCTGGTGGCTCTTAGCACACTTTCTCTTGTTACCTCACCCAAACCCGCTCTGCCATCCACCTGCTCAGGCCATTCAAATATGTTATCCGCTGCTTTCACCTGTCCTCTATCAGACCTGTGGTTGTCAGATTCTCCGAGTCTTCCTTCCTCATTACATGTCCCAAGAACCTCAGTTGTCTCTTCATGATGCTCAGTATTAATTTCATTTTCGTTTCCAACCATTCCAAAACCTCATCATTGCTCACATGCTCAATCCATGATATCCTCAGCATCCTTCTGTAGAACCACATTTCAGTTGCTTCAAGTTTTTTTCGTTCATCTTTGATGATGTTATCCAGCATTTACTGCCATATTGAAGGACAGACTTCAAATAGCAATCCAGTACTCTTTTCTTTGTTTCTATCAAAATTTTCCTGTCTCTTAATACTCTACTCAGTTTCTGGAATGCATCCTTGTGCTTTTGGATCTCAGGAATATAAATGTATAAAAACTGCTGAACACAAAGTGAGGGGTCAGTTTATATACTGATTGTAATATGGAATTGATCCCCCATTTTATATCCAGTATGCTTCTGTAGAACCACATTTCGGTCGTTTCAGGTCTTTCCTTCATCTTCGATGATATTGTCTAGCATTCACTGCCATATTGAAGAACCGACATCATATAGCAATCCAGTACTCTCTTCTTTGTTTCTAGCAAAATTTTCCTGTCTCTTAATACTTTGCTTGATTTCTCGAATGCGTCCTTAGCTATTCTAGTTTGCGTTCGGATCTCAGTGTCGCAAATTCTTTCTTCCGTTAGAAAAACTTCCCAAGTACTTAATGTTTTTGTACTTGCTTTATTCTCGTTTCCTTTTTCTTTATTACTTTTTCTTTCTTTCGATCTCCAATCTGTAATTGGCATTTTGGGCTCCTTCGTTTGCTGATACCCATACATTCGGTTTTTTCTTTGTTTTTGTTTTTGTTTTTTCCTTTGTAATATTTTTGTAGTCTTTTCTTTTGAATTTCTTCATCTACCTTTTTTTAGGAGGTCTTGTAGTTTCTTTTCCGTGTCAGCTATTGCCACTGTATCATCTGCGTATCTCATGTTGTTCAGATTGTGACCACCAATGACGAATCATACCATAACTTCTAGGGTCCTCAGAATAGTCTCGCTGTACAAGTTGAATAAATCAGGTTAAAAGACACATCCTTGTCTTGCGCCCCTTTCTATCTTTCTATATCGGCTGAATGGGGTGTTGTTATTATTTATATTTATTTATGTTATTTATATTCAGTCTATTACCGTCAACTTTGTTTTTATTATCACATTTAAGCCGGGTGAAGGACAGAAAAAACAACGGCTGAAGACAAAGATGAAGACAATGGTCCAAATATAAATAAGGTAAATAGTAATTCAAATTGCTTTTAAAAAAAACTGGGCGTCTACTCAAATACGTATATCCTTTAAATGCAACGTTTAAAGTAACAAGAAAATAATGTCGGATTAAAAATAAGATTTCTCAGAATTTTTTCTTCCCCCCCCCCCCCATTAGTTGTGTTCAAAGATTTCTAGATCTCGTCATTGAAAAATATTCACTGAATGCATTGGGTTGTCCGGAAAGTTCATGCCATTTTTAAGTCGTTCATGTTCCAATACGTTAGAACACATCAAATTTATCGACAGATATAATCTGCTTACATTTTTATTAGAGCACATTTCTTGAGAAAGAAAATTGAAAATGACTTAATTCATGTGAATTTTGCATCCCTATCAAAATGGAAGATTATAATTTGCATTTTAAACACTTGTTGCTTTTTTTTATTATTCCCTTAAAGGCTAAAATGCCACACACGCAGCGAAAAAAGATATGTGCTGTGTACGGTGAATGTGTTTTAGCTGACAGAACTGTATAGAAGTGGTTTGCTTTGTTTAGAGTTGATAATTGTAGCCTTATTGATGAAGAACGCTCAAGCAGACCCTCCCAATCCTGATACAGATGACGGCTAAATCAAAACATTAAGAAAAGACCACATTACATAACGCGAAAATTGGTAGAAACACTAAATGTGTTAAAATCCTCCATCCACGAGCATTAGCAAGTCTTGGGTACTCAAGCCGCTACGATGTTAAGGTACCTCAGAATCTGAGTAAAAAGAATCTTTTGAATCAAATTTCTATCTGTGATCTGCTGTATAAACGCAATGAAAATGCAATCTTTTGAAACAAAATATTACGGGCGATGAGAAATGGATCGTTTACAACAGTATTATGCGAAAAGGATTCTGGAGTCAACTTTAGTCATTCTAAGAAATACAACCTTGCATCTGGTGGAAAAGGAAAAAAATCGTCCTGTACAATGGGCTTCTGTAACCAGTCAAATGATTCTGAAAATTACTGCTCGCTGGATGATATTCTAGAAAAATTGCGAACAAGAAAGGTGTTGTTTTCCATCAGGATAACACCAGATCTCGCGTTTCTTTAGCGACCAGACAAAAATTGTTACAGCTTGCTTTGGATATGCTAGTCCACGCGGTATATTCGCCAGACATTTTCATTTATTCAGGTCCTTACAAAATAATCTCAATGGTAAAAATTTTCGTCCTTTGGGTGACATAAAATAAAACCTTAATGAAATCTTTGCCGAAAAACTACCGACATTCTGGCAAGACGAAATCTTTAAGCTGAGGGAAAATAGAGAAAAGTTGTGCAACAAAATATTTCAAATTTAGTTGAATAAATATTTAATAGCGTAATTGTTCTATTCTAATTTTCCGGAAAAATTGGCATGAACATTCCGGACATTTGAACACCGTTTTTCTTTTTTCACAACAAACCTTTTTTTAATTTAATTTAAATTTTTTTCTTGCTAACTTTCACCAAATACAAGGTAAAAGAAGTTCTTGAGACTATACAGCAAAGAAAACAGCTAACTTGAGACTTGTAGAGGTCACATTTTGAATCACCTTTGAGAGTTCAATCGGAGACGTTGGAAGTTTAGTTACTAGTTAGACATTATAAGGTAGCGAAACCTAATCCTAACCAGGTAACAAAGGATAAACCTCTACTCCTGTTCACAAAACAGGAAATAATATTAACAGGGGATAGGCGACACTATCTGCTATTTTTTCTCTACAACTGTTTTCATTTTCGTTTTTTTTATTCGTTTTTCACTATTCATTTCCAATTTATTGGTTTGTCCTTTCTTTTATTCTCTACAAACTTTTTCTTTTCTTTTTTTTTTCGTTTGTTTCTTTATTTTTATTTCTAGTTTGTTTTTTGTTTTTTCTCCAAAGTTGTTTTTAATTTCGTTCTTTTTGTTTTCTTTAATTCTTTTATTTTTGTTTCTTTGGTTCGATTTTGTTGCGGTTTTTCTTACTTTTTTCTCTCCAACCGTTTTTATTTTTATTTTCGTTCATTTTGTACGTTTTTCAGTTTTTATTTTAAATTTGTTGATTTTTTCTTTCCTTTTTGCTCGAACCTTTTGTATTTTCATTCTTTTTATTCGTTCCTTCACATTTTATTTCAATTCATAGATTTTTCTTATTCTTCTTCATTATTATTCTTTTCGTTCGTTTTTTCTTTTTTCTTTTCAATTCGTTGATTTTTTTTTTTTTTTCTTTTTTTTTTTCTGCAACGGGTTTTGTTTCTGTCCGTTTGTTTTGATATTTTTTTTGTAAATTCAATTTATTGTTTTTTGTATTTTTGTTAGTTTCTTCAATTTTTATTTCAACTTTATTATTTTTTCTTTCTTCTTTTCTCTAACAGTTTTTATTTTTATTTCTTTTTGTTCATTGCTTCTTTTTTATTTCCACTTTATTGTTTTTTCTTTCTTTTCACCTTGAAACGTTTGTATTTTCTTTCGTTTTGTTGGTTTCTTTACTTTTTATTTCCAATTTATTGTAGTTTTCTTTCTTTTTTCTCTCCAACCATTTTCACTTCCGTTCTAATTGTTTGATTCTTCAATTTTTATTGCCAATTTGTTGTGATTTTTCTTTACTTTTTCTTTACAACCGTTTTTATTTTCGTTCTTTTAGTTCATTTTTTTCCAATTCTCATTTATAATTTATTGTTTTTTTTTCTTTTTATATACAATATAATTGGCGTTTTTTTCTCTCTCCGATCGTTTTTGCTTTCATTTTTTTTGTTCGATTTTATTGCCAATTTTTTCTCTTTTTTCTTTCTTTTTTCCTTGAAACCGTTTTCATTCTTTTTTGTTCGTTTCTTCTTTTATATTACCTATTAATTGTTTATATATTTTTATTTTTCAATCCAGCCGTTTTCACATTCGTTTATTTTTTCGATTCTAATCGATTTCACATATACTGTATAACTGTTTTTATCGAAACGTAGAGCAATATAAATTCAAAAATCCATAAAATTAATTCATTTCCCTTTACTTCATATATGCAATATAACAGTTTCCATCGAAACTAAATACAATACAATTTCCCAAATAAATAAAATTAATTCACTTTAGTTTACTTGACAGATACAATATAATAGTTTACGTTGATATCTAATTCAATACAATTGCCCAAAAATATTAAATTAATTCACTATCCTTTACTTTGCATATACAATATACAAGTTTTCTTCGAAGGCAAATGCAATAGAATTTTCCAATATCCATAAAATTAATTAAGTCTCTCTTACTTTGCATATACAATATAACAGTTCCCATCGAAATTCAATGTACTAAAATTTCTCTAAGCCCTACAAGTAATTCATTCTCCTTTACTTCACATATAAAATATAACAGTTTCCATTATAATTTAATACAATGCATTTTTAAAAAATCTATAAAAATAATTTATTCTTCTATAATTCACATAAACAATATAACAGTTTCCAGCGAAAGCAAATGCCCTAAATGTTCGCAACTCCGTAAAATTAATTCATTCCCCTTTACTTGCGTTGTAGTGCATTGGATATCGACTCGGAACGAGGGAACTGGGGAGCCGAGTTCGAATTCCAGCTGAATTCCTTGCATTCACTTACGCGCAAATACCCTTAGGAAAGGTATTAATCCGTCTCTTCCCTCCAGTTATGGGTTAAATAACAGGACAGATTGGGTTCTATAGCCTTGGTTGGCAACCAGTCTACTGCAGGAAGCAATGGTAACATACTACGGGATAAACTTCTGCCTAGTCTGTCATGTCTCTTTCGAGACATGACCACCCAAGCATGTATCACGTATGGCACTTAACTGACTGCAGGATGTGCGTTGTGGTCGAGTGGATATTGACTCGGAAAGAGAAATCGGAGAGCAGAGTTCGAATTCCAGTTGAATTCGTTGCAATCATATACGCGCAAATACCCTTGGCAAAGGTATTAATCCGTCTCTTCCTTCAAGTTATAAGTCATATAACAGGACAGATTGGGTTCTATAGCCTTGGTTGGCAACCAGTCTACCACAGAAAGCAATGGCAATCTATTGCGGGATAATCTTCTGTCAAGTCAGTCAAGTCTCCTTCGAGACATGATCGCTCAAGCGTGTATCACACATGGCATTTAACTGACTGACTGACAATGTAACAGTTTCCATCAAAACCGAATTCAATACAATTTCCCAAATACGTAAAATTAATTCATTTTCCATTACTTCACATATAAAATATAACAGCATTTGAAATGAAATTACCAAAATATTCCAATCGTATCGTAAATATAGCTGCATGTGTTTTTCTTTTTCTTTCCTTTCCTTTGCTTTTCGAGTCATCATCAGAACTTATTTTATATTAATTTGGTTGAATATTGATTTAAATACATGGGAAGTCTTCTAACATGGAACGGAAAGTGCAACACTGAGATCTGAAAGCGTATTGACATGGCAAAGGACAAAATCCATAAAACTGATTAATTCTACTTTACTTCTTCTTCTATGTGCCCTGTCCCTTCAGGACGTAGGCGATCATGGTTTTCCACGTCCCCCTATCCCTTGTGGCTCTTAGTATGTTTGCTCCTGTTGCTCCTGGCAACCCCCGTTCCGTCATCCACCTGATCAGGACCTGCAAATATGTTATCCGTTGCCTTCCACTGTCTCTTTTTCCTTCTATCTGGCCTGTCAGTATCAGGTTCTTCAAGCTCTCCTTCCTTATTGCGTGTCCCAGGAACTTCAGTTGTCTTTTCCTGATGCTCACTATTAATTTCCTTTTTGTTGCCATTCTTTCCAACACCTCATCATTGCTTGCATGCTCAGTCCACGATATTTGCAGCATCCTTCTGTAGAACCACTTTTCCGCTGCTTCAAGTTTTGTCCTCATTTTTGATGATATTGTCCAGTACTCACTGCCGTATTGAAGAACTGACATCACATAGCAATCCAGCAGTCATTTTCTTTTTTTTTTTTTTTTTTTTTGGTTTCTAGTGAAATTTTCCTGTGTGTTAGCACTTTACTCAGCTTCTGGAACACGTCCTTTGCTATGCCAATTTGCCTTCGGATCTCTGTGTCGCACTTTCCATCTTCTGTTAGAACACTTCCTAGGTATTTAAATTTTTGTACTTGCTTTATTGATGGTATCCTCCACCTGTATTTGGCATTTTGGGTTGCACTTTTTGCATTCAGTTTTCTTAAAGATTATTTGTAGTCTTTTTTTGTCACTCTCCACCCATACCTTCTGTAGGAGGTCTTTTAGTTTCCTTTCCGTGTCTGCAATCAGCACTGTATCATCTGCAGACCTCATGTTGTTCAAGTTGTGGCCTCCAATGACGAATCCTGGCGTGTCATCTAGGGTCCTTAAGATATTCTCGCTGTACAAGTTGAAGACATCCGGTGAAAAGACACATCCTTGTCTTGCGCCTCATTCTATCTTCGTAAATCTGCTGAAATCGTTACCTGTCCGTATGCAGGCAGTTTGCTGCCAGTAGAGATTCTTGATTACTCTGATAACAGTTTTCATCCAAACAAAATATAATACAATTTCCAAAATACCTAAAAATAATTCATTCTCGTTTTCTTGACATATACAATGTAATAATTTCCATTGAAACCTCATGCAATATAATTTCTCAAATCCATGAAACTGATTTATTCTATTTTACTACACATATACAATATGACAGTTTTCATCGAAACCAAATGTAATACAATTTCATAAATACGTCAAATTAATTCATTTTCCATTACTTCACATATACAATGTAATAGTTTCTAGCGAAAGTAAATCTGATGAAATTACTAAAATATTCAAAACATATTGTAAATATCGCTGCATTTTTTTTCATTTCCTTTGCGTTTTGAGTCATCATCAGAACTTATTTTATCCGCCGTGTAAAAATAAACAAAAAAAAACTCTGAATCCGTCACGGATGACATGTACCATCACCTTGAGCATCCCCTAATCTATGCCTGATTTTCATGGATTTACAATTCGATAATCTAGATTTGAATATGAAAAAATAAAAAAAATCAACATTGAAAATGCATTATATAAAAGACTGAATTTTTTTCTTGGAGAAGGCCAGAATTGATAGCAACGGAAAAATGAGGACAATTTTCTAAATGTGTAATAATGAATATTCTTTGTTTTACCTTTCATTGTGACACAATAACTAGGCGTATATTAAAGTGGATTTGTAAAATATGTATTTTATTATAATAGATTAAAATAGAAAATGGTTAAGAATAGAAAATAGTTTAAAAACGTGTTTCGTTTAACAAAAGTGAAAAAGAAGAGAAAAAAGTAAATAAATAAACGCTTTTTCTTTTATAAGGAAATTTGTGGAAGAGAAAAGGGTATCAGATTACTGTTAAATTCTACCAGTCTTCCGGTAAATATTTGACTAAGTAATTTGATGTGATAAAAGATAAAGTTTAGGAAATAGATTTTTGAGTGTCTTTATTGTATCTTGACCACACATTAAGAAAATAAAGAAAAGATAATAGAATTTTCGCTTTCTCCAGGCAATAAAAAACACCTGGTTATAAAGTGTTAGGGCTATATAAACATCCTGTGGAAGCTTTATTAAGATAAAAAGTTAAAAAAAAAATCCTGGAAAATACTTGGAGGCTTAGTGCAGACATCCCGTTTACACATCAAAGGAAGCAAAATTTAAGTACCTTGAAATTTTGGACTTACAGTCGCCAATGCTTATAACTCGGTGGTCTAGTCACTTCCGGATTGTTTTAAATAAATGCAAGTCATTTTTCCGAGCCGATCAGTTGAGTTGACTGAGTGGAGTTAAGTTAGTTAGTTTCAGTTGGACGTGTGCTTGAAGTAGAAACTCCGTTCGTCTTGAGTCGGTCGGTTCGGCATTTGATCTCCATTAATTATAGTTAGAGCTGTGTGTCACATTCGCTTGCCCCGACCGAAAAGACTAACTCTAAACGAAATAAAGCATCGTTTTAACTCATCTAAGTTGTGGAAGTTCATTCCTTATAGCTTAATCTCCCCCGCTCCCGCTTGAGGCCCCGACATTTTCAACAAACTCCCGGCAATATCACAGCGTGGAGAACGGCCGCCGGAAAACTGTTCGGACCGTCCGCTGGGGTGTTACATCATATAAAACTTCTAGAATCTTTATTTGTGAAAGCAACTCAAATTCTTCTCTATACCAGCATACGTGTGATCAATTTGTCGTTCGTTTGCTTTGTTCTTTTTTTAGCATCTTTTTTGGACTTTCCTGCGTTGAGCCTGACAATTTTTTTCGTTTTTATATTGTTTTGTTTTTTGTTTGTTTGTTTTTTAGTATGTTCCATACTGGAAAACATGTTATAGGTCTGTAATTGCTTATTGGTCTGATCTTGGGAATCAGGCTAATAAGCTACCTTTGATTGTTGTTGATGGTGCTGTTGCTTCTTTCTGAAATGATGGGGTTTGTTGGTTTTTATGCTATTGTTTTTATTATTGTTGTTGTTTCTTTTTCTTTTGTGAGAAGTGCTTTTTTTTCTTTTTTTTTTCTTTTCGGTCATTCTTTCTAAAATATTTTCATTTAGCAGACATTTTTAAAAATCTATAAGGCTTTTTCGGGCATTTCTTTAACTAAGATGCATGTCTTCAATTCTTTACAATTTGCAATTACATGGAAATTGCTTTTAACGTTAAATTTTTGTAATTCTTCCGTTGTGTTACTTTTTTCACTCAGTAATTTCGACAACAATTGTTTATTCATTTATTTTAGACAATAAAAAGTTGAGATTTTACTGAAGACAGAACGACAACAATGATGGATATTAATAATTATCACTATTATTATTATTATTATTACTGTTATTATTATTGTTGTTGTCGTCGTCGTTGTTGTTACTGTAGCTATTATTGTGGCAATGGCAGTCAGGATTTTCAATTATTGTTACTTTCGGTTTGTACATAGCCATTAGAGAAAGTTGCCACCATTATTTCAACGTTTTACAATATTTATTTATTTTTATTTTTGATGTTGCGTTTTTTTGTTTTTTGTTTTTTTTCGTTTTATGTTGTTGTTTTGGGAGTTTTCCTTTTTTTTTTTGTTTTTTGCTACTTTTTTAAATTTTTCACCGAAGTTGCAAAGATAGTTTTCAGCCTAATAGAACCACAAATATTTTTATTGCTGTTTCCCGCGTAATTATTGCTTTTCAGATAATCTACTCTGCCTTTTGAGTCTTCGAGAGATGTTTCGTAATTTGCGAGAGAGTTATTACTTTCTGACGTCCATTCTTTTGTCACAAATCTTGAACGGAATGATACCTGCGAAGAGAAAGCGCATGCGTTAGCGATATGCCAACAAATTAATCTCTCTTTCTCTTTCTTTCTCTTTCTTTCTTTCTTTCTCTCTCTCTCTCTCTCTCTCTCTCTCTCTCTCTCTCTCTCTGTGTATATATATATACATATATATATATATATATACATATATAGTATTCCCATCTCTCCCTCTCATTATCTATCTTTCTTTCTTTCATATCTATCTATCATCTATCTATCTATCTATCTATCTATCTATCTATCTATCTATCTATCTCAGTCTCTTCATTATCTATCTATCTATCTATCTATCTATCTATCTCAGTCTCTTCATTATCTATCTATCTATCTATCTATCTATCTATCTATCTATCTATCTCTTGTAAAATACAGTCCCTCCCACCCACTTCTCAGAATTATTTCTCTTTATCCTCATCTTAGCTTAAAAATATAATTTTATTTTTGGGCTAACATTCCTATCATAATTGTCCTTCTCTCTCTCTCTCTCTCTCTCTCTCTCTCTCTCTCTCTCTCGTTTTTCTCATAGACTCTCTCTCTCTCGTGTTCTCTCCCTCTTTTCCAAATGTTAATCTATCTATCTATCTATCTATCTATCTATCTATCTATCTATCTATCACTCTTTCTCTATCCATCTATCTATCGCACTCTCTCTCTCATTCTTGTAATAGTACAGTCCCACCCACCCACTTCTCTTAACGTATTTCTTTTTACACTCATCTTATTAGCTTAGTTTATTTCAAATATAATTTTATTTTGGTGCTAACTTTCCTATCATAATCCTCATTCTCTCTCTCTCTCTCTCCTTCCCCCTTGTTTTTATCACAGACTCTCTCTCTCTCTCTCTCTCTTTTGTGTCCTCTCCCTCTCTTCCAAATGTTAATCTATCTATCTAGCTATCGCTCTCTCCCTAGTAATAGTACAGTTCCTCCCACCCACTTCTCTGAATTACTTCTCTTTAGCCTCATCTTATCAGCTTAAAAATATTTTATTTTGCGCTAACTTTCCTATTATAATTCTTATTCGCTCTCTCTCTCTCACTCTTTCTCTCTCTCTTTTTGTTTCTTTCTCCTTTTCCTTCGTTTTTCTCACAGACTCTCTCTCGCGTGTCCTCTCCCTCTCTTCTAAATGCTAACTCCCTCTCTCCCTCTCTCTCTCTCTCTCTCTCTCTATCTATCTATCTATCTATCTATCTCAAGCTATATCTGTTCATATCTATCACACTCCATTTCCGGTCAGCGAAATCGATATTTAACGAAATCGATATCTCCGTTTTTTACATCGACTCGAAACGACAAATCAGAGAGCCGAGTTCGAATTTCAGGTGAATTCTTTGCATTCACTTACGCACAAATACCATTGGGAAAGGTATTAAGTCGTCTCTTTCCTCCAGTTATGGGTTAAATATTAGGACAGATTGGGTTCTATAGCCTTGGCTGGCAAACAGTCCACCGCAGAAAGCAATGGCAACCTACTTCGGGATAATCTTCTGTCTAGTCAATCATGTCTCTTTTGACACATGATCACTCAAAGCGTGTATCACGTATGGCCCTTAACTGACTGACATATGTGTATGTATCTGTCTACTATTACAAATTGAAAAAAGTACATCATCAATAGCACGCAGTTATCAATGACGTAAACACATAATGTGTAAATAAATATAAGCACAGATGACTCTTTAAAAATTCAGAAATCGGTCAGATACTTTATTTATGCGATTCAAGCAATTTCTTTTTTTTTAATCATTTCACCCCAAGCAAGGCGGAAATGCCACTGATGTGCAGGGGGCTACATAACTGTAAAAAGATTAATTAGAAAAGAGTGAGGAGTACAAACTAGTTAGAAAGAAGCAATAGAAAGCTGAGAAAGCAGGTGCGATGACAGATGCATAGGTGGAGAGAAAGGGAAGGTTATATGGGGGTGGGGAGAGAGAGCTAGAGTCAAGTGGTTAGTAGATGAGTATTGACTTTGCATTTACATTTCTGGGGGTTGTAGCCGTCAGGAAAGCAAGAATACGGGAGCGAGTTCCATAGGCGGGAAGTGCGAGAGAAGAAGCTGCAGGAGTAGAATTGTCGTCTGCATTTGGCTAACCTGACTGTGAATGGGTGGGACCCAGTTGCCAGTCTGGTTGCACGAGTAAACACCTGATGAGGAGGCATCAGTGACTTAAGTTTGTCTGAGAAGAAGCCATGAAAGTATTTATAGAACAGACAAAGGGAGGCCACATTTCGACGATGGGGAAGTGGCTGCAGTCGAGCCGCCAGATCAGTACCTATCACATTACACACTCTCCTTTGGAGCCTGTCAAGAACACTGAGGAGAACGGCAGGGGCACCTGACCATAAATGGCAGCAGTACTCCATGCACGGACGGATGGTTGACTTGTATATATGCAGGATGGATTCAGGTGGAAAAAACATCCTGGATCGACATAGTGACCCAAACTTCTTAGCAGTAGATGTTGCTATGGATTCAATATAGTGGTTCCATTTGAGGTCTGAGGACAGGGTAAGTCCGAGGAGGCGTAGTGTATTACTCTCCGGGAGAATCGCTTGGTCCATGCTTATGGGAGGCAGGAGAGGTTGCCTGTAATTGTTGACAGACAAGAGCTTGGTCTTAGATGAATTGAAGTTGACAAGCCACTTCTTGCCCCAGTTCACCACAGAGTGTAGATCCCGTTCAAGGTCAGTAGCGAGATTATGTCTGTCCGCCACGACAGGTTTCTTACTGGTGCGGGAGTATATTGTAGTGTCATCTGTGTAGATGCCTACTTGGGATTTGATCTCATCTGGGAGGTCATTGATGAAAATAAGGAAGAGCATCGGGCCCAGGATAGAGCCCTGTGGAACACGAGCATTCGTGCTGTAGAATGAAGAGGCATGCCCATTCAAAACGACCTTCATTTTGCGGTTATTTAGAAAAGATTGGATTAGGTCAAGCAGGCGACCGGTAATACCGTAACCCCGTAGTTTGCATAAGAGGCCAGAGTGCCAAACCCTGTCGAAAGCCTTGGAGATGTCCAGAGCACTCCGTTACGGTTGTTAGCAGGTCGGCCTGTCAGAGAAGAGATTGTGGGCAGTGAGATGATGAACTATTTCAGCATTGATTATAGCCTCGAATACTTTCCCGAATAACGGTAGAAGACTGATAGGGCGATAGTTGGATGGGTCCGAGGGTTCACCACAATTCTTAAATACAGGAACGACTGAAGAGACCTTCCAGCATGCAGGAAAGCAGGAAGCAGAAAGGCAGTAGTTAAATAGTTTAGAGAGGACAGGGGAAAGTTCAGGGGCACACCTCTTAAGGACTATCACCGGGATTCCATCGTCTCCACACGCCTTATGGGGGTCGAGTTTTGAAATTACTCGGGATACTACTGTCGGGGTAATATATACGTCGTGCAGTTTGGCCTCAGTTCTAATAGGGAAGTCGGGTGGGTGTACTCCGGACGAGTCAAATGTGGAGTTGGATAAGAATCAGGGGGCAAAGCACTCAGCTTTGTCCACAGATGACGTGAGAACCTCAAATTCATGGATTAAAGGAGGTATTGAGGATTTCCTATTGTTGAGCACTCGTTTGCAAGTCCTCCAATAGTCCTTGGAGCCGAACTTGCGGTCAGCTATGCGCTGTCGCATTCTCTCAGCAAACAACCGTTTGGCGTCATTTAGGGTTCTCTTGCACTCATTGCGAGCAGACGTGAACAGGCGCCTATTGTGATCAGTTGACTGTCTCCGGAATAGACGGAAGTAATGGTTCCTGTGGGCAATGACGGCTGAGCAGGCCGGAGAGAACCAGGGAGAGGAATGAGGTTTTAAGCAATACTTCCTGGAGGGTATGAAGGCATCAATGCTAGCTTTCACCCATGACGAGACCTCAGAGGCACAGTCATCAACTGATAGGTCGAACACTTTCCCCCAAGGGACGTCGCAGAGGAAATCGCGAAAGGCATCCCAGTCAGCTTTTTGGTAGAGGTAGGAGGTCCTATAGGTAGGGGGCTCCTGGGGGGGTGAGATTGGAAAGAAATACTGAGAGAGACTACAGCGTGGTCGGAGTTGCCGAGAGGGTAAAGCTGCGAGACTTGACAGGCGTCAGGCGCAGAGGTGAAACATATATCTAGTAGTGAGTAATGACCCGAGATAATGCTAAAGAACACTGTATTTTTTCAATTCTGTCAAATGACGTGGGTTGAATCAAACCATATAATAATTATCAATGTGTATTAATTTATATATTTCCTGTCCCATTTTTTGTGTAAAGGGAGGTAAAGTTCCTAATGAAAAGATTTTGGTCTTGCGCTGCAAGAATAAAACCTTCAGTTTCAGACTTTAATCCAGATGCACGTAACTATCGATGAGTATTAACATTATCAACATTATCAACATTGAGTTTATTAGCACGTTCTGGATATTGGCCATGCAGTGGTTTGTCTTGCCAGCGTTATTTTATCTATTCAA
>JBBBDQ010001063.1:372500-485000 GCA_037127315.1 Ascarosepion bandense | reverse complement strand
AAGATGGTCAAGAGATTCAAGAGAGATCCCTTTGGCCAGAGGTAATTGTTCGCTGGAATAAACCCCCAGGCTATGCATGTGAACATTGCAGTCCTTCCTAAAGAGAAAAGGGTAATAAGAAATTGATCTATTACTATTAATGAGCTTGATATCTGGCACTGAAAATATACATAGATTTCCTTGATACGTTGATAAAAGCACAATTAGATAGATAGATAGATAGATAGATAGATAGATAGATAGATAGATAGATAGATAGATAGATAGTGATAAAGCTTAGATAGATAGATAGATAGATAGATAGATAGATAGATAGATAGATAAAACAACTAATACTTACATACATACATACATACATACATACATACATACATACATACATAAAACTAATAATGTTTATATTCCGGATTTTGAATGAATAGCTATCAATTACTTACATGGTCCATAATGTCCGGTCATTTTCGGAATCTTAATAACAACATGGAAAGATCTCTTAATATAACAAACGAGATACACTGATATTATTGTGGTCAGAAGCCTGGTCAGAGAATGGACAGCCCAATAAAGACTTGCTTCGTTCGTTTATTCTATGATTAGGTTCGGCTCAAAATGGACAGCCATCTTATTTTCAACTAAAGATTAAATGTTGTCCAATGAACAAATCAGATAATCTCACATTAGAACACTAAAAAAAAACGTGTTTGCCAATGATTGTCGCACATAATTTCATTAGGAGACTGCCAACATTTCTTAATAAGATTTTTGGATACCTTCGTGGGTGGAGGAGGAGCGGGTGTAATGTCTAAAAGTATCAGAAACAAGAGTGTAGACGATCAAACAAAGTCGAAAAGTTCATAAACGACGCGTTTCACTGATGTCAACTGGTCTCAGCTTCTTCAGGTAAAAATAAAAGACAAACCTGAAACAAATGAGTTGGAATTTTTCAGCATGTCAGTCAGTTAAGTGCCATACGTGATACACGCTTGGCCGATCATGTCTAGAAAGAGACATGACTGACTGGGCAGAAGATTACCCCGCAGTAGGTTGCCATTGCTTTCTGCACTAGACTGGCTGCCGACCAAGGCTATAGAACACAATCTCTCCTGTTATTTGACTCATAGGTAGAGGGGGAGAGAGGTATTGTATTATTAAGACAGTAATTAGTGGGGGATCATTTTGTTACTTTATAACAATAGAAAACCGATCCCCCACTTTATGACCAGTAAAAGCCTTAATCATTATTCCAACTATTATATTCAGTCAGTCAGTTAAGTGCCATACGTGATACACGCTTGGCCGATCATGTCTAGAAAGAGACATGACTGACTGGGCAGAAGATTACCCCGCAGTAGGTTGCCATTGCTTTCTGCACTAGACTGGCTGCCGACCAAGGCTATAGAACACAATCTCTCCTGTTATTTGACTCATAGGTAGAGGGGGAGAGAGGTATTGTATTATTAAGACAGTAATTAGTGGGGGATCATTTTGTTACTTTATAACAATAGAAAACCGATCCCCCACTTTATGACCAGTAAAAGCCTTAATCATTATTCCAACTATTATATTCAGTCAGTCAGTTAAGTGCCATACGTGATACACGCTTGGCCGATCATGTCTAGAAAGAGACATGACTGACTGGGCAGAAGATTATCCCGCAGTAGGTTGCCATTGCTTTCTTCGGTAGACTGGTTGCCGACCAAGGCTATAGAACCTAATCTGTCCTGCTATTTAACCCATAACTGGAAGGAATAGTTGGATTAATACCTTTCCCAAGGGTATTTTGCGCGTAAGTGAATGCAATGAATTCAGCTGGAATTCGAATTCGGCACTCCGATTTGTCGTTCCGAGTCGATATCCACTGCATCACAGCATGAGAAGAGCAATAAATTAAATTACCTTATCAGATCCGACGACCAGAGACCAAAAAATGTTGTTAGAATATTTGTTATATATACCCATTGGGCTGTGTCTTGTGGTGTAGTGCATATCGGCTTGCAATGAGAATTCGGAGATCCGAGTTCGAGTTTCAGTTGAATTAGTTGCACTCACTTACGCGCAAATACCCTTAAGAAAAAATATTAATCTCAATCTTCTCCCCAGCTATGGGTCAAACAGCAAGCAGATGAGGCTCTATAACCTTGTTTGGTAACCAGAAATGGCAACCTACTGCGGGAAAATCTTCTACCAGACATGATCGCCCAAACACATAACTGAGCCCCTGTAAACTAGTAGAGGTCTCGCTTTCCTTGGTGTGAAATGATTATATATATATACACACAAACGTATACTCAGTTATAATCCGAGGAAGGAATAGTATGGTTAATTAACGGCAAAAGAAAATTATATTTTTTCTTACCTACGCATTTATATATATATATATATATATATATATATATATATATATATATATATATATATATACTAACAGTATAGCCCGGCGTTACTCGGGTGTAATGAAAGCCTTAAAACTAATCCATGGACCTGGAGCTCAGACTCAGCTTAAAGAATATTTGCGTGAAGTTTGGTGAGAATCGGATAAAAATTGTGGATTTGTATAAAGGATATACTGACAGATAAGCAGACACACACACAAACATCTTGCCTTATATATATATATATATATATTATCGATTTTCTGCACCATTGTAAGAACTGCAACCTTGAAACTTCTGAATATCGTTTCTTATGTCTTTGTCTATGAGTGTATCAAATTTGCTTAAAATCAGACCACTCCTTCTGTAACCCGATGTTTTCGATTATCGATTTTTATAGACATATACTGTTAAATATAAGAGACAATGAATGTCTATTTTGTTTAATCATGAGCCGTTCTAAACGTCGTATTTTGCCTTTGATTTCAGTTGAAAATAAAGACAAAAATTCTCCAACATTTGGATAATTTTTTATTAATTTGTTTCTAAGGTTTCGGCTCTCATGAGCCATCTTCAGAGAGGTTATTAAGACGGTAACACAATAACATCCACCATCACCGACAATTTTATTTTGTGTTGGCATAAAACTCTGCTAGACAGATCTTAGTCAATAATATAATAATCCTCACTCATACACACAGCAAAAAGAACCTTCAGATATTGGAGGCCATGTACATTAAATCCAAACAACCCACACCTAATAAAATCGCTTTGAAATCTGGTCATAACTCATCACATTGCATTTGAATACATGGTTCTGTTGTCATTTCGCGCTATCATGTGGTGTGACATCATAAAATCGCATTGCAAATTTGCGAACTGCGTTTGTTATTTTTGGTAACTATTGCCTCAGAGATCATCTTCAGGTGTGAATTACAACGAAAATATATTGTAACTCTGATCGTTATGATCATTTATATATATATATATATATATATATATATATATATATGTGTGTGTGTGTGTGTGTGTGTGTGTGTGTGTGTGTGTGTGTGTGTGTGTGTGTGTTCTCTAACCTATAATAACCAATGCCGAAAAGATATAAAGTAATAATACTTCCTCCCCAAAAAATATTTTTGAGCGAACTAAAACACATGAAACTAATATTAGTCAACAATAATTTTCTCAACTATATCATTGACTAGCAGCATAGCCCTGCGTTTCTCGGGTGTAATAAAAGCTTTAAAACTAATCCATGGTCCTAGAGCTCAGACTCTTTGGACGTTTGCACGAAAGACTAAAAAGCAACAGTTGTTTCCAGTTAAAGTGAAACCGTAGACTGTAAGAAAAATGAATGGATGTAAGTCAAATTTTGATTTCCTTTTATCGATATAAAATTTTCTGCACTATTGTAAGAACTGAAACCTTGAAACTTCTGAATATCGTTTCTTATGTCTTTGTCTATGAATGTATCAAATTTGATTAAAATCGGACCACTCCTTCTATAACCCGATCTTTTCGATTCTCGATTTTTGATATTTATCGTGGATATCTCGACACAAAACCTCGCTAAGAACACTCGCAGATGCTTATAGTACAACTGTGTAAATTTTCAAGAAAATCGGTTCAGCCGTTTCGGAGTCTATATGTAACGGATATACACACAGGCACACACACACACACACACAGACAAACTTCCATTTATAAATAAGTTTAGAGAAACAAATAAAATTATTCTTACGAAAAATACACGACGACATTATCAAATATAGCACACTCAAATCAGCAACATATTTTACTGCAACCAAATGTACAATAATTACAAGCAGGATGGATTCGCTATACGAAAGATTATTAGTACCATATTTCTGCCGTAATTCCCCCCAAAACGCACAAAATTTATTTATTATAGAAAATGGAAACCTAATTTCTAATCAAAATGAGCGAATCAAATCTAAAGTAGCAATGACTAATATAGTCTATGAATTTCAATTGTGTTTCTTGTCATAAATCAATTACCTATATTGGACATACAACACATCTCCTTATCACTTGTAGCTCTTAACACCACTTCACCTGTTGTCCCACTCAACCCCCACTCCGCCATCCAGCTACTCGACTCCATCAAGTGTGCCACGCGTTGCTTTCCCTTGTCTCTCTTTCTCGTTATCCATCCCGTGAAAATCAGAGTTTCGAAGTCTTCCTTCCTCATTGCATGTCACAGAAACTTTATTTTTCTGATGTTAAGTATCAGTTTCCTTTTCGTTTGCATCCTCTCCAAAACCTCGCCGTTGCTCACATGTTCTGCCCATAATATCCTCAGCATCCTTCTGTAGAACCAGATTTTGATTGCTTCATGTCTTTCCTTCATCTTTGATGGGATTGTCCAGCATTCGCTGCCATATTGAAGGACAAACATCACATAGCAATCCAGTACTCTCTTCTTTGTTTCCATCGAAATCTTCCTGTCTCTCAAAACTCTATTCAGATTTTGGAATGAATCCTTGGCCATGTCAATACTCCTTCGGATCTCAGTGTCGCACTTTCCGTCCTCTGTTAGGTCACTTACCAGGTATTTCAATTTCTGTATCTGCTTGATTTTAGTCCCACCTACTTGTAGTTGGAATTCTAGCTCCTCTTTTTACAGATGCCGATGCATTCCATCTTCTGGCAGTTTATATGTAGTCCTTTCTTTCCACTTTCTCTGACGATGCAGCAGGCAATCAAAATTAGAAGGTAAAACTACACGTTCTTTTTCGGAGACAAAAATGATTACAGATCGGCTGCAAAGTTTTCATATCTCTTCTCTGTTCACCAGACACAACACCGTCAGATTAGCAATTATTCCGATCTTCTTTTTTTTTTTTTTTTTTTAATGAAGAAGTATCAATGCTCTAAGATACTGCAAAAAGCATCTTCAGTAGTTTTGTTGCTGAGAAATAAGCATAATTCTTTTGGGAAGATAGAATTATCAAGTTCGCTGAAAGATGGCGGAAGATATTAGAACAAGATGGAAAATATGTAATTCAATCAATTTACTGAGCTAATTTTTTTTTAAATTATGGTTTTTCTTCATATTTTATTAAATAAACCGAACGTAATTGGAAACGTTACTCACACACACACACACACACACACACACACACACACACACACACACACACACACATACATGAAATGCGGTTTATGTTTATATTTTTTTTCTAAACTTATTTATAAATGGAACTTTGTCTCTGTGTGTGTGTATGTGTGTGTGTATGTGTGTGTGTGTGTGTGTGTGTGTCTGTGTCCGTTACCTATAGACTCCGAAGCGGCTGAACCAATTTTCTTGGAAATTTACACAGTTGTATTATAAGCGTCTGCGAGTGTTCTTAGGTTTTGTGTCGAGGTACCCCCGATAAATATCCAAAATCGATAATCGAAAAAATCGTGTTATAGAAGGAGTGGTCCGATTTTAATCAAATTTGATACACTCATAGACAAAGACATAAGAAACGATATTCACAAGTTTCAAGTTTGCAGTTTTTACAATAGTGCAGAAAATCGATAATATATATATATATATATATATATATATATATATATAAGTCAAGATGTTTGTGTGTATGTCTGTTTATCTGCCTGTACGTCTGTATTATTTTTTCAGAACTTTTATTTTTGTTTTTACTTCGGATTTGGCTCTAAGTAGGTATAATTGTAGTTCTTAGTCTCAGCCATGATACCATTTACTCAGAGGACTTATTTAGCCTTCAAAATTCAGTTTACGATGAAAAAAACTTATTTGATATCGATACCAGGAAATCAAAATTTGACTTCCATCCATTCATTTTTCTTTCACTCTACGGTTTCGCTTTAACTGGAAACAACTATTGCTTTTTTAGTCTTTCGTGCCAACGTCCAAAGAGTCTAAGCTCCAGGACCAAGGATTAGTTTTAAAGCTTTTATTACACCCGAGCAACGCCAGGCTATACTTGTAGCATATATATATATAATACATAGACATATACATACGTGCGAGGGTGTTTAATTTATTTCATTTTTTTTCAAGAGAGAGTGATTAGGCCTTGTCAGTGATTCTCTGTGTCATGACGGAGAAATAGTTAAAAGGATAAATCTTAAGAGAGAATGAAAAAAATAGATAAATATAACAGTTTTTTAGAAAAAAATTTCAGCGATTATCTTTCCTGTGGAAATGATTGGATGATTGAAGACTGTGCGTTGATAGATAGATAGATAGATAGATAGATAGATAGATAGATAGATAGATAGATAGATAGATAGGAAATGAAGAATAGATAGATAGATAGATAGATAGATAGATAGGAAATGAAGAATAGAAATAGATAGATAGATAGATAGATAGATAGATAGATAGATAGATGATAGATAGATAGATAGAGATAGATAGATAGATAGATAGATAGATAGATAGATAGATAGATAGACAGACACGAACAGACTGAAATGGAGAAAAATTGTGATAGATGCCAAATACGTGTGTGTGTGTGTGTGTGTGTGTGTGTGTGTGTGTGTGTGTGTGTGTGTGTGTGTGTGTGTGTGTGTGACGTATTTTTACGGTTTATCAGCAGATAAGTAATTTGCAATATACTTTGTTTTTTAAGAATAATTATTGTGGATGGTGAATGAATATTGCATGAATTTATTTCAGCAGATACAAGTCCTACAATTTAAACCATTCTTGAGGTGGAGAAGAGAAGAATTCTTGTGTTTCGTAATCGTATTTGCGCCTGGGAATTCAACGAACTTGATTATATATATATATATATATATATATATATATATATATATATTCGCTACCTTGGTTTCTACCCTGAGTGGTGTCTTCAGGCGACTTTTAATAACTAAGAATATCTGCGAAAATAAATTCATGCAATATTCATTTTTAAGAGTTATTAAAAATCGCCAGAAGACACCAAGAAACCAAGGTAGCGAAATAACTCGTTTAAAAATAAAAAATATTCAAAAGTTCTACAATATAATTGTATAGAAAACGTTTTAATACAAACATGTACTGGTCTAACCCTATTAGGACCAAAAACTAAGTATTAAACAATATATATATATATATATATATATATATATATATATATATATATATAACAAAATGATGAAATTGAGAAATAACCACAATATTGACCTATGCGCAAATACACGCACGCGCACAGAAACACATACGCACACAGACATAGCAAAGGAATCACCCTAACAATCACTAACGCATAAATTAATTTTTAACTTTAGTATAAAGATAACGAAAATTCGCTGTCAGTTGCTAAAATTTCCTGACGAGTGGACCGAACGATTGCAAAAAGTTTCGTCTCTGAACCCTGGAGTGGAAATGAAATGACGAATATAACATCAATCAGTGATAGATAGAAAGATAGATTGTAATTTTGTTATTACAATGGTTTATAAAAGCATAATATCACAACACAAAAATTTTCACGTTTCAGAACAAAACTGTTTTTCTTCAGGTGTTATGTTAAAATAAATTTTGTTTTTGAAAAATATAAGATTAATTTTTTTTTTAAATATAGGATGAATTCCTGGTTATTTAGAAATTAGGAAGTCGTAGTTGAAGGAAATGCAATAGATGTGTCCAAACAGTTCAATCAGCATTTAGAATTATGTTACCATGGAGATTCAAAGATTTGGATTAGGAAAGGGAGCAGGATGACATAAAACTAGACATGTCACTTTTTAATTTTGTCTACGTAAGATACACAGTTGGACCTTAAATTTATTAAAGGGTAGACTGTACGCTTTTATAAAAGTAAATACTTGAACAGTGGGTTTTTAATCTACGTGTTCTTTCACTTTTCTGTAATATACGAGGTGCCACCCTTTTACTGTGAAACCAATAAATTGTAAACGGAAATTCTACTCCATCAGCTTCTTTTCTTGCACTTCTCACCTATGGAATTCCATTCCGCTTACTTTCTTTCCCGACAGCTACAACCTTCAAGAATTCAAATGTAAAGTCAATAGTCATCTCCTATCTCACTAACTTACATCCTCTCTCTCATGCTTTTTTCTCCGTCCACTCAACTCTCATCAGTATTCTCTTTCTTCACATACTCTCTTCCTGACACTCCCTGTAACCTGTCATTTTATAACATTCATAACATTTCTCCGATGTAACCCCCTTCGCAACAGTGGTAGTAAAATGCCTTGCTTGGGGCCTTACGATTATATATATATATATATATATATATATATATATATAGTTCATATCAGTTATATACATATATATATATATATATATTGATAAATATATATTGTCATCCGCAGACAGATCTGTTTCGCCGTATCAAAGCTCATCAGTACGGTTAGACTCCGATTGCTTTTTTTACCCAGGATTGAAACCCGACCGAAATGGCGTCAGTCGGCGACTCTACACCTGGGCTATGGGCGTTCGGTGGAAGTAGGCAGACTTTTTAGCGCATATCATTTACGCGCCCAATAGCTAGTGCTCTCTAATTCATTTCACTGAATGAGCGATGCGATATATATATATATATGAATTATCCTCAAAAAGTGTGTAGAGTAAATTTGTAAAAACAAGTTGGATGTTTATTTTCTTTATATAAAGATAAGCTAATATTAAAAGGAAATAATATTAAATTTGATATGGGCTAAATATTTTTTTAAATTAATTTAATTTTAAATGATATTTTTGAATTTTAAGTATTCAACATTTCAGTTCGTTTTATACGAGTTTTTCTTTCTCAATATGATTTTTTCCTCAACAGACTTTTAGCGCATATCATATTTACATGTTATTTTCACGTATTTCTTGTGTACAAATCTCATTGATTTCTTTGCGAATATCTATTTTCAGTTTTATTATGTCATTGAATTTTTAAGTAGCAAGTTTACTGTTGTGGGGTATACGTGAGTTCGAGTCTTCGTCGCTAAGTTGTTGTGGATTCCATGTGAGGAGCCACACAAAATATATATATATATATATATATATATATATATATATATATATATATATGCAAACAAAGAAAAAGGTAAATTATTTTAGAGTTATTGTTGTGGATTCCGAGTGAGGAACCACACAAAATAATGAGCAACAAAACAGGTATTAAACGTAAAGATACAAACTGGAACGTAGGTTACTAATCCAGGAATACGATTAGTAAGGAAGATATATATATATATATATATATATACAAGTCTTTGAAGTGAAGCCGTGCTGGAATTAGTATATCCGTGTAATACTATCCTGGCTGAGTGGAGCTCAGAGCTACTATGACTGCTGACGCGGTATTCTCTGTATAACTTCGGTATCGTTCGGTAACTTACGGACAGCTACGGTACTCGTACTGTAACTCTCGGATCTCATTATGAGAGGAGTATATGTATATTCAAGTTGAGTCCATTATCATAGAAAAGTTGGAGATTCCACAACAGTTACTATGGCAACGATTTTTTCTTGCGTTTTATTTTTCAGATGTTTTGACAATCGTCATAGAGCGAAAGATTGACTGCAAAATTAGTGATTGACTGATTCGTTTTCTACTGTTCATCACCACTTTGCAGGTTATTTAAAGTCAGAAAATATTTTTAAATTCTAAAATATCTTTTTGTTAATAAAGTACAAATTTTACTAATTCACCCATAGGTGTGGGAGAAGAGGTGGATTCATATTTCTCTCAAGTGCATTTGCGAATAAGTGAATGTAACGATCGTAACTGAAATTAGAACTCGGCTCTCCGATTAACAATTCAGAGCCATTACCCTTCACACTACCCGCATACAGCATCTGGTATTTCCAAGCGATCACCCATCTATATACTGATCATGTTAGATGTTGCTTAACTTCGGTATAAAAACATTGGACGTTGCTTAGCTTCCGTATAAAAGCATTTTTATTAACATTTAATCTTTAACATTCTGAAGGTGATTTCGTTGGCAAAACAAAGAATTATTCTACCCCTGTAAGTGACTCAGATGAATGAGTAATAGCGTCTTTGGGTTTTGCAGTTGTGTTGTCGTATCCTACTATGGTAACAGAAAATGTCCATGCAGTGAAATTAAATAGTACGATGGAGGAACCTTGATAAAACAATGCAGTAGGAAATAATACAGTGTGCTAAAGGTTAACTGGCTTTCATAAATTTCAATTTTTTTTAGGGGGGGGGGGTTAGTTAGGGGGAGGTATTTACCTGCCTTCCCAAGGAGGCGAAATGCGGCACAAAGCCTTTTTAATGTGGAAACTCCGTGTCATAAAGCTTGGTCAAAAATATTCAATAAACCCTGCACAAGGCAGGGTCGGGCTCCTGATTTTTTTTTTTTTTTTTTTTTTTTTTTTTACCCAGACGAGGCTCTCTGCCGTTCGGTTGAGCCTTGTCTGGGTTTCTCTCCGCTCGAAGGCAGAGAGTCTGACCAGTTAGACTTTGCATTGAAATGTGTGTGTGTGTGTGTGTTTGTGTGTGTGTGTGTGTGTGTGTGTGTGTGTGTGTGTGTGTGTGTGTGTGTGTGTGTGTAAAATATGAGGAAGAAGAAAACCTAATCATCAATGCTTGAAAACTTTCATATACATTGAATACATCAATATATACTATATATATATATCAATATATATATATATTAGTTTTATCTTAATTTCATGTTACTACTTTACTCTCGGAAGAAGAAAAAAAGATAAAATGGTTATAAGGAAAAACCTTGACCATCACAAGTTCACACAGTGCGTTTATTTTATTTATTTATTTATTTATTTACACCGAAGCCACTACCGACCCAGTTCTCATAAATTAAGCTTGATTCCCGTATTACAGCCAAATGAGAAGAATAATTTATTAAATAGAAAAAGATCTTTTTTTTTTTTACCACGAAACGTTTGATTTACTCGGACTAGAAATTAAAAAATTCCCGTGTTTGAAATCTTAAAACCTGTAACTTCAGAAGTAAACAACGGAAATATTTGGATGTACTGAATTAGATGAATGTTTATAGCTAAACGACAATATGCGGAATTCAAACTTCGTTTTCGCTTGCAAACATTTTTGTCTAACTAGAGACGAGAAAGAAATTTCCGAATTCATTAAGGTAGCGAGAATTCTAAAGGTTTGGTAAATTAAAAGGTATTTAATGTAGCAGCATTTATTGATTGGTTCTCGTTTTTAAGATGTCTACTCCTTTATCTTTTTTGCTCAATTCTTTTTCTATCTGCTTTTTTTTTTTTTTTTCGCCCTGACACTTTCCGTTATTTTTTTTTTCGAATTCGTCTTTTTTTCGAATTTTTTTTTCGAATTCGCTTTTCAACGAATTCAACTGAATTCGAATTTAAGTTGAATTCGTTGCATTCATTTACATGCAAATACTCACCAGTTATGGGTTAAATAGCAAGACAGATTTGGTTCTATAGCTTTAGTTGGCAACCACTCTACCGCAAAAAGTAATGGCAACCTACTGGGGGAAAATCTTCTTCCAAGTCAGTCATGTCTCTTTGGAGATAAGATCGACCAAGAGTGTATCATGTATGACATTTAACTGACAGACTATTTCTCTTGCTCCAGGTCTGTCTTTCTTTTTTCTTTTTTTATTTGGCTATAAAAGTATTTCTTTCTTTTTTTCTTTCTGTCTTTCTTTAATCTAATTCATTTTTTTGTTCTTTTTTTTTCAAATTTTTTCTCGCTTTTTTGTGTTAATTACTTCTTTCTTTCTTACTCAAATTCTTTCTTTCTCGCTTTCTTTTTCTCTAATTCTTTTCTTCTTTCTTTTTCTCTTTTTATCTTTAACCTCTTTTTATTTCTTCTTTTACTCTGACTCTTTCTTTCTCTTTCTCTTTCTCTCTCTCTCTCTCTCTCTCTCTCTCTCTCTCTCTCTCTGTTATTCTATTTTTTGTGTGTTTTTTCTTTCTTTCTAATTTTTCTCTAAATCTTCCCATTTCCTTTCTTTCCTCCTCCTGAATGTTTCGTCAGACACCTCGTCTGGTAAACCAATCCTAGTCTCTAGTGCGTTTGATCCTAATTTGACAACAACGGCAATAATAATAATAATAATAATAATAATAATAATAATAATAATGTGGATCCAAAATGCATTTTCTGTGATAAACACCAAAAAACAATAGACCACCTAATCTCAGGATGTTCTGTACTTGCCCCAAATGAATATAAAAATCGTCACGATAGAGTGGGGCAATATTTACATTGGACAATGTGTAAACACTATGGAAAATATGTAAACAAACACTGGTATGAACATCACTCAGTACCGGTTACAGAAATAGAAGATGTAACCATTCTATGGGATTACACCATCTATACCGACAGAAAGATTGAAGCAAATAGGCCGGACATTATTGTTAAAAACCAGAAAGGAAAAACTTGCCTATTAATCGATATGGCTTGTCCAGCAGATTGTAACATAGCAACCAAGGAATTCGAAAAACTGTCAAAATATTATGACTTGGAAATTGAAATAGAGAAAATGTAGAAATTGAAAACAAGAATCGTGTCAGTGATAGATGCACTTGGAATGATAAAAAAAGGAACAAAACAACACATTGAAAGAATTAAGAGATATACAAAAAATTGTCTTGTTAAGTACAGCCCACACACTAAGGAAAACTTTGTCTCTTTAACGCAACGGATGATAGGGGAGATAGAATAAAACATGAAATGGAGCCATAACAACACACCACAACCTTTTCGCAGACTTGGTAGGTAGTGCGACCATAGCAGAAATCAAAATATGATGAAAAATGACATAATAATAATAATAACAATTACAAGATGATTGACGTAACGCTTCCAATATTTTCTACGCTTAGAGAAGAGCACGGTTTGAGAAAAGCAAAAGAAAAAGAAAAGAAAAAGGAAAGAAAAAGGAAAAGAAAAAGGAAAGAAAAAGAAAAAGAAAAGAAAATGCCCTGTGTTTGACAAGGTTTGACAATATTCAAAATCAACCGATCTTTAGACCCTCAAAACGCATGAAGACAGTTACCTAGGGAAAGGACTAATTTCCCTGCCCGGAGAAATGAACAGAACGACAGGAGAGTTCCATATAATTCGGACTAATCTGTTTGATCAATTCCGCTTCGTAACTAATCAGCTAACGGAAAATTCCACGATGAGCAAGATCACCATTAAGCACGTTTCAGTTCCATGCTATTCATGCTGACTGCATTTTATTCGTTTTGACGTGTTGATTACCATTACAGCCGTTTCCCTCAAAATGTAAAAAACAATCTACAACGTCGCGTTTGTATAAAGAGTTATAACTTTTTGAAGATTTTTATTTTACATTTTTATAGATGCATTTAATCTTTAAACATAACTTGACGAAAACAGACATATTATCGAAATATTGTTGAACATTGTCAAACTTTGATATTTTTTCTTAAATAGCTGTTTTCTCTAAGTTTTAATGTTAATAATAATAAACCATATAGTAATTATCAATATGTATTTATGCACATATTTCCTGTGTATTTATTTATATATTTCCTGTCCCATCCGTAATGGGAAGGAAGGTAAATCTATTTAAGTTAGTAAATATAGCAGTGATTACTTCCCTTATGCGTTTTCATAATCTTTATAAATAAAATATTTATCTGCATCTAGACAAAATTATTTCCTCGATCAAAATGAAGCATTTAAATAATCAAATCATTTCCTCCCACGTTTCTTAAATTACAGTCTTATTTGTTCAAGCCTTTCGTGGGAGGTACTCAGATACCGTTGTCCATTAAGCAATTGTCTTACTTCAAGTTGATCTTGAAATAGGTTTTGTTGTCGCCGTCTTTGCCGTTCAGTTGGTAAACTTTTATTCCAATAAATATTTCCATTTCACTGTTATATTAAATACATAGTTTTTTTTATAATGAAAGATATAGAGAAAAAATCGATTCATGCAATAGCAGTAGTAATTAATGAACCATAGATAATCTTATATGTCTACACAACATATAATAGGAGGGGTTATTGCCCCCCCCTTGACTGTGAATTCTTTATCTCAACATTCTTGATTCTCAATAGATTATTTTTTTATAATACGAGGATCATTCAGTAAATGAGGTGAATTTTTAGGTATAAGGACTTCTACGGGGGTCATTCAATAAATGAGGTGAATTTTTAGGTATAAGGACTTCTAATACAAATAGAAGCTTACTTCTTTCATATTTTTTTCCTTCACTTCTTTTTCTAAGGGATTTTATTTTTTTATTTTTTTATTTTTTTTTTTTTTGCTTGCAGATTGAAAAAACTGAGTGTTTTGGAGATTAACAAAAATGGCCGACCAAGAAGCATGCTCCAGGATTGAACAGAGGTCAGTTTTTGGTTGCTGAAGGATGCAAACTTGTAGAAATTCATAGGAGAACGTCAGCTGTGTATGGTGCCACATGTTTCAGCCAAAAAATGTCTACAAGTGGGGAAAATTGTTTAAAGAAGGACGAACAGTGTTGAGGATGAAGACAGGCCTACAGAAGTGAGGTCTCCTGAGGTGATCGAATCAGTCAAAGACTTTATTCAGTCTGACAGAAGGGTGACAGTGGATGACATTACAAGGACTTTAAGCCTATCTGTTGCCTATCCGCTTTACTGAATCTCAATATATTGTTATTTCTAATAAAAGATAGAGAGAAAAAATCGATTCATGCAATAGAAGTAGTAATTAATGAACCATTGATACCATTATATGTCTACAAAATTGATGTGGAGCCAAAAGTGGGTCCACGGAAATATAACACGGAACACGAGGTGTAGGTTAAAGAAAGATTTATTTACAGAGACGGTTACAAAGAATAAGGTACATTAAGCAGAGCTTACGAATCCAGTATAGTCCTTGGTAGTCGACTGTGGTCATGCGCACAGTGCTACATTATTTAGCTGTCCCTCCCAGTAAGGGCAACATGTGACACGTGGTCAGTTTATGACTGGGATTTCCGGGCTATATGGCCCGGCCAAAAAATGTCTGTATATTTTTGCCCAGTTGTGCTTCTACCCTTCGGCGGAACCACGACTGGGTTATTGCTCTCTGCTCGGAAGCAGAGAGCGCCCTCTACCCGAAGGCAGAGAGCTCACAGTATCAATAGAAGCACATGCGTGCAGTGCTACTGTCTATTTCCCCACTACTGCTATCACATACGTATAGCAGTGGATGAGTCCATGTTGAGGTGAGTATGGGTTCCACAACAAAAATATATAAAAAGGAAGGTTCATTCGCCTCCATTTTAGCTGTGAATTCTTTGTCTCTGCTTTGTTGAGTTTCAGTACATTGTTACAAGACATTTGTTCCATTGCATCTCACTATTAAAAACTTTATAATTTTCTGTAATTTTTGAAGACACATGTATACTTGTATTAAATAAGATAAGGCAAGATATTCCTAGACATTGACATGAAAACGAGAATAATATTCAATTTGAATTTCCTGAAAAATAAAAAAAACGGGAGGGTTTCAATAACCAAAGCATTGGATCTATACTGTTGGGATATTTCAGAGTTACCTGCCGTAGTTATCAATGTGGCCCCTGGAAGCTTCTGATCGAATATACAAACAGAGAGGGAGAGACATCTCTCTCTCTCTCTCTCTCTCTCTCTCTCTCTCTCTCTCTCTCTCTCTGACCTCAGATTTCGCCTTCTTTAAATGCAACTTGTGTGCCTGAAACAATACGTTCCATTTTGCCTTATGTTTGTGACAATTGTCATTATTTCCGTGTTATAAATATACACAATTAAAAAAATTAATTAAATTAATTAATTAAAATTAATTAAATTAATTAATTAAAATTAATTTTAAAAAAAACTATATATTCTGAGTGAATTTATTTATTTTTCAACGGTCTGAAAAAGACAATGTAAAATGACATTGTTGAAATAAATTCTAGATTTATAGCTGTCTCTCAATATTTTATATTGCTCTGGATATTATCCATCGAGCTCTCAATTTTTGTCTAATTAATGATTTATAATTGGATAAAATTTACGGGTTTGCCATTCTCTCCAAAACACACACATACACACACATATATATATACATGTATGTGTGTGTGTGTGTGTGTGTGTGTGTGTGTGTACTTAGGTAGCAATTTTCTTTTTGACATGTCAGATTAAATAAATTGCATACATTGTGTCTGCTTATTTGTAATAAAATCCGTTCATACTCACGGATAATCTTTCATGTATTATAATTGATGTAATGTCATGGTCAATATATCAATTATAATACGTGAAAAATTATCCGTGAGTATGAACGAGATTTTATTACAAATAAGCAGACACAATGCATATAAAACAATTCCATTTTCGATGCTTTTCACGTTTTAATGAACGCTAGCAATTTGTCAACCGTTATATTTGAAGCAGGAAAAAAATTTACAGTCATTTTTAGCAACACAGTTTTGCGTTAATTTTTTGTTACCATAACTCACACCCCTAAAGATGATCTCGGAAAGACATTGGAAATACTTGGGTACCTTGAGAAATGAATGATAATAACATCTGTCAACGTTACAGCTCATTTCTAGCATCTTTCAATTATAATACGCGAAAGATTATTCGTGTGTATTAACGGATTTTATTAAAAACACAAACAAACACAATATTTTCAATTTATTTAATCTGACATCATGCATCGCTCATTCAGTAATGAATTAGAGCACTCTAGCTACTGGCGTATGATACATCATACGCTAAAAGTCTGCCTCCTTCTACCGAGTGTCCATCGCTCAGAGGTAGAATCGCCGACTGACGCCAATTTTGTCCGGTTTCAATCCTGAGTAAAAGCAATCGGATGTCTAACCGTACTGATGAGCTGTGATACAGCAAAACAGATCTGTCTGCGGATGACTCTATATATATATATATATATATATATATATATTATTAATAAATTCGAGGGAGATATTAGAACAACGTACATTCATTATCTAAGTTTGATATTCTCAATGTTCGTCATGTTTTTTTACAGTGAGGTCCGCCTTCTATAAGGCCCGGCTATCACTCAAAGTTAAGAGTTACAGAGTAGAGAGCACAGTTTGTGCGGATATTTGGGGAACATAAACAGGTTAAGATTGATGTGAGCGTGAAAGCATCCTCTTTGCAGTCGGTTAGGGTTAGAGCAGTGGTTCGCGGGAAGAAGTTGCCCGAATGGAACTTACATATTACAAGTGGAATACGGGGGGAATTACGCTGGTTTACTACAATGACAAGCATGGCGAGCTCACGCCGTGAA
Source organism: Ascarosepion bandense (assembly GCA_037127315.1). Lineage (NCBI taxonomy): Eukaryota > Metazoa > Mollusca > Cephalopoda > Sepiida > Sepiidae > Ascarosepion > Ascarosepion bandense. Next base: position 467,415 of record JBBBDQ010001063.1, on the reverse strand, counting down.
GGTGAGAGTTAATGGAACTAAGTAATGTAGTTCGCCTGAGCACTTTCCATGGAAACGGTGATAGAGTTGTGAAAGACTTGCGACGGTAAGGATTGCAGGATGGAAAATAGTTTGTCACCCACAAGGACGCAGAGACGCTTTCAGACTCTGTTAAGACCAGAAAGAGAGAACTCGGCAGCTTCTGCCCAAATATGACAACCTGATCTGGCTCTTCCGAAAGTAGGGTGTAGCACGAGGTGTCAAGTCCTTACTGGAGTACTATTCAGTCAGTTAAGTGCCATACGTGATACACGCTTTGGGCGATCATGTCTCGAAAGAGACATGACTGACTGGCAGAATATTATCCTGCAGAAATCAATAGCAATTTACCAAGGCTATAGAACCCAATCTGTCCTATTATTTAACCCATAACTGGAGGGATGAGACGGATTAATACCTTTCCCAAGGGTAATAGTGCGTAAGTGAATGCAAGGAATTCAATTGGAATTTGAACTCGGCACCCCGATTTGTCGTTCCAAGTCGATATCCACTGCTTCACAACGCACATCCAGAGCACCAGAGGGAAATTTAAAAATCAGGAAAAGGAATTTTATACATTTTATATATATTGTTAGGGAAGAAAATGTATTGTGATTTCGTTTGACCACTGCTGAATATTTCGGCAGCATCACTTCGCAAGGTCGCCTCAACATTGGGGATGAGTGTTTAGTCAGTCAGTTAAGTACCATACGTGAAACACGCTTGGGCGATCATGTCTTGTTCGAGACATGACTGACTGGGCAGAAGATTATCTCGCATTAGGTTGCCATTGCTTTCTGCGGTAGACTGGTTGCCGACCAAGGCTATAGAACCCAATCTGTCCTATTATTTGACTGATAGCTATAGGGGGAAGAGATGTATTATATTAAGTAGTAATTAGTTTATTACTTCATAACAATATAAAACTGATCCCCCACTTTATGCCCACTACAAGCCTTAATCATGATTCCAACTATTATATTCAGTCAGTTAAGTGCCATACGTGAAACACGCTTGGGCGATCATGTCTCGTTCGAGACATGACTGACTGGGCAGAAGATTATCCCGCAGTAGGTTGCCATTGCTTTCTGCGGTAGATTGGTTGCCAGCCCAGGCTATAGAATCCAATCTGTTCTGTTATTTAACCCATAACTGGAAGAAAGCGACGGATTAATACCTTTCCCAAGTGTATTTGCGCGTAAGTGAATGCTTTGAATTCAACTGGAATTTGAACTCGGCTCCCTGAATTCTCGTTCCGAGCCGATATCCACTGCACCCCAACGCACATCCTGCACCACAAAATGGGGTCAGAAAAATAGTTGATTGCAAACGTACAGTAACTTTGCCCAAAAGGTCATGCTAATACAGCTAAGACAATCATGCCAGGTACACTGGGAAAAATCATCTCCATTTCTTTCATATTCCATTAATAAAGAGGAAGTTTTCGCTACTATATGCAATAGAATTTCTTAGAGGATGCTTCCCTCTCACTATATTTTTAAACTCTTCAAAATACAACGTATGTGTAAAGTTTCTTGTTAGTTGAGACGTCTACCGTAATCATCTGTCAGCCTGTATATATTTACAACGGTGCGTTTCCATCATCATTTTTTTACTAACTGTTTACTTAGTACAAGGCCCAAAAGTCACTCAAGCTAGAGGGTAACTGATAAGGTTGATATACGTGAGCGAAGTTAATGACGAAATTGTTAATCTTAAACTTGAAGAGTTTAAGAATATTGTGAGCAGGGAAACTATTTGTATAATGGGCTAACATCTAATTTGCATATTTCTAGAACCTTTCGAATTCTCTCGAATCTACTGGAATTTTCTTGATCGTTCATAAACCTTCTAAACGTTCTGCTTCTAATTTCTTTATTTTCATGACTACTTCATGAATTAAAACTTTTTTGTAATAACAAATACGACTCAATAGAATCCCTTGCTACAACTTTTTAGTCATTTTTAATATTATTTTTATATATATAAATGCATCCTCGTAACAACATAGACCTTACTTTTAAGATGACCCCATAAGAAGAAGTCGCACGATTGTGGTGGCCAATTGACATCACTGTTTCGGATGAAGCGACTTGGGAAGAAATCATTTAATAAAGCCATTGCTGCATTTGGTTGTGTAGGAGGTGGCGCCGTCCTGTTAGAACCACAAATCTTCGACATCCATAGCATTCAATTCAGGCCATAGTTGCCCTGACTCAAATAACATGATCCAATAGTGAAATCAATAAAATTTCACCAATAACACTGTTTTATTTACTGCTAACTTTGATCTGTCTTATTGGAACAGCCTATATATTTACTAATGATCTAAGAATGTTCTTTGGCAGATTGCTAATATAAAGCAGAAAATAGATAAGACGACTGAGAGAGTCTTGAAAAATGTCTGCATTAAATTCATTATAGCAGTAAAACTCCATTTTTAATGATTAGATTGTTGTGATTTTCTCAACTGTGCCACTGGTGGGTATTTGAGCTGGTGTAAAATTCCAAGATTTTGAGTTCTGACTTTCAGGAATGGCAAATCACTGGTGGGTATTTGAGCTGGTGTAAAATTCCAAGATTTTGAGTTCTGACTTTCAGGAATGGCAAATCACTGGTGGGTATTTGAGCTGGTGTAAAATTCCAAGATTTTGAGTTCTGATTTTCAGGAATGGCAAATCACTGGTGGGTATTTGAGCTGGTGTAAAATTCCAAGATTTTGAGTTCTGACTTTCAGGAATGGCAAATCACTGGTGGGTATTTGAGCTGGTGTAAAATTCCAAGATTTTGAGTTCTGACTTTCAGGAATGGCAAATCACTGGTGGGTATTTGAGCTGGTGTAAAATTCCAAGATTTTGAGTTCTGATTTTCAGGAATGGCAAATCACTGGTGGGTATTTGAGCTGGTGTAAAATTCCAAGATTTTGAGTTCTGACTTTCAGGAATGGCAAATCACTGGTGGGTATTTGAGCTGGTGTAAAATTCCAAGATTTTGAGTTCTGACTTTCAGGAATGGCAAATCACTGGTGGGTATTTGAGCTGGTGTAAAATTCCAAGATTTTGAGTTCTGACTTTCAGGAATGGCAAATCACTGGTGGGTATTTGAGCTGGTGTAAAATTCCAAGATTTTGAGTTCTGATTTTCAGGAATGGCAAATCACTGGTGGGTATTTGAGCTGGTGTAAAATTCCAAGATTTTGAGTTCTGACTTTCAGGAATGGCAAATCACTGGTGGGTATTTGAGCTGGTGTAAAATTCCAAGATTTTGAGTTCTGACTTTCAGGAATGGCAAATCACTGGTGGGTATTTGTGCTGGTGTAAAATTCCAAGATTTTGAGTTCTGACTTTCAGGAATGGCAAATCACTGGTGGGTATTTGAGCTGGTGTAAAATTCCAAGATTTTGAGTTCTGATTTTCAGGAATGGCAAATCACTGGTGGGTATTTGAGCTGGTGTAAAATTCCAAGATTTTGAGTTCTGACTTTCAGGAATGGCAAATCACTGGTGGGTATTTGAGCTGGTGTAAAATTCCAAGATTTTGAGTTCTGACTTTCAGGAATGGCAAATCACTGGTGGGTATTTGAGCTGGTGTAAAATTCCAAGATTTTGAGTTCTGACTTTCAGGAATGGCAAATCACTGGTGGGTATTTGAGCTGGTGTAAAATTCCAAGATTTTGAGTTCTGATTTTCAGGAATGGCAAATCTTCCACTTGGCACAACACATTCTTCTTTTCCCTATTTATATTATGCAGTTATGACAGTTATGTGTGAAAAATATCACCCAAATATCCACCAATCGTTTAGCAGCACATGTTCACTCGATGGTCAAAATGTTTGATGATGTCTCTGCATAGTTGCTCTTTGATCTCACCAATATGCCTTATCTCATCCTTCAGCTGTTGAACTGTTGTTAGCTTGTTGGCATAGACCTTACTTTTAAGATAACCTCAAAGGAAGAATTCTGAAGGTGTCCAGTTGCTTGATTGTCGTGGCCTATTAACATCACTGTTTTGAGAGATTATACAACCTGGGAAATTCTCATTCAATAAAGCTATTGCTGCATTGGCTGTGTGACGCCGTACTGATAGAAACACAGTTCTTCACCATCCATAGGCCATAATTGCCCTGACTCAAATAACATGATCCAATAGTAAATCCATAAAATTTCACCAATGACATCGTTTTATTTACTGCTAACTTTGATCTGTCTTAATGGAATACCCTATACTAGCGCCTCTTGAAGATAAGCCGTTCACGTGGAACTGAAGATATAGGCGGATAGTTAATGTTTATTAATTCGGCCTTGTGTCATACATAAGCGAACTCCCTACAGCTTAGAATTTTTATTCGTTATCATGAGAAGGTTGAAATTGGTTGGAATGTGTGGATTTGTGTGGAAGTGTGGAAGAATAAAAAATATACATTTTGCATGTTAAAATAGAAATTTATGAATAAAAAAGGATAACATGCATTGCAAAAGTTACTGTTCAATGAGAAATTTAAGGGTATCAAGAGTTCATAGTAGTATGTGTGTTTTATATTATCGTTGAGTCAGTTAAGTGGCATACGTGATACGTGGGGGATCAGTTTATTACTTCATAAGAATATAAAACTGATCCCCCACTTTATGCCCACTACAAGTCTTAATCATGATTCCAACTATTATATTCAGTCAGTTAAGTGCCATACGGGAAACACGCTTGGGCGATCATGTCTCGTTCGAGACATGACCGACTGGGTAGAAAAGCATCCCGCAGTAGGTTGCCATTGCTTTCTGCGGTAGACTGGTTGCCAGCCAAGGCTATAGAACCCAGTCTGTCCTATTATTTAACCCATAACTGGAGGGAAGAGACGGATTAATACCTTTCGCAAGGGTATTTGTGCGTAAGTGAATGCAATCAACTGGAATTCGATCTCGGCTCCTCGATTTGTCGTTCCGAGTCAATATCCACTGCACCACAACGCACTTGAAAATGAAGAAGAAGAAGTAAAAGTAATCAACGCACGAGAAAGAAGGAGAAAGAGAATGAGTGTGAGACGCGACCTTACATCCGGATCGACTTGAAGTTTCTCTCGTTACATTTTAGTGTGTTGTCTGGCTCGCTGCTCACATCTGACTGACTGGCTGACACTGGCCGATGCTTTTATAACCATTTCATTTTTTCGCACTCAATCGTTAAGTCTTGCAAATCGATTTCATTTGTCCGAAAATCAATTTAACATCTTGAGATCCGGTTTCGACTTTTTCTTTAAGCACGTGGTCAATCCTTTTTCTATTTGTCAAAACCAGGATTTCATACGTCGTTGTGAATTTTTGTAAAAGTGAAGAAGAAAGTTGATTTTAATTCTTAATTTCCTATCCACCACAGAACTCCCTCTTATCTAATAGAATATAAATGAAAATTGAGATGATTCGTCTCAGTGTACGTTGAGTGTGGGGGGGTCTTAGCAGTGAAGGTTTGAACTGGTGGAACTAAAGAATTAGCGCACCGGAATACGTGCCATGGAAATAGTCATAGAGTAGAAGAGGCTTGAAACGTTTTGTTCGTGTGAAATGAGGTTATAGCCTAGAAGTAGAAGCTGGGTAGAAGCTTGTGAACAACTTGATAAAGATTGAGAAATGATGACTTGGCAGCTCCAAGAAAGAGATGGCAGTAGCATTCCGGTTTTTTTTTTGTTTTTTCCTATTTTGTTTTAATCATATCACCCCGAGCAAGGCGGTAACGCCACTGATGTGTAGGGGGCTACATAGGAGTGAAAAGATTGGAAAAGAGAAAGCCGGAAACCACATCCTAAACAGGGAACAAGGGATGAGCCTCTTCACCTGTTCAATAGACGATGGTGGAGTATGAACCGGGCGATAGTTTAGTCTATCTACACCAATTTTCGTCTGATTTAAATTGTGAAAGAGCTCCATAGACGTGAATGTTGCTCTCACGCATAGGAATAATAGGTGTTACGTATTTGCAGCAAAAAGAATTATAAAAACAATTTGTATTAAAAAAAACTTTTTAAAAATTAAAACAAAATAGCTGACAAAGCTAAAATAGAAATGAATGTCTGGAGTGACGTCCTCCCTAAAAATTATCTAATTTAATAATGAAAATAATATTCGCAACAACTACAATAACTGGATAATAGCGACAAAGATGGCCGCCAAATTCAATACGAATGAATTATTAATAAGACAAACTGGCGAACGAGTGAGAAGAGTGGGTGAGAAAAGGAAAAGAAGCGTTGAGAATGAAATCGAGGAATGAAGAGAACGGAGAAGAAAGAATATTCAAGAAGGAAGAGAATAACACAATTCTTTTTTTATACATTGGATCAAAGCTACAATTCAATATTCTTGTCCAAATCGGTGTGGGTGTGTGCAGAAAAGAAAGAAGGAAAGAAAGACAAAGTAAAAAGAAGACAAAGTAATGAAGAATAAAATAGAGAAGAAAGTAGAACAACAAAGAAAAATACAAAAACATACACAAAAAAGAAAAAATAAGAAAGAAAAAACAGTAAAGAAAGAATAAAATTAATCGAAATAAAAACAAAAAAAGAAGACAAAGGAAAATATTAAAAAGAGAAAAAGTACAGAATAAATAAAAGGAAGAAAAAAGAAAATTGAAGGAAAAGAAAAGGAAACAAGAAGAAAACAAAAAAAGTGGAGAAAGAACGATAAAGAAGGAAATAAAAACAAAAAAAAGAAAGAAAAATAAGGAAATGATTAAAAAACCTCAGTATGGAAAAAAAGAAAGAAACTATGTAAGGAAATAAAAAAGAGGAGAAAGAACGACAAAGAAGGAAACAAAAACAGAAAAAAGAAAGAAAAATAAGGAAATGATTAAAAAAAAACATCAGTATGGAAAAAAGAAAGAAAAAATATGAGGAAATAAAAAAAGACGAAAACAGAATAGAAAGCAAACCAACAGAAGAAAAAGAAAAATGATCAGAAACAAAAATTGAAAAAAGAATGCTGCGCAGAAAATTAAAGGAACAAAAAAAAAAAAAACAAGAACGGAAGAATAAAGTAAAAGAAAAAGTGAGAAAGCAAAGAAACAAAACGAACGAAAAAGTGTGAATAAAGCCGGGAAAGAAATAAAGAGAAGAAAAAGAAAAGGAAAAGTTAAAAGGAAAAAGTAAGAAACAAACAAACGGAAGAGGAGAAAGAAAGAAAGAAAGAAAGAAAGAAAGAAAGAAAGAAAGAAAGAAAGAAACGGACGAGAAAGGAATGAAAGATAGAAACAGGAGAGTGAAGAAAAAAAACAAACGAAAGAGAAAGGAAAAAAGAAATAAAGAAACGGAAGAGAGGGGAATGAAAGAAAGAAACGAATGAATGGAAAAAGGAAAACAAACAATAGAAAGAAAGAAAGAAAGAAAGAATCCGAAGAGAGAGGAAATAAACAAACAAACAAACAAACGGACGAGATGAGAAAGCAAGTAAGAAAGAAACAAACAAACAAAAGAGAGGAGAAAAGAAAAAAAAACGAAAGAAAGAAAGAAAGAAAGAAACGGACGAGAGAGGAATGAAAGAAAGAAACTGAAGTGTGAGGAAAGAAAAAAACAAACGAAAGAGAAAGGAAAAAAGAAATAAAGAAACGGAGGAGAGGGGAATCAAAGAAAGAAACGGATGAATGGAAAAAAAGAAAGAAAGAAAGAAAGAAAGAAAGAAAGAAAGAAAGAAAGAATCCGAAGAGAGAGGAAATAAACAAACAAACGGACGAGATGAGAAAGCAAGCAAGCAAGAAACAAACAAACAAATGAGCGGAGAAAAAAAAAACGTAAGAAAGAAAGAATGTTGCAGGGAATCAATAAAGTTATAAACTATTGGAAAGGTGAGAAAAAATAGGACGAGATAAAAAGTGATAAAACTGAAATAAAAACAACGTTAAGTATGTGAACTTTAAAAAAATAAATGTAAGAAAAATAAATAAAGTATAAAAGAGAAATGGAAGATGCTCAATATAAGAACAGAAGTTAAAACGAACAAAACTCCTCATGAATATTAATAAGAATAAATAATCAGTAAGAAATCGACATACCGATCGTTTGTCCCATTTTCCCGTCCACTTTTCCCAGGCAGAAGCCATTGATGTTTCAGCAAAAGAAACTGGAGACGTTTTTGAGAATCTCCTCCTGTTTTGAGTCGGTATGATTGGTCAGATTTGGGATGTGTTCAGAAAGGAGCCCGCACTGACCACTCCTCGACTGGCTTTTGTCTCACAGAGACTTCGAGGCGTCTAATCTCGGTCGAACAACAGAAACATCAACACATATGGGAAGTAATTTATTTACAATTACCTATATTTGTGCTCGGGACGCCCAATATATAGATTCATTGAAACAAACTTTCTAAAGTGTGATATATGCAGAGAGATAGTTACACACACGCAATCGCACACACACACACATACATATCTATCTATCTATCTATCTATCTATCTATCTATCTATCTATCTATCTAGAGGCAGCTAGATGGCCATGGTCATGGACTATTAATATCTATCTATCTATCTATCTATCTATCTATCTATCTATCTATCTATCTATAGGCAGCTAGATGGCCATGGTCATGGACTATTCATATCTATCTATCTATCTATCTATCTATCTATCTATCTATCTATCTATCTATAGGCAGCTAGATGGCCATTGTCATGGACTATTCATATCTATCTATCTATCTATCTATCTATCTATCTATCTATCTATCTATATAGATCTCTCTCTCTCTCTCTCTCTCTCTCTCTCTATATATATATATATATATATATATATATATATATATATAAAAGTAATCGTTACTAATGGAAGTACATTCCACAGTTTGATATTTACTTTAAAACTGCTCAATACAAAAATAGAGTATATATATATATATATATATATATATATATATATATATATATATATATACAAAAAGTATAATCTATACTCAGTTATAATCCGAAGAAACAGTGTGGTTAATTAACGACAAAAGAAATATAAAGAAAATTATATTTTTCTCGCCTACGCATTTCGTCCTGTGATGGACTTTATCGAAAGATGAAAAGAATTTTAAGTTATCTATAAACAAAAAGTTGTTGATCACTGCAAAAAACACTAATAAAATATTCATAAGATTAACTGAAATGCATTAAGATGCTAAAATAATGGAAATGAAAAGTTTTCTTTGGATCTTTTTGTTTGTTGTGTTAACTTGGGAAAGTATTGGTTCTATTAGGTAAGTTGGGGTTGGGAAAAATCGGCGCGCAAATTAATACTTTGATAATATTTGATGGCGGCACTCTCGAAAATTTTCCTTCTGAGTAAATTATTTTCTCTTTTGAGGAATATGGCATTTTTAGGTCGATACTGTGGCTGAATTTATTTCTGTGTATGACCATTGCATTTGTTAAATTGTTATTTATGAGGTCTCTTTTGTGTTCATAGATATTTTCTTTTTTAATCTCTGCATGTTTCTCCAATGTACTATGAGGGATAGTTTTCGGTAACTTAGAATACTGGATTGCTATGTGATATATGTCCTGTATGGAAGTGAATGCTGGACGATCTTATCGAAGATAAAGAAGAGGCTTGAGGCAGCAGAAATGTGGTTTTACAGAAGGATGCTGAGGATACCATGGATGGAGAAGGTGTGCAACGTTGAGGTGTTGGAAAGGATGCAAACGAGAGGGAAACTGATAATAAATATCAGGAAGAAACAAATGAGGTTCCTGGAAAACATAATAAGGAATGAGGGCCTGGAGAACTTGATACTCACAGGTCGGATAAATAAAAGGAGAGGCGGGAGAAAGCAGCGCGAGACGTACTTGATAGGTACAAAAGGATGACGGGTCGGGGCTTAGAAGAGATGCCATGAGAACAATTATTGAGAGCGACAAGACACAGAGCTTTTTTTTTTTTTATAAGCGTTTCACCCCGAGCAAGGCATGTCACTGCCACTACTGCGCAGGGGGCTACATAGAGTGGAGAAAGGATGATTAAATATAGGAAATGTCAGAGGGTGGGTGATAGGCGGCTAAGGATACCGAGAATGAGGGTTGGGTAGATGAGAGTGTTCTGAGAATAATTGGGAGTTAGTGTGATAGGAGGTGTCTATTGACCCTACATTTAAACACCTGGAGATTGTAGCTGTCGGGAAAGCATACTTGTGGAAGGGAGTTCCACAGGCGGGAAGCGCGAGAAAAGAAGCTGTTGGAGTAGAATTTACGGTTACATCTTATTTGTTTAACTGTAAAAGGGTGGGACCTAGTTGCTAATCTAGTATCTCGTGTAAATTCGTAAGTGGAAGTCCATGAACGACTACGTCCGGAAAGCCCACGGCACACGAAGAAGAATTTTATGCTTGCTTCTGAGTTATTATAGTTGATATCCATAAGTGGTTGTTACTATTTAGGTGTTGTTTAGATCGGATAAGTTATTCTGGATACTGGATGTTGTGGAGTTGGTAGTTAGTGTTATGTATCTGTAAATTAAAAAAATAACAGATAACGGACTTATTTTAGTTTTAATTCCATGCTAATGAATTAAATTCATTATTTTTAATAAGCAAAATACTTTGCTGCATTTCAAACTTAATTTATATAAATTGGAATACTTTTTTATTTATTATTATTTTTTTTATAATCATATCGCCCCAAGCAAGGCATTTTACTGCCACTATTTTGCAGGGGGTTACATAGGAGGAAAGTTATGAAAAAGAATGACAGGTTATAGGGGGTGTCAGGAAGTGGGTAAGAGAAGGATGAATGTGGTCATAAAGTGTGGGATCAGTTTATATATTGATTGTAATGCAGAATTGAACCCCAACTTCATATCCACATTATAATAGTACAGAATTTTCTTTTTTATAATCATATCGCCCCAAGCAAGGCATTTTACTGCCACTGTTTTGCAGGGGGTTACATAGGAGGAAAGTTATGAAAAAGAATGACAGGTTATAGGGGGTGTCAGGAAGTGGGTAAGAGAAGGATGAATATGGTCATAAAGTGTGGGATCAGTTTATATATTGATTGTAATGCAGAATTGAACCCCCACTTCATATCCACATTATAATAGTACAGAATTTTCTTTTTTATAATCATATCGCCCCAAGCAAGGCATTTTACTGCCTCTGTTTTGCAGGGGTTTACATAGGAGGAAAGTTATGAGAAAGAATGACAGGTTATATGGGGTGTCACGAAGTGGGTAAGAGAAGGATGAATGTGGTCATAAAGTGTGGGATCAGTTTATATATTGATTGTAATGTAGAATTGAACCCCCACTTCATATCCACATTATAATAGTACAGAATTTTCTTTTTTATAATCATATCCTCACAAGCAAGACATTTATTTTATAGCCACTGTTTTGCAGGAGTTTACATAGGAGGAAAGTTATGAGAAAGAGCGGCAAGTTATAGGGGGTGTCAGGAAGTGGGATGAGAATACTGATGAAAGTCGAGTGGATGGAGAAAGGAGCATGGGAGAGAGAGAGAGAGAGGATGCAAGTTAGTGAGATAGGAGATGACTATTGACTTTACATTTAAATTCTTGGAAATTATAGCTGTCGGGAAAGCAAGTAAACGGAAGGGAATTCCACAGGCGGGAAGTGCGACAGAAGAAGCTGCTGGAGTAGAATTTGCGTTTACAATTTGTTGGTTTTACAGTAAAAGGGTGGGACCTAGTTGCTAATCTTGTGGCTCGAGTAAATTTATATATAGGGGACATCAGAAAGCTAAGTTCATCAAAGCAGAAGCCGTGAAAGTCTTTGTAGAAGAGACACAGGGAAGCCACGTTGCGCCGGTGAGAAAGTAACTGTATCCGAGCTGCCAAGTCGATTTCTATCATATTATTATTTTTTTTTTTAATCGTATCACCCCGAGCAAGGCGGTAACGCCACTGATGTGCAGGGGGCTACGTAATAGTGAAAAGATTGGAAAAGATAAAGCCAGAAACCACATCCTAAACAGGGAACAAGCGATGAGCCTGTTAACCTGTTCAATAGACATGGCTGGAGTGTGAACCGGGCGATAGATAGATCTATCTACTCCAATTAGATCTATCTACTCCAATTATGTTAAAATTGCTAAAAATCAACCATATCAGCTAAAGCGCGTCATGTGTTGACATATTTTGACATATTATTTAAGAAAGATTAGCTGGTTTAAAGTTTAATTAATCGGATTAGAAAATATTATTATGTTATATCGCGGGAACGGTATAGATAACTAGGTAAATTTCGAACGGAAAGATTTACACAACACGTAAGGGGTAAACAAATAACAGAGTTTATTGGACAAAAAGTACAAGTAACAGAGAGTTAACGTGAAATGGTAAGTCAAGACGGAATGGGAGCGGAAGTCTCGTACTTCCTTACGTCGATGCTTCTTAATCTCATCTTCGTCGCCACTGTTATATCGCGGACACATCCTATCACCCCCGACAGTTGATTCGCCAAAGAGATCAAGAAGTAAGGAAGTACGAAATAATTCAACTTCCGCTCCCATTGCGTCTTGACTTGCCATTTTATTGAACTCCCTGTTAATTGTACTTTTCCGTCCAATAAACTCTGTTATTTGTTTAACCCTTACGTGTTGTGTAAATCTTTCCGTTCGAAATTTACCTTATTATTTATATCGTTCCCGCGATATAACACATTACATTTACAGTATTTACATTATTCGGACTATTGTCCTCATTCCTTAAGGGCATATGGCCCAGTTAATGTAGACGTTGGTTAGTTCCTGTGACTTAACCCAAAGAGTTGTGAGTTCAATACCAGGCTACAGCAGTGGCGAACAAGTAACTTACAGGGTTAGTGGGCGATAACTCATGACTACAAGAAGAGGCTCTACGCAAGGGATGAAGAGATTATAAAAAGTTCGGTTCAAAATTTCTAGTACCTGAAGAAGGTCGGATTGTACAACGGCCGAAACGTCGTACAAATGGCAACATAGATGAGGACAATAGTCCGAATAGTGTAATTACTACCTCATCTGAAAATATAGACAAATATTAATATTACATTTAGTTTAAAATATCGCTAAAAAGCATTTTTTAATATGGTGGTGAGTGTTTTTAAGAAGTGCTTACAACTATCTCGATAGACAAATGTTTGTGAATTTTTTTCGACCTGTTACAAAACTGTAAGAATTATTTGAATATAACGTGAACGTTTTTTAATATAATTTTTTAACTAACCAGTAATGTTTAAAATCGAAGAAAATGCTCTAATTAATCTAATATTATATTGAATTGTGTGTCAGCTAAGTGCCATCCATGATACATACTTCGGTGATCGTGTTTCTCATTTTGGTATTTATTTAAAAGTGGTAGTTTGGATGTTCTGCGATATTTCTCGTCTTTCAAAAGTCAACGTCAAATGTATGGCATACTTGATATACTGCCAAGTATATCAAGTATGCCATACTTGATATACCATATCAAGTATGCCATATCATACTTGAGATGACATATGTATCAAGTATGCCATATAATATAGCATACGATATGGTATGGCATATCATATCATATGCCATATGATATGGCATACATGATAAATATGCCATATCATACATGATATGGCATACGATATGATATATCAAATATGCCGTATGGCATACGATATGATATCATACCGTATGCCATATTTACTTTAAAAACTGCTCAATTTAAAAATAGATTATATATATATATATATATATATATATATATATATATATATATATATATATAGGAAGAAAGTGTTCATTTAAACAAATTTTATTAAAGCGAACCAACAAGGACTGCTTACTTTATTTTTTATTATATTTGTCAAAATTTGTGCACAAGGGGTTGAGTCTTGGGCTCAAAGTTGTGGATAAACTGTCCAAAGTTCATATTTTGTTATATTTGTCCAAGTACATCCGGCTGGTATTAAGGGACCCGAACTCTTTGGTAAACATCTAAGCTGTATAATAAATGCCACGCTACTTCTTGTTTTCCTGCATGTTGGAAATCCTATTCCCTGTTTTTAAAGACTACTGGCGCCTCTGTAAACGCGTGCTTAGCAAGAGTAATTCCTCAATATCCCCCAATAATAAACGAGTTTGAGGTCCTCACCTCCTCAGCGGACAAGGCTGAATGCTTTGCCCATAGATTCTCAACCAATTCGACTCTGGATTCGTCTGGAATCCATACACCCGATTTCCCATCTAGAACTGAGGCCCAATTGAATGACGTCCACATCACGCCCTCGCTGATTTCTAGCATAATCTCAAAACTGGACCCTCACAAAGCGAGTGGTGGGGATGGAATCCCAGTCATAGTTTTGAAGAATTGTGCCCCTGAACTCTCCTCTATCCTTTCTAAGCTTTACAACCTCTGCCTATCTTCCTCCTGCTTTCCTGCCTGTTGGAAGTCTTCTTCTGTGGTTCCAATATTCAAGAACACTGGTGACCCCGCAAATTACCGCCCCATCAGCCTTCTCCCGATCTTCGGCAAATTGTTTGAAGCCATTATCAATGCCGAGGTCGTTCAGCATCTCACAGCCCACGGGCTCCTCTCGGACAAACAGTATGGCTTCCGCTTCACCAGGTCTACTACAGATATGCTAACGACCATCACCGAGTATATATACCAGGCTCTCGACAAGAATGGTGAAGCCCGAACCGTCGCCTTGGATATCTCTAAAACATTCGACAGAGTATGGCATGCCGGCCTTCTACGGAAACTGCGAAGCTATGGCATAACTGGACTTTTGTTGGACTTAATCCGGTCATTCCTCTCTAACAGCACACTGAAGGTGGTATTAAACGGACATGCCTCCCAGAACTACTCTACAAACACGGGCATACTCCCAAGGCTCAATCCTAGGTCCTACGCTCTTTGTAATTTACATCAATGATCTCCCCGATGCCATAAGATCACAAGTAGGCATGTACGCCGATGATACCACAGTTTACTCTCGCCTCAATCAAAAATCTGGTGTTGGTGACAAGGCGAACCTCGCTGCCGAGCTTGAGAAGGACTTCCAAACCGTGTTGGATTGGGGTAAGAAATGGCTCGTAAAATTCAATTCGTCCAAAACGAAGCTGCTGTCAATTAACCACCACAGACAACCGCACCTCCCTCCCATTAGCATGGAACAGGCTTGCCTCCCAGAGAGTAAATCACTACGCCTGCTTGGCCTGACACTCTCAGCGGACCTCAAGTGGAATGACTACGTCGAAACCATTGCTTAATCCGCAGCTATGAAAGTCGGCTCTCTGTGCATGGCCCGGAAATTCTTTCCGCCTGAATCTATCCTGCAATTATATAAATCCACCATCCGCCCGTGTATTGAGTACTGCTGCCACATCTGGTCGGGTGCCCCTTCTATTCTCCTCCGGGTTCTTGACAAAATACAGCGAAGAATCTGTAATGTGATTGATACCGACTTGGCAGACCGCCTGCAGTATCTCTCTTACCGGCGTGACGTGGCTTCTCTGTGCCTCTACTATAAATACTTTCATGGCTTCTGCTCTGACGAACTTAAATCACTGGTGCCCCCTAGATGTAAATTTGCACGAGATACTAGATTGGCAACTAGATCCCACCCTTTTACAGTGAAACCGATGAAATGTAACCGCAATTTCTACTCCAACAGCTTCTTTCCTCGCACTTCCCGCCTGTGGAATTCCCTACCACATGCTTGCTTCCTCGACGGCTACAACCTCCAGGAGTTTAAATGTAAGGTCAATAGACACCTCCTAACACACTAACTCACACCCACTCTTTCCAACTCTCTCCTTATGTACATCCTAAGTCGTTTTTTCACCCTCCTTCTGACATCTCCTATACCCAATCCCTCTGTGTAACCCCCTGCGCTATAGTGGCAGTGGAATGCCTTGCTTGGGGTGATACGATTAAAAAAAAAGTATACTCGGTTATAATCCGAGGAAAGGAACAGTGTGGTTAATTAACGACAAAAGAAAATTATAATTTTTTCTCGCCTATGCATTTCGTCCTGTGATGGACTTTATCGAAAGATGAATGAATATGGCATACTTAAAATGGTATATCAAGTATGCCGTATAGCATACGATATGATATTATATCGTTTGCCATATGATATAACATACGATATGATATGCTATATCATATGATATGGCATATATCATATAGATGGCATATATATGATATGGCATATATCATATAGATGGCATATCACATATTTGATATATATATATATATATATATATATATATATGATGTATGATAAAAACTTGAAGCAGCTGAAATGTGGTTCTACAGAAGGATGCTGTGGATATCGAGGAACGAGCATGTGAGCAATGATGAGGTTGGATAGAATGGAAAACGAAAAGGAAATTAATATTGAACATCTGGAAGAGACAACTGACGTTCCAAGGACATGCAATGAGGGAGGAGGGTTTGGAGAAACTCATACTAAGGAGCCAGATAGAGGGGAAAAGTGACAGAGGAATGCAGCGGATAACGTATTTGAAAGGCCTGAGCAGGTGGATGACGGAACGAGGATTGCATGGTGTACCAGGAGAAGGCGTGCTCAAAGCCACCAGGGATAGGGAAAACTGGAAAACCATGATTGCCTACGTCCTAAAGGAACAATACACATACAAGAAGAAGTAGTTTGCTAAAAAGAGGTAGAAAGTTAACAGGCCGATAACTGAAAGAGCCGAACGTTTCAACTGAGTTCTTGAAAAATTAGAAAACGGGATAACGATTTCCAACATGCAGGAAAACAAGAAGTAGCGTGGCATTTATTATACAGCTTAGATGTTTACCAAAGAGTTCGGGTCCCTTAATACCAGCCGGATGTACTTGGACAAATATAACAAAATATGAACTTTGGACAGTTTATCCACAACTTTGAGCCCAAAACTCAACCCCTTGTGCACAAATTTTGACAAATATAATAAAAAATAAAGTAAGCAGTCCTTGTTGGTTCGCTTTAATAAAATGTGTTTAAATGAATACTTTCTTCCTAAATATACCACACACACACGAACACACACACACACACACACACACACACACACATATATATATATATATATAATACTGGCCATATTAGGCCACCCCACTTTGTTAAAAGAAATGATGTATTTCATACTATTTTTAAGTGGATAATTCTAAATGAAAATAGAATGGTTCTTTTGTTATTGTTACTTTGCAAATTTTTACAAGGCAAGGAAGCAAAGACGAACTCGTCCGAATGACCCTAAATTTCTTTCCTTCTTTTATTGATGAAACTGCAATATAGGTAATTATTAAATATTTATAAATTCATTTGATGCACATGTTATTGTGCAGTATTAACTAAATAACCATTCTATTTTCATTTACAATTATTCCCTTAGCAATAAATACTAAATAATAGTATGAAAGACAACATTTTTTCAAGACTTTGGAGTTGCCTAATAATTATGGCCGGTAGTATATATATATATATATATATATATATATATATATATATATATATATATATATATATATATGAAGCATTATGAAGGAGCGAGAACAATACAAGAAGAGGAATTAAGAGGTCAATAGATAACAATTGAAATTACATTTAAATTTTTGAAGATCAAAATTAGTTGAAATCAAGAAGCCGGCAAAAAGTTTCACATGTTGAAGAAACTTTTCGCAAAGAACTTGCGGTTACATCTAGACAATTCAACTGCAAATTGATGGGATCTTGTCACCAATTTAGTCAGTCAGTTAAATGCCATCCGTGATATACGCTTTGGCGAACATGTCTCTTTCGATTCATGACTAACTAGGCATAAGATTTTCCCGCATTTCTTTCTGCGGTCAACTGGATTTTAACCAAAGCTATAGAGCCGAATTGGTCTTGATATTTAGAGCATAGCTAGAGAGATAAGTGATGGCAGTGGAAAGTTTATCCTAACAATCACTATGAAAGTATTTATAAAATAATCACTGAATAAGTACATTACCATTTATGGTGAGAAAGTGATTGAATCCAAGATGCTAGGTGAGAACAAATAATATTACAGATTCTTGTTTGAATTTTATCAAAAATATCAAAATGTATATATATGTATAATATTATTATGGACTCTCTCGTCGATTTCGACGTATGAGTGTCTAACTCAGACTGCCACACAAAAAATTGTTTAGGGTGTTGAAGGCTTGTGTAGCACCATCCACACTTTTTGAAACTGCTGATAACAAACAATCGGTGCAGAAATTCGCCACAGATAGTATGAACAGCAGACCTCAGTTATTTAACCCATAATTGGATGGAAGAGACAGAATAATACCTTTCCCAAGGGTACCAGTGCGTAAGTGAATGCAGAGTGCTCGATTGGGATGGGAACACGGGTCACCGATTTCCCTTTCTAAGCCGACATTCACCGCACCGCAACGCATAAACGTCAAATGATCACCCATCTAAGTACTGACCAGGTGTATTCACCGTGACATGACCGTAAAGTATATATATATATATATATATATATATATATATCGGAGTCTAACCGTACTGATGAGCTGTGATACGGCGAAACAGATCTGTCTGCGGATGACAATATATATATATATATATATATATATATATATATATAGAGAGAGAGGGGTTTTGGAGGGGTTTAGCTAGATAAGAGAATCAGTCTATGACCGTTGGAATTTATTTGGGGTGTTTCTAAAGTGATTAATGGGAGTCTTTCGTTCTAGACAGTAGTAAATTCTAATTATCAGTTGGCTAGGATACAACTTAATGGGTTTCTTAGAAGAGCCGATAATGGTCGGCATTTCTACATCGAATGTCTACCAAGTGGTCACCCATCTAAGTACTAACCAAGCTCAACGTTGCTTAACTTCGGTGATCGAGCGGGAAGCGGTGTATTCAACGTGACATGACCGTAACATATGCATTCACACACACACACACACACACACACACACACACTCACACATATGACTTTTTTGTTAAAAGAACGATATTAGGCTATTTATGTCTACATCGAAGTTGTGAACTTTCGATTTTATATATATATATATATATATATATATATATATATATATATATATATATATATGACGTTTTTTGTTAAAAAACGATATTAGGCTATTTACGTGACATGACCGTAAAATATACATTCATACACGTACGCGCACACACACACACATATATATATATATATATATATATATATATATATAAAACTTTTTTGTTATAAGAATGATATTAAGCTATTTATGTCTCCATCGAAGTTGTGAACTGACATAATATAAAACTGTTGAAAAGTAAATGAGATTTCCCAGCATGGCAACATCTCAAAGCACATGTTACCTTCGCTTTTCTGGTCAGCCATTTAAGAAAATAGGCGTATATCCAGTTCAAAAGGCGTGAAAGTACAGGAGAAGAAAAAATGTCTTTTAATATCTCTGAATCAGCGCATCATGGCATAGAAACAGTAAACACCTTCAGAACTGCCGACATTTGGTCGATCAAAATAATATATTAATTTTTGTTTTGATGGCGTGGCGCCAAAGAAACAGGTGGAGATTTATAGACAGGATGTTGAATAATTGACAGATTTTCAAATCTAATGTTACAGATTTCATTATTATCTTTCTCTCATTTTATTTCTCACTCCTTTCCTCTCTTTCTCTCTCTCTCTCTCTCTCTCTCTCTCTCGCACTCTACTTACCTATCTATCACTATCACTCCTTTTCTCTCTCTTTCTACCTACGTACCTATCTCTCTCTCTCTCTCTCTCTCTCTCTCTCTCTCTTTCAACCTAGTAACGTACCTATCTATCACTATCTCTCCCTTTTTCTCTCTACCTACCTAAGCACCTATCACTACTTTTCTCTCTACCTACCTGCATATCTATCTATCTGTCTATCTATCTATCTATCTATCTATCTAGGTACATACCTATCACTATTTCTCTCTCCCTCTACCTACATACCTGTCACTATCTTTCTTTTTCTTTCTCTCTCTCTCTCTCTCTATATATATATATGTGTGTGTGTGTGTGTGTGTGTGTGTGTGTGTGTGTGTGTGAAGCGATCCCTCTTTTAAACAAGTTTCAATAAAGAAAAACTGACAAAATACTGAGGTTGAACTCTTTATTTATACTTTTTCATGTTTATATAAGTGTGTTTTTTTAAGAGTTAAAGAATTTAGAATTTTTTCAAATTTTTTATATAAACAAGCGCTTTCGGCTATTCTATAGCCATTATCAAGGATGTTTTAATTGCTTTCTAAAACTAAATATATAGATTTTTCTATTTTTTAGATAAATTTCTACAATGATGTAAAAGTACTTTTATTTTACAAACACGGTCAGCACATTGTGGCCGTGTTCATAGTTGATGTTATTGTGTGTCGAGTTTTTCTTTTTTATTGTTACTGCTGCCATTGTTTTTTGTTATTTTTACACGTGGATGAGGCTGTTACACTTGTTTTTTTTTCTACATTCTACATTCTCTCTCTCTCTCTCTCTCTCTATATATATATATATATATATGTGTGTGTGTGTGTGTGTGTGTGTGTGTGTGTGTGTGTGTGTGTGTGTGTGTGTCTGTGTCTGTGTCTGTGTGTATATATGTATATGTGTGTATGTTCATATATATATATTGAATGTTTAATACTTAGTTTTTGGTACTAATAGGGTTAGACCAATAAACTTTTGTATTAAAAAGTGTTCTATACAATGATATTGTAGAACTTTTGAATATCTTTCATTTTTAATTTATGAAAAATTGCCTGAAGACACCACTCATGGTAGAAACCAAAGTAGCGAAATAACTCGTTTAAAAATGAAATATATATATATATATATATATATATATATATATATATATATATATATATTAATAAATTCCGAAAATTACATTTCGTTGAATAGCTATTTCATCGAGAAAACCCTTGCTTCATCAGCAACAATCCAAAACAAAAATTTATCGATTCAAATATGGTACAAAAATTCATATAGCGGAAGGAGCCAAAAAACATATCCATACACAGGAAATTAAAAAAATTGGGGGAAGGGATTAAGAAAGAAAAAAAAATTAAAATTTATCGTCCAGACATAAAAAAGGGGTAGAGACAGAGATTCATGAGTCGATATTGGAAGAAGACTTTTTTTGTTTTGGATCGTTGCTAATGAAGCGAGAGTTTTCTCGCTAAAATAGCTATTCAGCGAAATGTAATAATCGGAATTTTATTGATTTTTTTAAAAATCATATCACCCCAAGCAAGGCGAAAACGCCACTGATGCGCAGGGGGCTACGTAAGAGTGAAAAGATTGGAAAAGAAAAACCGGAAACCCCTTCCTAAACAGGAAACAAGGGATGAGCCTCTTCACCTGTTCAATAGACGTGGATGGAGTGTGAACCGGGCAATAGTTTAGTCTATCTACTCCAATTGAAAACTCTATCTACTCCAACTTTGGCTCTGAAAATATATAATACTATTTACATCGAGTCCTCCACCTGGATCATTTTTAATGTTAATAAACTTAATATTAATAGGATCTGGTTTTTGGGATTTTACCTATATACACTTCTTTTTTGGATTTAGAATATATATAAATATATATATATTGGGGGAAAATTTATGACAAAGTGGAATATTTTTTGTGCAACGCGTTTCGTCTTTTAGGACTTCATCAGACAAAATTTATGCTATTTACATTATTCGGACTATTGTCCTCATCTTTGTTTCAGCCGTTGTACGCTTGCTTTGGCCTTTTTCAGGTGCTAGGAATTTCGAACCGAACTCTTTATAACAATCACTGGGGTATATCATTCTCATTCCTTGTAATGTCAGTCAGTTAAGTGCCATACGTGATACACGCTTGGACGATCATGTCTCGAAAGAGAAATGACTGACTGGGCAGAAGATTATCCCGCAGTAGGTTGCCATTGCTTTCTGCGGTGGACTGGTTGCCGACCAAGGCTCTAGAACCCAATCTGTTCTGTTATTTAACCCATAACTGGAAGGAATAGACGGATTCGCAAGGGTATTTGCCCGTAAATGAATGCAATGAATTCAACTGAAATTCGAACTCGGCTCCCCGATTTCTCGTTCCGAGCCGATATCCGCTGCATCACAACCTCATCTCAGAAATATAGACAAAATCTAAATTTATGTTTACGTTGATGTGAGTGCGCATGTGCAAGAATAAACGACGATGGGAATTTTAAATTAATGAGGTTTTTTTATATGTGTTTTTGTTATGAAAATCTTGTAAATTCTATTTAGATTTTTTTCTTTTTCCATCACTTTTGTTATTGAATATTTTTGTTGTTGAACATCTTATGTTATTTAACATAAACTTAATCCGATGAGGCCCTGAAAGGCGAAAGGTTTCACACAAAAACTATTTCCACTTTTTCATACATTTTTACCCTGAATTTGTTCTTGATATAAAATATATACATACATCGTTATCCATATACATATTTTTGGTATATTCAAAGATTCAAAGTGACTGTAAAATATTTCTGTTATTATTATCAGGCAAGGATATTTTGATGTAAAAACTAATATGTTTAATACTTTTTAGAAACGTGAACGTCTCATAAAACAACCACTTCCGTGTTAAAAAATGGTTGTCTGCGATATTTTAAAATAGGAGTAATATTTGTTATAATTCAGATTAAATAAACTTGAAATCAGTTAATTTTCATCAAATAAAATTTCAGAAAATACATCATTTCTTTAAAGGTTAAAGAGAATTATGTTGTGAATTATGTTGTGTTGTTAGATTTGTCAATATTGCAGATTCTAGCGATTATTTTTAATCATTCCAATCAATTTTAATTCAGTTTAAATAGAAACAAAGTATTTCGCTCATGAGAAATATTAAATTGAATTTATTAACTTGAAATTACAACTAAAATAAATTTCAAGAAAGAGTTTGCATTTTCAAAGTCTATTTTGAATCTGACGTATCGCTTTTTTAGGTACCTGTGTAGATAGATAGATAGATAGATAGATAGATAGATAGATAGATAGATAGATAGATAGTGAATAAGTGAATAGATAGATAGATAGATAGATAGATAGATAGATAGATAGATAGAAAAGGAAAGTGAATGTGATAGATAGATAGATAGATAGATAGATAGATAGATAGATAGAAAATAGTGAATAGAAAAGGTAAGTGAATGGATAGATAGATAGATAGATAGATAGATAGATAGATAGATAGAAAAGGAAAGTGAAGTGATAGTGATAGATAGATAGATAGATAGATAGATAGATAGAAAAGGAAAGTGAATGTTAGATAGATAGATAGATAGATAGATAGATAGATAGATAGATAGATAGATAGATACCTCTACAGAAACGTGATACCTAATTTTTAAAATGAATTTTCAAAATAAAAATCTTTTTTGAAGCTTTTATTTTAGTATTAATATCAAGCTAAAAGATTGAATTTAGTATTTCCTATAAACAAAAAACTTTGCTGTAGTTCAAAACTAATTTAAATTGATTGGCTGATGTTTTTGATTTAAAATTACTAAAATCGCTAATTTCACTACCATGTTTAGCCATCTTTCTTCACAATGTAATGCTTTTTATTAAAAACAATTCAAAAACAAAATACACTTTTCTCAAACGTTATTTGAGGGATATTGGCTAATTTAAAATTTAATTAATTTGATCTGAAAATTTTTTTTTACTTTGTTTAAAATATCGCAGAAATGCATTTTTAACGTTTATTTCAAGTTTTCACAGCTTGATAACTTGACTGACGGAAGAAGTTTTATCAATTTTCTTTCCAGTGGTCATAGATAGATCTATCCAATTGGAGTAGATAGATCTATCTAATTGGAGTAGATAGATCTATCTAATTGGAGTAGATAGATCTATCTATCGCCCGGTTCACACTCCACCCATGTCTATTGAACAGGTTAAGAGGCTCATCCCTTGTTCCCTGTTTAGGATGTGGTTTCCGGCTTTATCTTTTCCAATCTTTTCACTATTACGTAGCCCCTTGCACATCAGTGGCGTTACCGCCTTGCTCGGGGTGATATGATTAAAAAAAAATATCTGTAAAATTTACTTGAGGAATATAACATGAGCAGCTTTTTATATAAGTTTTAACTACCCAGAGTCTTTAAAAATCAGTAAAATATTATCGATAATCTAATCTTTATATTGAATTTAAGGTACTTAAATTTAATATAGTTATCACCCTTATTTTCTGATACTGTCGTGTATGAAACTCCATATTTTTAGAAATCGGTACGTTTATACACACCCGCAAAAATAAATTCAGAATCGTTTCTAAAATACTTAAGATCAATCAATCGTAGTAAGCTTTTCCAGTTATGATTAGTAAATATAGTTTTTATGATTAGTAAATATAGTTTTTAGTATTTTAGTTTTTACAATATCACTTAACTGGTACAAATTGATACAGAAATTTAAAAAACAAAACTTTAAAAATGAAATTAAAAAAAAATGAAAACAGTTCTTCCAAAAATTCTTCATAAATCGAAAATATTGTTGTTCATAAGACAATACTGTCAGTAACATATTTTATTCATAAAACACATTTAACAGCTCTTCTAATTAAATAATGTTTTAGTTTTATTTTACGATTCTGTACTGATTTTCGGTCATTTGCAAAAAGAAATTGATAAACATTAAGTGAGACAAAATTTAATTTCTCGAAATTTCGAACTTTCTAAAAAGAATTTTAAAAAATGATTTAACAATAAAAAACTGGTCGTTCCTCTAAATAATAGCATAATGATTATGACGGTAAAACTATGGAATTTATTAACTTTGGAGCATTATTTCATGATGGTAAGCTCATTTCTTTTAGCGAATCAGACGAATTGTCTTTTTCTTCTATTTCTTTTATCTGCTTTATTCCTTCAGGAAGTAGTGATCATGGCCCTCCACATCTCCCTATCTCTTCTATCTCTTAACACCCTTTCTCTTGTTACCCCAACCAAACCCTTTCTCTGCCATCCATTTGCTCAAGTCCAACAAATATGTGCTGCTTTTCTCTGTCTCTCTCTTCCTCTATCTGTCATGTGAGTATCAGATTCGCCAAGCCCTCCTTCCTCATTATATGTCCTAGAAACTTCAGCTGTCTTTTCCTGACGTTAAGTATTAGTTCCCTTTGCGTTTCCATGATCTTCAAAACCTCGCCGTTGCTCACACGTTCGGTCTGTGGTATCCTCAGCATCCTTATGTATAACCCCATTTAGGTTGCTTCAAGTCTTTTCTTCATTTTGCAGAAAATATAAAAGTATTATGGCTAACAAAACATTAAAATTACTGAAATTGAACTCGTTTAAAGGTGAGCAAATTAAAAAGAAAACAGAGCAATGATAGGCAAGGCAAGGAGAATTCAAAGCAATATATGTTTGTTTACCTGAGGACCAACAAATAATATTGCTTTAAGATTTTTATTTTTATGTTTATGGTTTTGATCATTTTCCGCGTTTCTAGGGAGTGTTCACGATTCTCTCCGCTGCTTCCTCGGCCACTATTGTTGCATAAATCATTCCTTCCGGCTTTTAATGGAGTGACGTATCTGACTACAATAAATGCTTTTTTGTATCTGCCAGTAATGAACGTAACCAGATCTTAAATGAGGCTAAGCTACTGTTTGCCGATAGAATAAAACAACGTATAGCATCCAGTAAGTTTAGCTCCGAAGACTACCGGCGGCTCTGCAAAAGTGTGTTAAACAACCCCAAACCTTCGATTTCTCCTTTATTCAATAAATTTGAGGTCCTCACAGCCACAATGGACACGGTTGAGTGCTTTGCTCGCAAATTCTCTTCCAGCTCTACATTTGACTCGTCTGGAGGATCCACTTAGAACTGAGGATCAACTGTGTGACGTTTACATTACCCCTCATTGGTCTCTCGCATAATTTCTAAGCTTGACCCCCATAAGGCAAGCGGAGGTGACGGAATTTTAGTCGTCGTCCTAAAGAAATGTGCCCTTGAACTCTCTTCTGTCCTCTCCATACTCTACAACTATTGCCTCACTTCTTCTTGCTTTGCAGTTTGTTTGAAGATCCCAGCAGTTCCTCTCTTTAAAACTCTGGAGAAGACTCTGACTCCTCTAATTATCACCCTGTCAGCCTCTTACTGATTTTTACAAACTGTTCGAGGCTATTGTCAATGCTGGTGTGGTTCATCATCTCACATCCCACAACCTATTCTCCGACAAACTATGGCTTCCGCTTCACCAGGTACCGCTGATATGCTCACGGCCATCACTGAATACATATACCAGGCTCTCAATAAGAATGACAAAGCTTCAGTTGTTGTCCTAGTTATCAAACTACAAAGCTATCATTTACTCTCCTCTTAATAAGAAATCTGCAAATGCCGACAAAGTAAACCTCGCTTCTGCCCTTAAGAAAAAGTAGTGGACTGGGGTAAGAAATGGCTTATAAATTTTAATGCTTCCAAAACAAAACTTCTCTCTTTTAATCACCATAGACAAACCCTCCTACCACCCATCAGTACGGATCACGCTAGTCACCCAGGAAGCAATACACAGCGCTTCATCGGCCTCACTGTAACGACTACATTGAATCAATAGGTGTGTCTACTGCTAGAAAGGTCAGCAGGTTTTTTCTCTTCAAAATCCATCTGGCATCTATACAAATCTACCATTCGTCCGTGAATTGAATACTGCTGCCATATCTGGTCGGGTACAACTGCTGTTCATCTTGGTGTTCTCGACAAAATCGAAAGGAAGACCTGCAATGTAATCGGTCCTGACTTGGTATCTGGACTTGGCATCTTGAATCACATTCACACCCAGTAGGTGTGGCTTCCCTCTCTCTTTTCTACAAATGTTTTCACGGCTTCTGTCTCTCTCTCTCTCTCTCTCTCTCTCTCTCTCTCTCTCTCTCTCTCTCTCTCTCTCTGGTGTCCCCTCTCCACGAATTACTAGAGCTGGGTCCCACCTTTTACATTCAAAGCCGTCAAATATAACCGTCACTTCTACTCTAACAGTTTCTTTTCCCGCACTTACCGCCTGTTGAAATCCCTTCCGTTTACTTGCCTCCCTGATCGCTACAATCTTCAAGAGTTTAAGTGCAACGCCAATTGCCATCTTTTATCTCCTTGATTCTCATCTTTCTCTTATCCATTTTCTGACACTTTGTATTTTGTTCTTCTTTCTTTTCGCACTTCTCTTATGTAACCCCCTGCACACCAGTGGTAGTAATACCTTGCTTGGGGGAAAAATGATTATAAAAAGTTTGAAAATAACTTGTTCGATGTTCTCTGAGGTTGTTCGTCTCCTTTCATAAGCTTTTAACAAAGAATTGTTTTTAATTTCAGTTTGGAATTAAAGTCACATAATTATCAACACACACACATACATACATAGATAGATAGATAGATAGATAGATAGATAGATAGATAGATAGATAGATAGATTTTAAAAAATGTTCATATATGAGGTGATTGAGAACTAATTCCACATTTTAAAATAATTATTATTTAACTATCGTTTTTACAGGCGATGGATATGAGAGGAAAGCGAATAGGATGAGGTTTTATTTCAAATTCAATTTGGGTTCCAGATTTCGCTATGGGCCCAGGAATCGCATCAGCTGATTTCACCAGAAACTCTTGTGGTTTGGAAGACATACCTGTTTTAATTCAACCTTCAAGTTATTCCAAATTTTGGTTTGGTAAACTGATCGTCCGAATCCTGAAAAACAGAGCCGTAAGCAGAATTAGGACAGAGATTGGACAAGAATTGTGCGAATTCATCAAAGTCACTGGAACAAGGAACGCCATAATTATGATTAAGATGCTCTCCGAAAAGGCAATACGATTGAAGAAAGACTTGTACCTATGTTTTATCGATTACTAGCAGTATTTGCCCGGTGTTGCTCGGGTGTAATGAAAGCTTTAAAACTAATTCATGGTCCTGGAGCTCAGACTCTTTGGACGTTGGCACGAAAGACTAAAAAACAATAGTTGTTTCCAGTTAAAGCTAAACCGTAGACTGAAAGAAAAATGAATGGATGTAAGTCAAATTTTGATTTCCTGGTATCGATACCAAATTTTCTGCACTATTGTAAGAACTGCAACCTTGAAACTTCTGAATATCGTTTCTTATGTCTTTGTCTATGAGTGTATCAAATTTGATTAAAATCGGATCACTCCTTCTATAACCCAATTTTTTCGATTATTGATTTTCGATATTTATCGGAGGTACCTCGACACAAAACCTAGCTAAGAACACTCACAGATGTTTATTGTACAACTGTGTAAATTTTCAAGAAAATCGGTTCAGCCGTTTCGGAGTCTATAGGCAACGGACACACACACACACACGTACATACATACACACACACCGACAAAGTTTTATTTATAAAATAAGTTTAGATGCGAAGGCAATCGACAAAATACGCCACAAAAAAGTAGATGTCAGCAACGTTGCTATATTTGGGAAAGACATAAGAGTAATCAAGAATCTCTACTGGCAGAAAACTGCATGCATACGGACAGATAATGAATTCAGTAGATATACATAGAAAAAGGCATAAGACTATGATGTCTTTTCACCGGATCTATTCAACTTGTACAGCGAGACTATTCTGAGGATCCTAGATGTTATACCAGGACTTAGAGGCCACAATTAGAACAAGGTATGCAGATGATACAGTGCTGATAGCAGACACGGAAAGGAAACTACAAGAACTCCTAAAGAAGATAGCTGAAGAGAATGACAAGAAAAGACTACAAATAAATTACAAGAAAACCGAATGCATGGTCAACAGCAAAAAGAGCAGCCAAAACTGCCAAATACAGGTGGGGGATACTAAAATCAAGCAGGTACAAAAATTTAAAGTGTTCTAAAAGAAGACGGAAAGTGCGGTACAGAGATCCGAAGGCGAATTGGCATGGTGAAAAACGCTTTCCAGAAGCTGAGTAAAGTATTAAGAGAAAGGAAAATGTCGCTAGAAACAAAGAAGAGAGTACCGTATTGCTATGTGTTGTCAGTTCTTCAATATGTCAATGAATGCTGGACAATATCATCAAAGATTAAGGAAAGACTTGAAACAACCGAAATATTGTTCTACAGAAGCATAGTGGATATAATGTAGGGGATCGATTCCGTATTAGAATCAATATATAAACTAACCCCTCACTTTGTGGCCCCAGCAGTTTCTATACATTTATATTCCTGAGATTCAAAAGCACAAGGATGCATTCCAGAAGCTGAGTAGAATATTAAGAGACAGGAAAAGTTCACTAGAAACAAAGAAGAGAGTACTGAATTGCTATGTGATGTCAGTTCTTCAATATGGCATTGAAAGCTGGACAATCCCATCGAAGATGAAGGAAAGACTTGAAACAATTGAAATGTGGTTCTACAGAAGGATGCTGCGGATATCATGGATCGAGCATGTGAACAATGATGAGGTTTTGGAAAAGATGGAAACTAAAAGGAAAGTAATACTGAGTATCAGGACGAGACAACTGAAGTTCCTGGGACATGGAATGAGGAAGGAGTGCTTGGAGAAACTGATACTAACAGGCTAGATAAAGGAAAAAGAGACAGGGGATAACATATTTGAAGGACCTGATCAGGTGGATGACTGAAACGAGGGTTGTGTGGTGCTGTAACAAAAGAAAGCGTACTAAGAGCCACCAAGGATGTGGAGACGTAGAAGGCCATGATCGCATACGTTCTGAAAAGACAAGGCATATAAGAAGAAAAAAAAGAAGAAGAGAGTAAACTTGTTTCTTTTAAACCGCCCCACCCCCGAAAAAAATCACAGTGTTTTAAGTCAGAATTCATGGCTGGCCACTCATACATAAAAAATAGCGAGTTATTTTTCACTCACCCTGTATATGAACAAGCAAAAATTTAGATAGATAGATAGATAGATAGATAGATAGATAGATAGATAGAAAAGGAAAACAAATAAGATAGATAGATAGATAGATAGATAGATAGATAGATAGATAGATAGATAGATAGATAGATGAAAAACCTTAGATAGATAGATAGATAGATAGATAGATAGATAGATAGATAGATAGATAGATAGACAACCTTAGATAGATAGATAGATAGATAGATAGATAGATAGATAGATAGATAGATAGATAGATAGAAAAGGAAAACAAAGAGATAGATAGATAGATAGATAGATAGATAGATAGATAGATAGATAGATAGAAAAGGAAAACAAATGAGATAGATAGATAGATAGATAGATAGATAGATAGATAGATAGATACAACCTTAGATAGATAGATAGATAGATAGATAGATAGATAGAAAAGGAAAACAAATGAGATAGATAGATAGATAGAAAAGGAAAACAAATGAGATAGATAGATAGATAGATAGATAGATAGATAGATAGATAGAAATAGATAGATAGAAAAGGAAAATAAGATAGATAGATAGATAGATAGATAGATAGATAGATAGATAGATAGGATAGAAAAATAGATAGATGGATGAAAAATAGATAGATAGATAGATAGATAGATAGATAGATAGATAGATAGATAGATAGATAGACAACCTTAGATAGATAGATAGATAGATAGATAGATAGATAGATAGATAGATAGAAAAGGAAAACAAATGAGATAGATAGATAGATAGATAGATAGATAGATAGATAGATAGATAGAAATAGAAAATGATAGATAGATAGATAGATAGATAGATAGATAGATAGATAGATAGATAGATAGATAGATAGATAGATAAAAAACCTTAGATAGATAGATAGATAGATAGATAGATAGATAGATAGATGAGATGAACAACCTTAGATAGATAGATAGATAGATAGATAGATAGATAGATAGATAGATAGATAGATAGAAAAGGAAAACAAATGAGATAGATAGATAGATAGATAGATAGACAGATAGATAGATAGATAGATAGATAGATAGATAGATAGATAGAAAAGGAAAACAAATGAGATAGATAGATAGATAGATAGATAGATAGATAGATAGATAGATAGATAGATAGATAGATAGATAAACAACCTTAGATAGATAGATAGATAGATAGATAGATAGATAGATAGATAGATAGATAGATTGATTGTATGGACAGCTAATAAACAAGACAAGATAGATATAGTTATAGGTAGTTATATATGCGTGTTTGTGTATACATATAACTTTGTGTCCACTTGTTTTGCATTGAACATTCTAAATGCGTCCTATTAAAGAAGACAGGTAGTTGGAAAGAAAGGTAGAAAATATGAAAGTTCGTATATTGGTCATTATATATGCATATATATACGCTTTGCGGTTTTCCTAATTACTGGGAATTGTACTCCAAGACCTGAGATTTTCAAAGTAAAACCCGGGTTTATTTTCCCGTTTAAATTATTTTCTCCTCAACACAATTCTGAAAACAAAAAGACAAATTTCCTCACGTTCGTCATTTTTCTTTGTTTAAAATTGTTAATGTTTATTTTAAAAGACGAGTGTATCCCTGCCGTCAAATATGACAGTAAAATATTTGAAAGGATGATTATATATAGTCATTCAGACAGATCTGTTTCGCTGTATCACAGCTCATGGGTACGTTTAGAAATCCTGTGAGCTATGGTCGCTCGGTTGGAGGCAGACTTTTATCGTATCGTATCATACGCCAGTGGCCAGAGTGCTCTAATCCATTACTGAATGAGCTATGCGTAGATGCTAGAGTAGCTACTGTTTTTTCAAATCTACCATTATTTCAGAGTGCTCAATTAGGGAGTGAGAGCGTATATATATATATATATATATATATATATATATATATATAGGTAATGATGTCAGTTTCGTAAACGGAGAGAATAATCCAAAAAGATCTATTTAATATAAAATATTAAAGAGATAGTTTCCTATAGAGAGCTCAGTGGATAACATCAAGAGCAATACGATATACATAAAGGAAAACTCAAAACATCTAAATTGGCTATGAAGTATAATTTATTTCGACGGGTACGTTTTTGTTGCCCATTTCTTCAGACGGCAAAAATACAGTTTTGGGGAGGATTTTTGAGATCTGAACCTTTCTGAGTAGAACTTCTTCCTTACCAATGGAATATGAAGAGCATGAGGATGAGTCTACTCTTTCTATGTGGTATGGTGGGTCGTAAGAACTAGCTCATTTGTTTTTGTCATGAAAATAGCGATAGGATAGAGATTGGCTTGTGATAAGCGGTTGTAGATTTTAAAATAATTCATCAGCCACAAGACCGCATTTTGAAAGCGTGTCAGGCTGGAAAGTAGATATTGACTTACACCCGTCTAGGTATGACAGCAATACTCTACTCTTGATCTAATGTGATTTTGTGTAAGGTAAGCCGAGTATTTTTAACCCTGCA
Organism: Ascarosepion bandense; assembly: GCA_037127315.1. NCBI lineage: Eukaryota > Metazoa > Mollusca > Cephalopoda > Sepiida > Sepiidae > Ascarosepion > Ascarosepion bandense. The sequence continues at coordinate 435,076 of JBBBDQ010001063.1, read as the reverse complement.
CTAGTCACCACGGATTTCCGAAAATGGGTGGTCCCCGGGGGTATTTACATATCCCAGTACATGTGTCTTCATTGTTAATGAAAATGAAAATCACCAATACAATAATTGAGAACAATTTTTTTTCAGGAAAATAGCTACATATTTTCCTAAATAGAAAAATATTACATATGTAAACTCATAATTACAGAAATAAAAAAAAATATTAATTTATATATATATATATATATATATATATATATATATATATATAGTACAATGGTTAAATTGATCACCATTTTATTTTCCTTTTAATATCGCGCATGCGCATTGTTTGTTTTTGACTGTACAGTATAGTGGGAACAGTTGCGCACCGGCTGTCAGTAAAAGAATACTATGACACGATCATCGTCTGAAATTTGAAAACGGAATGCTGTACTGCTTGCCATTCACACCGGAAGCTCTAATGCGAACATTTCAGAGTGTCTGGATATAACACGACCTCTGGCTGAGTCCAGCTAATCTTTCTGTGCTTCGGTCGATTCCGCCCACGTTGTGTTGTTGATCTCAGATTAGCCAAAGCTAAATTGCTTGTTGTCACTTGACGGGGTTGGCCCAGACACGAGAGAGATTGGTATATAATGAAAACCAGATTTAAGACCGCAACAACACCGTATAGATTTATATATATATTGATATATATCGAATAAATACAAGATTAAAAGCAAGTCAAAGTTAAGTGATGAAAAAATATCATTTGGCTGGTATTTCAGTAGCACGATAATATTCGTGTTTTATTACCTCCCCGGAACGATAGTTTATTTAACTTCCAGCTGGTTGAATTCGGACTGACCGTCTCTTGCAATATCTCTCTCGTGGCAGGCTATTTCCGCTTGTTTGCTTCAATTCATCGTCGGCCTCGATTTACTGAATTTCGTTTTCCACTCCAGTTTTATTAAAACAACGAAAAACCAAGATGTCTAAGTTAGGAACTGGATTACTATTTCTCCCTCCCTATATACGTCTTAGCATCTCGAAATGTAAGCTATATCATTTAACCATTTCGACTTCCAGTAAAAGGGGGGGAAACTTAATTCCTGTTATTGTCTGCCTGTTTTTATTATCTGTCTTGGTAATCAGTAGACAGGAAATCCTCAGGACCGTATTTTGACCTAGGGTCACATATCGTCAAAATCTATTTAAAAATATTTTGACTACACTTAGGTAACTAGCATTGGTAAATTCGCTTACTTCTTCCTACAAAGGCAATTCTGCACTCACCGAATCCGAATCTGTATTTTACATTTTTAATTACTTCGGTTCTTCTTCTTCTTCTATGTGCCCTGTCCCTTCAGGACGTAGGCGATCATGGTTCTCCACGTCTCCCTATCCCTTGTGGCTCTTAGTATGTTTGCTCCTGTTGCTCCTGGCAACCCCCGTTCCGTCATCCACCTGATCAGGTCCTGCAAATATGTTATCCGCTACCTTCCTCTGTCTCTCCTTCCTTCTATCTGTCCAGTCAATATCAGGTTCTCCAGGCTCTCCTTCCTCATTGCATGTCCCAGGAACTTCAGTTGTCTCTTCCTGATGCTCAGCATCAATTTCCTTTTTGTTGCCATTCTTTCTAACACCTCGTCGTTGCTTGTATGCTCAGTCCACGATATCCGTAGCATCCTTCTGTAGAACCACATTTCGGCCGCTTCCAGTTTTGTCCTCATTTTCGATTATATTGCCCAGCATTCACAGTTTTCCCGAAAAAAATAATGGTCCTCTTCAATTTTTAGAGAAACCACTATTTATCTTGAAAATCACCTAAACTTAATACCAGCCATTTGAAAATAGAGTTACATGGATACTGTGGTAAATGCACCCCTTCACTCCTTTCTCACTCCCTCTCTTTTTTTTCTTTTCTCCGAAATATTACTATTATTAATTACGAATTATGCATCCTTGAGTTCATCTTCTTGTATTTTAATATTTTTAATTGAAAATCTTATTTTAAATTTTTTTATCTCCATGTAATTTACTCTTGACAGATTAAAAATTAGTACTGTAACAGAGAGTGATCTTAAATTCAAACCTCTTAAGCGGTCAGTTCGTAATATGCACCTGATGATTGCGTAACTCATGAAACTTCGAGTCGTGCCGTGCCACCGATGTAGAATAACATATATATATATATATATATATATATATATATATATATATATATATATATATATATATATACGCTCTCAGACCCTTATTGAGCAGCCTGGAAGAATTGTAGACTTTGAAAAAACAGTAGCTACTCTAGCATTTACGCATCGTTCACTCAGTAATGAATTAGAAAACTATAACTACTGGCGTATATTTACATGGTATATCACACACTTAAAGTCTGCCTCCTTTTACCGAGCGGCCATAGAGATAGAATCGCCGACTGACGCCAATTCGGTAGGGTTTCAATCCTGGGTAAAAGCAATCGGATTCTAGCCGTACTGATGAGATGTGATACAGTGAAACATATATGTATGCGGATATCTATATATATATATATATATATATATATATATATATAGAGAGAGAGAGAGAGAGAGAGAGAGAAGGTTCTGTTTTGCTGGATCAAGGCTTATCATTACGGTTAGACATTCGACTGCTTCCAGACAGGATTGAAACCAGACTGATTTATCGGCCATTCTACCTCTATGGGCCCTCGGTGGAGGGAGGTAGATTTTAGCGTGTTATATACACAATGCAAACACACGCCAATAGCGTGAGCCTTCGAATTAATTACTTGTTGAATGATGCGTATGTATATTAGGATCTTGAATAGGTTCTCGTTGCTTTCCAACAGATGGCGTTTCCAGAACTGCATTCGTGTGGTTTCAGATGGTAATGTATTTATAAGCAAGATTGAAATTTAATGTATGTCATTTCGTGGAATTAAACGACTTTGTTTTTCATAGCATTAAACATGTTGGATTTCGTATTCCACAAAGTGTATTACATTAGTACTTTATTCAAAAGAAATCTGCGGCTTGGAGCATACTGAATTCTTGTTGACACTTACGGCAGCCATGCTCTCTCGGTAACAACACGCAGAAATTGGTTTAGACGCTTCCCAAATAATGATTTTGATGTTGAAGTTAAAGAAGGCTCCGGCGAACCGAAAAAGTTTGATGACGAAGAGTTGGTGGTATTACTTCATGAAGACTTATGTCAAGCGCAAGTTAAAATAAATACTTTCATGGCTACTGCTCTGACGAACTTAAATCACTGGTGCCCCCTAGATGTGAATTTGCACGAGATACTAGATTGGCAACCAAGTCCCACCCTTTTACAGTGAAACCGATGAAATGTAACCGCAATTTCTACTCCAACAGATTCTTTCCTCGCACTTCCCGCCTGTGGAATTCCCTACCGCATGCTTGCTTACCCGACGGCTACAACCTCCAGGAGTTTAAATGTAAAGTCAATAGACACCTCCTAACACACTAACTCACACCCACTCTCTCCAACTCTCTCCCTATGTACAACCTAAGTCGTCTATCACCCTCCTTCTGACATTTCCTATACCCAATCCCTCTATGTAACCCCCTGCGCTATAGTGGCAGTGGAATGCCTTGCTTGGGGTGACACGATTAAAAAAAAAAAGAGCAGAGAGCAATAACCCAGTCATGGTTCCGCCGAAGGGTAGAAGCACGACTGGGGAATAATAGACAGACATTTTTTGGCCATATAGCCCGGAAAGCCCAGTTATAAACTGACCATGTGTCATATGTTGCCCTTACTGGGAGGGACAACTAAATAATGCAGTCGTCACTAGACGGCTCTATGACACTGTCAGCTCTCTGCGTTCGGGTGGAGGGCGCTCTCTGCTTCCGAGCAGAGAGCAATAATCCAGTCGTGATTCCGCCGAAGGGTAGAAGCACGACTGGGGAATATTAGACAGACATTTTTTGGCTGGGCCATATAGCCCGGAAAGCCCAGTTATAAACTGACCATGTATCATATGTTGCCCTTACTGGGAGGGACAGCTAAATAATGCATTCGTCACTAGACTGACGAGTCTATGACACTGTCAGCTCTCTGCCTCCGAGCAGAGAGCCCTAACCCAGTCGTGCTTCCGCCGAAGGGTAGAATCACGACTGGGGAATAATAGACAGACATTTTTTGGCCTGGCTATATGGCCGGGAAGACCCACAATAAATAGACCTTGTGTCACATCTAGCCTTGCGTGGGAAGGTTGGTAAATACCGCACTCGTCACTAGCCAGGCAACGCTCGCAGTTGACAGCTTTGCGCACTGTCAGGCCCTCTGCTTTCGAGAGGAGAGCGTTGACACAGTCGTGACTCCGCCGAAGGGTGGAGTCACGACTGGGGCAAGTTAGACAGAAATTTTTGGCCGGGCTATATGGCCCGGAAATCCCACTTTAAAAAGACCTTGTGCCACATTTTGCCTTGAGTGGGAAGGCGAATAAATATTCATACGTCACTAGACGGTAGCATACGTCACTAGACGGAAGCATTCTTCACTAGACGGATGCATACGTCCTAGGCAGAGACATTGTCTACTTGATTGTTATACCTGTTACTGTTCGTTGGTTTTTCTTGTCTGTCAATTGGTTTATTGTACTGTTGTATAATAAATCTCTTATGATCTATATTCAGTGTTAAGTATTATTCTTGAACTTTTCTTTTCCCTGATTATCCCTTCCCGGGATATATCAGAGATGATCACACAACAGTTTCAAAACATTTGAAAGGATTAGAAATTATTCAAACGTTTTTGTCACGTGTAAACAGCTGCTTTAACGACAGAAAAAGAAAGGGTTTTTTATCGTATCGTGACGGGCGATGAAAAGTGAATACACTACGATAACCCGAAGCGGAACAAGGGATGAGCCTCTTCACCTGTTCAATAGATGTGGCTGGAGTGTGAACCGGGCGATAGTTTAGTCTATCTACTCCAATTACGAGAAAGATGGGAAAAAGCCTCAAAAGACGTCTCTTTTTTCAGACGTGGAATTCAAATGTTACGAGAAAGATGGTAAAAAGCCTCAAAAGACGTGTAGTTTTTCAGACGTGGAATTTAAATAATACCAGAAAGATGGGAAAGTTGTATTCTGTGGGTAGATGGGCCTCCAAGCGCATTCTGCAGGGGTGGGTCGCTAAACACGACACTGGTGAGACGGTATTAATGGACAAATGCTTGATTTGATCTAATCGTTCCTATTAAATCGTGAAATGAAAGTCGATTTGAACAGGAACTTCCAGATCATTTCACATAATCGCACGTGTCCGCCAAAGCTCCTAGGTTCTCCGCTGTTTCTGATCTTCACCAATGATCTTCCTGGTTTTGAAGAAAGTCTCAGACATTAAAGAATAGATTAGATGAACGTTTGAATGGAAAACAATAATAAAAAAACAAACACGTGAACTCGTAGAAAAGATATAGAGAAAACGCATACCTGTAGTACAGTCAGTCAGTTAAGCGCCATACGTGATACACGCTTTGGGTAATCATGTCTCAAAAGAGACTTGACTGACTGGGCAGAAGATTATCACGCAGTAGATTGCCATTGCTTTCTACGGTAGACTTTTTGTCGACCAAGGCTATAGAACCCAGTCTGTCCTGCTATTTGACTCATAGCTAGAGGAGGAAGAGATGTATTATATTATTAAGTAGTAATTATGGGGGATCAGTTTATTACTTCATTACAATAGAAAACTGGTCCCCCACTTTATGCCCAGTAGAAGCCTTTATTATGTTTCCAACTATTATATTCAGTCAGTCAGTTAAGCGCCATACGTGATACACGCTTTGGGTAATCATGTCTCAAAAGAGACTTGACTGACTAGGCAGAAGATTATCACGCAGTAAATTGCCATTGCTTTCTGGGATACTGCTTGCCAGCCAAAGCTATAGAACCCAAACCGTCCTATTATTCAACCCATAACTGGAAGGAAGAGACGGATTAATAATTTTCCCAAGGGTATTTATGCGTAAGTGAATGCGAGGAATTTAACTGGAATTCGAACTGGGCTCCTCGATTTGTCATTCCGAGTCGATAACCACTGCACCACAACGCACATCCGCGGAGTATAGTAACCAGTGAATTTTTATTCATTATCACCTCGCAGCTTATGATGCAAAACATGAAGATCGCAAAAAAATCTAAGCCTCCCTCCCCACAAAATAGTTTTCAAGAAGCTTGCGAGTTGACATTATTGCTATCTCGACACCCCAGTTCGTCAGTATGACAGCGAGACGATGTTGTTTAGCGACGGGAAATATGGCGCTGTTTTCCTTGATGTTCGTCGTGACGGAAAGAATTGTCAGAAACATCGGCGAAAAATAAACAGTTTTCTGCTGCCATGGAAGCAAAGAGGAAATTTGATAATTAAAGTTCATTGAATAATGTTTTGATATATTGGGATAAATATATTGATATAGGCAGCAGGATAAGGATAGATAGATAGATAGATAGATAGATAGATAGATAGATAGATAGATAGATAGATATGAAGAGATAGATAGATAGATAGATAGATAGATAGATAGATAGATAGATAGATAGATAGATAGATAGATAGATAGATAATGAAGAGGCTGAGATAGATAGATAGATAGATAGATAGATAGATAGATAGATAGATAGATAATGAAGATAGATAGATAGATAGATAGATAGATAGATAGATAGATAGATAGATAGATAGATAGATAGATAGATAGATAGATAGATAGATAGAAGAGACTGAGATAGATAGATAGATAGATAGATAGATAGATAGATAGATAGATAGATAGATAGATAGATAATGAAGAGGATGAGATAGATAAGATAGATAGATAGATAGATAGATAGATAGATAGATAGATAGATAGATAATGAAGAGGCTGAGATAGATAGATAGATAGATAGATAGATAGATAGATAGATAGATAGATAGATAGATAGATGAAGAGACTGAGATAGATAGATAGATAGATAGATAGATAGATAGATAGATAGATAGATAATGAAGAGACTGAGATAGATAGATAGATAGATAGATAGATAGATAGATAGATAGATAGATAGATAGATAGATAGATAGATAATGAAGAGACTGAGATAGATAGATAGATAGATAGATAGATAGATAGATAGATAGATAGATAATGAAGAGACTGAGATAGATAGATAGATAGATAGATAGATAGATAGATAGATAGATAGATATGATAGATAATGAAGATAGATGAGATAGATAGATAGATAGATAGATAGATAGATAGATAGATAGATAGATAGATAGATAGATCGGGTAAACATGCAGGAATATATTTGCTTGGTGGGGGAATGAATTGTAAAGTAAATTGACTGCGCAAAAGCAAATTGATGGTTTTTTGGATAATCTTTGATAAGAAATCCAGTTTTGAACCTGGAAAAGTGAAATCATGCGTAGAGTTTGGGATATGGACGGACCTGGTAGATTATGGATGGAAGCAATTAGCACAATTGTTTGCCGGAAGATAGAACGGAAATAGAGAAATCTCTAAAAGGAATGCAAAACAAATAAACAGGTTGCGATGGATATGGGGGCTATAAAAACATAGATATGGAAAAATATAAATCGACAAAGCAAATGAGAAACGTAAAGACTTTGATAAGTGAGTACAAAATGAGACATTAATGAAATATGAAGCATTTTCAATAGATAGATAGATAGATAGATAGATAGATAGATAGATAGATAGATAGATAGAAAATTAAGAATAGATAGATAGATAGATAGATAGATAGATAGATAGATAGATAGACATAGATAGATAGATAGGTAGATAGATAGATAGATAGATAGATAGATATGAACAGGCATAGATAGATAGATAGATAGATAGATAGATAGATAGATAGATAGATAGATATGAACAGGCATAGATAGATAGATAGATAGATAGATAGATAGATAGATAGATAGATAGATAGATAGATAGATAGATAGATAGATAGATAGATAGATAGATAATGAATAGATTGTGATAGATAATGATAGCACCGCTCACCTACGCACATATACATGTAATTACATACACACACACATATGCATTTGCATATAGACGAACAAATTTTATCCAAATTCATTTTATTCTCCAATTTTCCGATGTACAAATGTCATTGATTTGTTTGCGAATATTTAGTTTTAATTTAACTTTTTTAATATTTTTTTTGTTTAAATCGTCCACAGTGTTTCTAAGTAACGCGGTTGCCATGGTAACGATATTTGTTCGCATGTTTTGAACATGCATATGCAGGGAAAGATGTTGACAACAAAATTTAAAAAATAAAAACGCACGTATTTAACATGGTTTTTCAAGATTTCCGTCTTACATATTTTTCGAATAATTCATAACAATCATTTTTTTATCGTATAGATATGTATGCATACACACACACACACACACACACACACACACATTTATTTAAACTTATTTGTTTGGACATTATTTTTAATGGATACACGTATTTGAGTAGATAGCCGGTTTTTCTATAATAAAACAGTGCATATATATATATATATATATATATATATATATATATATATATATGTATATAATCTGCAAACAGATTATATCATTGCTTGTATCACAGCTCATCAGTACGGTTAGACTCCGATTGCTTTTAACCCAGGATTGAAACGCGACCGAATTGGCGTCAGTCGACAATTCTACCTCTGAGCTATGGGTGCTCGGTAGAAAGTGGCAGACTTTTTAGCGCGTGTATTATCATTATACACGCCCAATAGCCAGAGTGCTGTAATTCATTACTGAATGAGCGATGCGTAGATGCCAGAGCAGATATTTTTTAAAAAATTCTACCATTCTTCCAGAGTGCTCAATCAGGGTGTGAGAGCGTAAATAGTCATCCGCAGTCATATATATATATATATATATATATATATATATACTCTTTTCTATTTTCTTTTTTGAAAAACTTTAAACACCGGTCATATTTCCGTAATAAATTTATTTCAGTCAATAATTGTTGTTGCCAACAATCACCGACTTCATCAGACGGTAAGTCCTATCCGACTTGTTTCATGTCGTATTACTACGAAATGAAAGTTCAGTCAAGGCCAGGCGGAGGGGGAGGCAACATGGGATGCCCACTATCATAAGTATTTCCGTTTCCGTTTCCATTTTCCGGGATATAGGGGGAGGAGAAGTTTAATACAAACAAAAACAACACGTGACAAATGTCACCAGCAAATTTATACATCAAATCCTAATTCAAATTCCTAAGCCAAAATTTATTTTATTAAATCTGTGATAAGTTAAGCCTAACCTAAGTTTAATTAGATTAAGTTAAGGCCATTATTCCTTTTCTCAATTGTTGATAAGATAAATTCCATTCTATTTGTTGCAAGACTAGACGATATCCATATTATATCTAAATTCCTTGAATTCCATTCCGATAGGTGTCGTCAGATACCAGCAGTCCTATCTTATTTCCTACTACCCCTCCTGCTAACTTTTCTGTTTTATTTTATTTATTTATTTATTTATTTATTTACTCCCCCGTTCCTCCCATCTTTTCCCACTAGTATGCTAATTTTCGCACCTCCTCTTTTCTGTCTTCACTAGAGACCATTTTCCGACTTGGTGTCTACTTCTATCCACTCTCTACTGAGTAGCTTCAGCTATCTTATCTTATCCTACTTCACATCTAGAGGGTAATTTATTAGTTTTTCAATTTATACTATCTGGGCGTCAATCCTAGTTCATCCAATTTTAGCTAAATTGATATTAATAAGTCAATCCTTGCCATCCAATAGATCCCGATTTAAATTCAAATTTAAATTCAATTAAAAACAATTAAGATACCCTAAAAGTAAATCATCAACATTTAAGAGAAATACAGTGTATTAGGAATATAGGCTAGAAAGTAATTTAAATTCAATTCAATATAAAACATAAACATAAATTCTAATATATAAGCCAAAATTCAAATCTAAAATATATGCTAATGTTAATACATTAAATATTATTAGAAGACAATTTATAGGTTACTTGAAATTTAGATTAAGAAATATTACATAAATTATACATAACATATTACATAAAATATATTTTCCCTTAAATTAATTTAAATCAATTACCTTTACATCCGAAAATTAAATCAAATTAAGTTTTTAGTCTTTAGATATAATTTTCTAACCCTTTCCTATAATTAAAGTAATTTATTTATTTAAGTAATTTATAATCAAGAAATAGACTACCATATTAATAAAAATAATCTCAAATTAAAATAAGTTAATAAATTAATTAGATTTAAATTTAAATAAAATACAATACAATAACAATTTTTTATAAATACAATCCAATAACAATGAACCCCAATCAAATCAATACACCCCAATCAAAAATCCCTAAACCCGTCCAAGGGTCTAGGTACCAATGTTGGGCCATATATGACCTCATAGCAGTTATAATGTTTCTTAAATTTAGTCCAAGTGCCCTTCCGACTTTTCGGAGTCCTTATGGGCAATTTAGGGGGTTTGTATTTTATATATATATATATATATATATATATATATATATATATATTAGAAAAAGAAATTAGGGTTGTTCCAACAAAAGAAATTTATATAGAATAAAAAGTGTAAGAGGCTGTGAACGCTTTGTCTAAAATGTATATCTATTGTTGTTGTTATTATACATGTTTTGATACTTTAATTGTCCATAATGGTATTTGTGATGCTACACGTGTTTCGAGTCTAAAATTAACTCTCTTCAGGAGAATAAATTTATGGCTTTACGTATCGAGTTCATTTTCATATATATATATATATATATATATATATATATATATATATATATATACAATAACAAGTGCGAGAAGCCGTAAACGTTTTGTTTAAAGTGTAGATTTATTGTTGCTAGTATTATAATTATTACTTGCTTAATTTATGATATATTAAGTGTCCATAATGGTATTTGTGTCGCTAAATGTGTTTCGAACCTATCTCGATATGTGAAGTCAGAAGTTTATTCGCCTGAAGAGAGTCAACTTTGGACTCGAAACACGTGTAGCGTCACAAATACAATCATGGACACTTAATGAATCATACAAAAAGCAAGTAATTGTTTTTATAATCGTGTCGCCCCAAGCAAGGTATTTTACTGTCACTGTTGTGCAGGGCGAGGATGTAGGAGAAGGATGCGAATACTGATGAGAGTGGAGTTGATGGAGAAAGGAGCATGAGAGGGTGGATGCAAGTTAGTGTGATAGAAGATGACTATTGACTTTACATTTGAATTATTGGAGATTGCAGCTGTCAGGAAAGCAAGTAAGCGGAAGTGCGGGAAGTGCGAGAGAAAAAGCTGATGAAGTAGAATTTGTGCTTCCAATTTATTTGTTTCACAGTAAAAGCGTGGGACCTACTTGCTTATCTTTTGGCTCGAGTAAATTCATATATAGGGGGCACCAGTGAGCTAAGTTCATCGGAGCAGAAGCCGTGAAAGTATTTGTATAAGAGACACAGGGAAGCCACACTGCGTCGGTGAAAAAGCGGCTGTATCCTAGCTGTCAAGTCGGGATCGATCATATTACAGATTCACCGTTGGATTTTGTCAAGGACACCTAGGTGGATAGCAAGAGCACCCGACCAGCTAGGGCAGCAGTATTCAATGCGCAGGCGGATGGTAGATTTGTATATGTGCAGGATTGTTTCAGACGGGCAAAATTTCCCGTCCCTGCACAGAGAACCGACCTTCTTAGCAGCGGATTTAGCTATGGGTTTTATTACACTTGAGGTCTGATGTGAGAGCTAATCCGAGGAGGCGCAGTGTTTTACTTTCAAGGAGACTAGCCTGATCCATGCTAATGGGGGGTAGGAACGTTTGTCTGTGATGGTTAATAGATAGCAACTTCGTTTTGGAAGCATTAAAATTCACGAGCCATTTCTTACTCCTGTCCACCAGGGATTGCAGGTCCTTTTCAAGTTCGGCAGTGAGGTTTACTTTTTCAGCCTCGGCAGATATTTGATCGAGGCGGGAATAAACTGTAATCTCGTCAGCGTAGATGCCTACTTGGGATCTTATTACAACGGGGAGATCGTTGATGTAAATAAGGAAAAGCGTAGGACCTAGAATAGAGCCTTGAGAGACACCCGCGTTCGTGTGATAGTATTGGAAGGCTTGTCCGTTCAATACTACCTTCATTAATAATAATAATAATAATAATAATAATAATAATAATAATAATAAATGTCCACTTTAAACGTCAGATCTATTATGTGTGCACGTATGTTATATATTGGAGGCATCTCCCAAATATAAGGAAGTCGCAGGTTCGAATCCTGTCGGAAGGTAGTTAATTTCCTAGCAAGATTTCTCGAATATTCAAGCGGATGGATATATATATATATATATATATATATATATATATATATATATATATATATATATATAAATGTACTGTTTAATTATAGAAAAACAAACTTTCCCCTCAAATACAAGTATCCATTAAAAATAATGTTCAGAAAAATAAATTTAAATAAACATGTCGGTTAACACACACACACACACACACACACACACACACACACACACACATACAAATATATATATATATATATATATATATATATATATATATATATATATATAAATTAAAAAAGGATTAATTCAATGATGTTCAATGACCATTTCGATATGAAAATCCCCACGGGGGATAACACATCACCTCAGCAACAGATAAATCCTTTCAGAGACTGGAGTGCTCCAGTTTCTGAAAGGATTTTTCTGTTGCTGAGGTGATGTGTTATCCCCCGTGGGGATTTTCATATCGAAATGGTCATTGAACATCATTGAATAAATCCTTTTTTAATTTATATTTGGTCTGTAATATTTTATTACATGGAGCTCTCTTCCTGTATCATTTTTTAATATTAAAATAAAATTTTTAATATTAATTAGGATCGGTTTTTTGGAATTTACCTTCCTGCTTTTTTCACTTGGATTAAAGTATCTGAATTAAAATATATATATATATATATATATAAGTAAAATCCTTGGTATTTGGTAAGGCAAAAAGTTGGATATTTTTATAAATCCATAGGTAATATTATATTTCGCGGCTCTCTTATCACCGCACGTCAGACCAAATTCATACAACAATGAAAGGTTCATGACGCTAAGATTTAAAACGTTATGTTAAACTCCTACTAACTTATTCTTTTTTCTCCTTCTTTTTTCGAATTCATTTGATTTTTTTCTGGATAAATTTGAAACTTTCATTGTTGTAGAAATTTGGTCTGACGTGCGGTGATAAGAAACTCGCGAAATATAATATTACTTATGGATTTATAAAAATATCCAACTTTTATTCTTAATTATATATATATATATATATATATAAACATGCGGTGTATATATAGAAATCTTCTTACAATAAAGATGGAAGCTGATGATGGTTCGCCTGAAATAGGCCTCCTACTTCCGATTAAGCATAGAATAACGGGTCTGTCTGAATTTATATATATATATATATATATATATATATATATATATATATATATATATATGAATTGTGTATTTAACAACAATCTCTTTTTTAAATAACTTTTATTGAAGACTATTGTCAAGGCATTGTGATAAAGTTTTGTCATTTAATTTTTCTTGAGTCGTGCCAGTATTTTATTTTATGGACATAGAATTTGTAAAAAAAATTAGTCATTATCTAAAATGTTTTTCTTAACTGATTATGTAAACGTTTAGTTATATGTATTCCTGGGGATGGGCATTTTTTAAATTTACAATCACGGTCAGCACGATGTAGCCGTGTTCACAATTGATATTATTGAGCTTTGGCTTTTTCATTTTCATCATAAATGCTTCTATTATTTTTCATATTTTATTTTTTTGACCGTTTTTCTTTTCTTTTCTTTTTTTACATGTGGATAAGGATATTATTGCCGTTGGTAGGTCTTCGTGTGTTTTTAAATCGGTCCTAATGGGGCCTAAAATCTCGATTCGTTTTCTGAAATTGCTTCAACAGATCAAATCCTCCATATGGATAATATACTGTCGCCAACCTTTTACGAAAATATCTTAACCCTCAGCTGGATACAACCGCCTTTTCATTTGTCTATTCTCTGTCTTTCCTACAAATATTTTCATGGCTTCTGCTCCGACGAACTTAAGTCACTGGTGCCCCCGCCACAGAGAATTTACTCGTGCAACCAGACAGGCAACAAAGTTACACCCATTTACAGTTAGATCAACCAAATGCAGCTGACAATTCTACTCCATCAGCTTCTTTTCTCACACTTCCACCTATGGAACTCCCTTCCATATACTTGCTTTTCTGACTGTTACAACCTCCAGGAAATAAAACGCAACGTCAATTCCCATCTCTTATCCAACTGACTCCAGTTACTTCCCTCGTCCTTTCTACATCGCCACTTCCTCATCGGCGGGATGTGGCTTCCCTCTGTCTCTTCTACAAATATTTTCATGGATTCTGCTCCGTCAAACTTAGGTCATTTGTGCCCCCTCCACAAGAATATACACGAACAACCAGACTGGCAATAAGTTCCCACCCTTTTACAGTTAAACCTACCGAATGCAGCCGACAATTCTTGTCCAACAGCTTCTTTTCTCGCACTTCCCGCTTGTAGAACTCCCTTCCGTATACTTGCTTTTCTGACGTCTACAACCTCCAGGAATTTGAATGCAAGGTCAATACCCATGTCTTATCCAGTTCTTTCTACATCACCCCGTATATCCTGTTCTTTTTCTTTCTCTCTACCTTCGCAACTGTTCTCACACCTGTGTTCCCATCCTTCTCTTGCCCTTTCTCTGACAACTCCTGTAACTGGTCCGTCTTTCTCTTCACTGTCCTCTTGTTTAAACTTTTATTCTTATGTAGCCCCCTGCGCATCAGTGGCGGTACCGCTTTGCTTGGGCGGAAACGATTAAATTTTTTTTTCAAAATTATATAAATCACTTCGAACGAATGAACCATCCTACAAATATTATGGACGGAAAAGAAGTATATATATATATATATATATATATATATATATATATATATATATATATATATATATATATTACGATGACGTACGATTGTATATATATTTTTTTTTCTATTCAATTCTCTTTATTGTTAATAACTTAAATGTTCTATGTTTACTGTGTATTAATATTTACTCTTTGATAATGGCTTATGTGAGCCGAAAGCTTAGATCCGATAAAAAAATCAACAATTACTGTGATTTTTGTTTTCTTTCAACGATATCACCATCAAGTATATCAGACGATATGAACGGATCCTACACAAAATTAATAGACAGAACTTGTCTATATTATTCAATGAAACCTGCATTAATATATATATATATATATATATATATATATATATATATATATATTACGATGACGTACGATTATATATATATACCTATGATTATATATATATATCTTACGATGACGTACGATTATATGTATATATATATATATATTACGATGACGTACGCTTATATATATATATATATATATATATATATATTACGATGACGTACGATTATATATATATATATATATATATATATATATATATATATTACGATGACGTACGATTACATACACACACACACACACACATATATATATATATATATATATATATATATATATATTAGTCATCCACATATAAGTCTGTTTCGCTGTATCATAGCTCATCAGTGTGGCTAGACACATCCACTTGCTTCTGGCAATATATATATATATATATATATATATATATATATTACATTGACGTACGATTATATGTATATATATATATATATTACGATAACGTACCATTATATATATATATATATATATATATATATATATATATCACCGCTTCCTAACGAACTTGCCTTTCACTTGGAACAAATTTTAATCGAAGCTACGACATCCATTCTCAACTTTGATGAGAGCAATTTCTTAATATGCTCACACACATAAACACTAACATATATATATCGGCGAACGTCTGCCATAATGTAGCCTTTCGATAAACAAGTTACCTCCCTTTGGTAAAACAGCGGGAACTGTGTTAATCAGGACGCGTGTTCGTTATTCAATAATAAGATGTTTTCCATAAATTTTTACTGTCAACACAAGTCTTCGACTCCACAACGCTATCCAGCAAAAAAACAAAATATTTTTCAATTTTTTGTGGCATTGAAAAATTAATATAAAAAATTGCTAATCTCTGAAAACAAGTTTTCCCGAAATAAATTATTTTTGTCCTAAATTCCTACAATCAGAACTGTAATTATATATATATATATATATATATATATATATATACATGCAATAGTTTCCAGCAAAAAGTTCGTGGAATTTAAGGCGGGTATTGATTTCCTGAGAGAAGTGAAAAACATTCTATTAAAAAGAGCCTTTTATGCAATAGTGTTGTAGTTGCAGGCGCATCATTTCGAGCTGAAGAGTTGTATTTAAATGCTCTCAACCAGTTAAGTTCGCTTTCACTCAATTCTCATTTCCTCCTAGCTATGGGATAAATAACAAGTTAGACTAAACTGTCTTGTTTTGGAGAATGAAATTTCTGGAAACATATTTTACTATTTTGCCCAATAAGTCACGGCAATTCAAAGATATTAAAGTTGATAGGTTTATTTTGTTGAACGGCATCTAATTCTTTTTGAGCTTATATGATCCAGTAGTAGCCGAGCCTCTTCCTGGTGTGGGCACAGTATAAATGTGTCATCTACGTATGTCAGCCTTAGTGTTCGCTTTAGTGATGTTGATTCTAATCCGAGTAGCCTGGACAATGTAAATAATGTAGATAATTAAAATAACTCATCTCAGGATATAGACAGATAAAGGAAGCCAAAGAATACAACAGCCGGAATGTCGTGAATATGGATCCAACCAAACTGGAAAAAAATTATTCCCAAACTGGAAAAAAAAAATATTCTCAGCAAAACAGTTTTGGATACAAAACTAGAAAACATTTTCTGTTTTCTGAAATAAAAAAGAATAAAACAAAAAAAATTTTTTTAAAGTTTGAATAAATCAACCTTCTCACTATAACCGAACATTAAAAAAGAATTACGTTAAAACTCCACCTTTTGGCATTAAATAACTCACAGAGGTTGATATGCCGTTAAACAAAACTCAAACTCAAAGTATGTGCGCTGAACATCTTTCCAGCCATTCTCTATATGTGATGTACATCTTTCCAGCCTCTATTTATGTGTATTATACAGATTTTCAGCCTTTCTCTATGTGGGCTATACATCTGTGTCTAGCCTTTCTCTGTTTATGCTGTTCAGTTATCAAACCTTTCATTATGTACGCCCTTCAGCTTTCCGACGTTTCTTTATATGCGCCGTACAGAATTACCAGCCTTTTTTCATTGAGCGCTCTACAACACCCAACCAATGTGCGCTGTACAGCTTTTCAGCCTTTCTCTGTGTGTACTGTACAGCTTTTCAGCCTTTCTCAATGTCCATTCTACAGCTTTCCAGCCTTTTTCTATGCGTACGTACAGCTTTTCAACCTATCTCAATGTGCGCGTTTGAAAGCTTTCGAGCCTTTCTCTATGTGTGCTTTACAGCTTTTCAGCCTTTCTTAATGTGCGCGCTACAGCTTTCGGGCTTTTTTCTATGTGAACTCTACAGCTTTTCAGCATTTCTTAATGTGCGACCTACACCTCTCCAGCTTTTTTATGCGCGCTCCACAGCTTTTTAGCCTTGTGTACTGTACAGCTTTTCAGCTTTTCTCAATGTGCGCTCTACAGCTTTCTAGCCTTTCTCTATGTGTACTGTACTGAACTGCTATTCAGCCTTTTTTAATGTGCGTTCTACAGTTTTCCAAGTTTTTTCTATGTCTACTGTAGAGCTTTTCAGCCTTTCTCAATGTTTGCTCTACAGTATTCAGGCATTTCTCTATGTGTGTTCTACAGCTTCTCAGCCTTTCTCAATGTGTGCTGTACACCGTTTCAGCCTTTCTCTTTGCGCACTGTACTGCTTTCCAGCCTTTCCCTATGTGTACTCTACCGCTTTTCAGGCTTTATCTATGTGTACTGTAGAGTAATTCTACCATTTTTTATATGCGCTTTACAGCTACTCAGCCTTTCTCAATGTGCGCTCTAAAGCTTTCAAGACTTTCTCGATGTGTGCTGTACAGCTTTTAAGTTTTTCTCTGTGTGTACTGTACAGCTTTTAAGCTTTTTTCAATGTGCGCGCTACAGCTTTTCAGGCTTTTTTATGTGTGCTGTACAGCTTTCCAACCATTCTCTATGTGCGCTGTACAGTTTTTCAGCCTTTCTCTATTTGTGCTGTACTACTTTAAAGGCTTTCTCTATGTACGCTCTACAGCTTTTCAGCGTTTCTTAATTATGTGCTGTACAGACTTTCACCCTTTCTCTATGTTTGTTGTATTGCTTTTCAGCCTTTCTCTATGTGGGCTCTACAGCTTCTCAGCCTTTCTCCATGTATGCTGTACAGCTTTCCAGCCTTTCTATACGTGCACTCCACAGCTTTTTAGTCTTTCTCAATGTGCGCTGTACAGCTTTTCAGCCTTTCTTAATTGTGTGCAGCTTTTCAGCCTTTTTCTGTGTGTACTGAACAGCTTTTTAGCCTTTCTTAGTGACTTTTCAATGTGTATTTCTGCGTCCGGGCGCATTAATTGAGAACGCTGAGGTAAACACTCAGCAAAGCTTGTTTTTTTAAATGTGACAACATTTTTTTCAAGTTTAATACATTGTCCCCATTGCTATTGCAATGTTTCCGACGTTTCGGCCGTTGTGCGCTCCGGCCTTATTCAGGTGCTGGGAATTTCGAACCTAACCCTTTATTTTGCATATGCTTACATATCTGAATAGTGCACATTCATCGAGTGCACTTTAATAGTGCACTTTACATACATAATATAATACATACAAATAATACATACATAATAATATAATACATACATAATATAATACATACATAATATAATACATAATATAATACATACATAATATAATACATACATAATATAATACATACATAATAGTGCACTTTACATACATATCTGAATAGTGCACATTTTAAATTATCTCTTGATAAAGAAAATTTAAAATAAATTAATTCATGGTGTGCATCTGGTGGAATTAGAGAAGTATCTTGTGCTATGAGTCTCTGCTCAGTAACCAGTTCATTGATTCTGAAAAGTATTGCTCGCAACTAAACTAACGAAAGGCAGAAAATCTAGAAAATCTACCAGAATTTGAGAACAGGAAATGTGTCGTTTTTACGACAAAAACTGTTGCATCTTGGCTGTGGTGTGTTAAGCCACCCGTCATATTCAGTAGATTAAGTGCCATACGTGATATACGCTTTGAGCGGTCATGTTTCGAAAAAAACATGACTAACTGGGCAGAAGATTATCCTGCAATAGGTTACCATTGCTTTCTGCAGTAGACTGGTTGCCAGACAAAGCTATAGAACTCAGTCTGTCCTATTATTTAACCCATAACTGGAGGGAAGAGACAGATTAATACCTTTCCCGATTATATTTGTGCGTAAATGAATGCAATGAATTCAACTGGAATTCAAACTCGGCACCCCGATTTATCGTTCCAAGTGGATATCCACTGCACCACAACGCACATCCTGTCAGTTAAATGCCATACGTAATACACGCTTTGGGCGATCATGTCTGGGCAGAAGATTATCCCGCAGCAGGTTGCCATTGCTTTCTGCAGTAAACTGGTTGCCAGCCAAGGTTATAGAACCCCTAACTGGAGGAAAGAGACGAATTAATACCTTTCCTAATTGTATTCTTGCGTAAGTGAATGTAAGAAATTCAATTGGAATTCGAACTCGGTACCCCGATTTATTATTTATTCAGGTCCTTCAAAAATAATCTTATAGTTAAACATTTTAATTATTTGGATGACATAAAAAACACCTTAATGAGTTGTTTACCGAGAAACCGCCGAAATTCTTGAAAGACGGAAACTTTAAACCAAAATTCTTGAAAGACGGACCCTTTAAGCCGAAATTCTTGAAAGACGGAAACTTTAAACCGAAATTCTTGAAAGACGGAACCTTTAAGCCGAAATTCTTGAAAGACGGAACCTTTGAACCGAAATTCTTGGAAGACGGAAACTTTAAACCAAAATTCTTGAAAGACGGAACCTTTAAACCGAAATTCTTGAAAGACGGAACCTTTAAGCGGAAATTCTTGAAAGATGGAAACTTTAAATCGAAATTCTTGAAGGACGGAAACTTTAAACCGAAATTCTTGAAAGACGGAACCTTTAAACCGAAATTCTTGAAAGACGGAACCTTTAAACCGAAATTCTTGGAAGACGGAAACTTTAAACCAAAATTCTTGAAAGACGGAACCTTTAAACCGAAATTCTTGAAAGACGGAACCTTTAAACCGAAATTCTTGAAAGACGGAACCTTTAAACCGAAATTCCTAAAAGCCGGATCCTTTAAACCGAAATTCTTGAAAGATGGAACCTTTAAACCTAAATTATTGAAAGACGAAAACTTTAAACCGAAATTCTTGAAAAGTGAAACTTTAAACCGAAATTCTTGAAAGACGGAAAGTTTAAACCGAAATTCTTGAAAGACGGAGACTTTAAACCGAAATTACTGAAAGACGGAAACTTGAAGTTAAAAGAAAAATGACGAAATGTAGTGACGTAAAATGGTTCATATTTAGTTGAATAAATATTTAATGGCATAATTTTATTTTGTTTTTTAATTTCCCCCGAAAATCGGCATGAATTTAATTTCCCTTAAATACCGACATTAATTTTAATTTCCTTAAAAAAAACAAAACAATTTGATAAATATTTAGTTTCTTTCTCTGTTCCTAAACCCATAGAGCACTTACTATCAATTATAGTTACACCACTACTAACCATGGGTATATCATACACGATTTCGAAAAATTTATTTGAAATATTTTACATGTAGACACTTCAAAATTTATACTTTGAGTAATAGGAACTGAAAAACATCTTATTCAGGCAAGAAAATCAGGTACTGAAAATTTAATTAAATTGTAATTAAAATGGCGTCATTTGCGCTGGGTACTATAGGATGTGCGTTGTGGTGCATTGGATATCGGCTCGGAACGAGAAATCGGCGAGCCGAGTTCGAATTCCAGCTGAATTCATTGTATTCACTTACGCGCAAATACCCTTCCAGTTATGGGTTAAATAACAGGACAGATTGTGTTCTATAACCTTGGTCGGCAACCAGTCTACCGCAGAAAGCAATGGCAACCTACTATGGGATAATCTTCTGCCCAGTCAGTCATGTCTGTCGAGACATGATCGCCCAAGCGTGTATCACGTATGGCACTCAACTGACTGACTATATACCCAT
Source organism: Ascarosepion bandense (assembly GCA_037127315.1). Classification (NCBI taxonomy): domain Eukaryota; kingdom Metazoa; phylum Mollusca; class Cephalopoda; order Sepiida; family Sepiidae; genus Ascarosepion; species Ascarosepion bandense. Next base: position 413,717 of record JBBBDQ010001063.1, on the reverse strand, counting down.
GGTTGGTGTTCCCGGGTAAAATACTGAATTTTAATCTATGGAGAAGGTAATACTCTCCTGTCTTTCCTCAAGAGCAGGCAGGTAATAAAGAAAAGGAAGCTGTGCAGAGATTAATTTGTTTGTCTTTTACAGCTTATCAACAACCTTTCACAGGTAATTTTAATCAGAAAATATTTTTAAATTGCAATTATTTTTAGATAATAATGATTTTTACTCATAAAAGTTAGACCATTTAACCCATGGCTGGGAGAAGAGCAGGTTGATTGTTTACTCTACCAGAAAAGCAGAAAAGAAAATATACAACGAAACCTTGAATTGCACAGTAGGTTCAAGGACGTGTCGGGAATCGAAAATGGTTTGCGAGAGGAATTTTGAGATTCCTGCCAAAGGATGTTAAAAGAAGTCTCAGACTTTAAAGATTGGATTAGATGAACTTTTGAAAGATGATAAATTTTAAAAAAAAAACAAAGACGTGAACTTACAAAAAAGATATAGGGAAAACCCATAACTGTAGCACATAATTTACAGGCTTTAGAAAATCTAGAAGCTAGGAAAATAGTTTCCACTTAATCTCTTTAAACAAAATAGATCTTCCTGATGTAATCAGTTGCTAAGTAGGCATCTATGCCAGTGACACCATCATGTCTCAATAGGAAATCTGCCAAGGCTAACAAAGTAAACATGGCTACTGCTCTTAAAAAAGACCTCCGATCTGTGTTAAAAGGGGGTAGGAAATAGTTCATAAAATGTAATGCTTCCAAAATTCTGCTCTCCTTAGAGAAACTCTCCTTAGAGAAACTCTCCTAGCTTTCGTCAGAATGAATGACGATAGTCTCCTAGAAAGCAACACACTGCGCCTCCTCGACCTCATTCTCATAACCAACCTCAAGTGGAACGACTACATAGAATCTATAGCTGCATCTACCGCCAGGAACGTTGGGTCAATCTGTCAGGCCAGAAAGTTTTTTCTCGTTAAAACCCATTTCGAACATTTATAAATTTTTCTGTGCGTTGAAGACTGTTGCTATATCTGGTCAGGTGCTCCTGCTGTTCATCTTTTTCTCGACAAAATCGAAAGGAAGATCTTGGTTTGACAGTTCGTCTTCAGTCACTTTCTCACTGACGTCAAGTAGTTTCTCTTTGTCTTTTCTACAAATATTTTCACGGTTTTTGCTCTGACCAGCTTCTTTCCCCGGTGGACCAACCACATGAATCTACTGGATTGGCATCTAGGTCCCACATTTTTACTGACAAAATAGTCAAATGTAACCGCCACTTCTACTCCAACAGTTTCTTTTCTCGCACCTACTGCCCGTGGGACTCCCTTACGTATACTTGCTTCTCTGATAGCTACAATCTCTGTTAAATTTTCATTAGACTATATTTTTGAGAATCATGAAATTTTTGACAATGAAAATTTGCGCTTGGTGACAGATATTTTGAGATTTGAGTGAAATGTATTCTGTTGAAAAAGGTCAGCAAGGTGCGCAAAAAGGGAAAACATTTCGCATTTGAATTTGTCTAGTGATGTCAGATGTTCATGTTTCACAGTTAAGTTTGTACTGGAAGATGGCTGTCAATGGCGCGGAAGTGACGTCAAGCTGACAGAAAATGTTTAGTAGTAATTTTGATTAAAGATTTTAACGATCTATACACAACCGTTGAATCGTACGGTTGAGTGAGACAGGTGTGCTGACAACTCTGACCAAACCACTACCTAATCTGTGGCATATCACCGAAGATGTCTTTGTATGTAAAAGGATAATAAAATATGATTATATTTTATTTAAATTTAGGTTAGGCACAATTGTTTTAAACGGAGGCGTTTGTTGCAGATTGTATTTTCTGTTACTGATGGTGACAAGGAAAGGACAAAGAAGATGAAGAAGAAGAAGATTATGAAATGATTATGTGAAACTGATTTTTGTGAAGAAGTCGGGTTGAGTGGTCCCCGACAAAGTTATTTATGATTTGAAAAGTTTAATCGTTGCCCCGAATTTGTTGGGGATTTTAAAGTTTAATAGTCACCCAAGAAGTTTAAGAAGTATCGTCGCCGTAGCTGTCGCAGTGAAGGCCGCTGAATTGATGACATTTTTATTTCCATCATCATTCGACATCGTGGTTACTACAGTATTCGTCCAGTCGCCGTTATTCATTTTTCGTTCAAACATTGTGGTCCCAGCATTTTGATTTTGATTTTGAAGAGTCTGGACACAACTGTTGAAGCTTGCGGTCGAGTAAAATCGGGGTCTCCCCGATGGTGGGGGTACTGACAGCTCCGACCGAACAACTTCCTAACCTCTGCCATGTCACCGAAGATGTTTTTGTATATATATATATATATATATATATATATATATATATATATATATATATATATATTATATTATATTTTATTTACATTTTGGTCTGGTCTTATTTTAGACGGAGGCATTTGTTGCAGATTGTATTTGTCGTTGCTGACGGTGACGACGAAAGAACAAAGAAGATGAAGAAGAAGAAGATTATGAAATGATTATGTGAAACTGATTTTTGTGAAGAAATCAGGTTGAGTGGTCCCCGACAAAGTGATTTATGATTTGAAAAGTTTAATCGTCGCCCCGAATTTGTTGGGGATTTTGAATTTTAGTAGTCGCCCAAGAAATTTGAGAATAATCGGTTGCAGGGACAGCTGCTGGGTATATGGAGTTTTATGTTCGTCCCCGTACCAACATCGTCGGGCAGCATTCGTCGTTCGTTTGTACCAGCACCTTTGATCAGACACCGTGGTCTCAGCATTTGGTTTAGGAAAAATCGTTTCCGTCGGAAAAGGGACTATATAAAATCTCCAAAAGTTTAAATGCAACGTCAATTGCCATCTTCTACCTCCCTAAATCTCATCAAATTCCGAAAATCCCATCAACCTTCCATCCTTTCATCGACATCTGCTGTACCCTGTTCTTCGCCCCCACTCTCTCTGTCTCTCTCTCTCTCGCTCTTTCTCTCTCTCTCTCTCTCTATATATATATATATATACTACCAGCCATAATTACTAGGCCACCCCAGTGTTTAAAAAAATGATATATTTCATATTATATTTTAGTATTTATTGCCATGTGAATAATTGTAAATGAAAATAGAATGATTCTTTTGTTAATACTGCACAATAACATGTGCATCAAATTAATTTATAAATATTTAATAATTACCTATATTGCAGTTTCATCAATGAAAAATGAAGAAAATTTAGGGTGTTTCGGACGAGTTCATCTTTGCTTCTTTGACTTGTAAAAGTTTGCAAATAGTAACAAAAGAACCATTCTATTTTCATTTAAAATTATCCACTTGTCAATAAATACTAAAAATAGTATGAAATACGTCATTTCTTTTAAAAAACTGGGGTGGCCTAATAATTATGGCTGGGGGTGTGTTGAGCACTCTGGAGGAATGGTAGCTACTCTAGCATCTACGTATTGTTTATTCAGTAATGAATTAGATCACTCTCACTACTGGCGTATGAATACATGGTATATCACACGCTAAAAGTCGGCCTTCTTCTACCGAGCGCCCATATCTCAGAGGTAGAAACGCTGACTGACGCCAATTCGGTCAGGTTTCAATCCTGGGTAAAAAGCAATCGGATGCCTAACCGTACTGATGAGCTGTGATACAGCGAAACAGATCTGTCTGCGGATGACTATATATATCACTCTCTCTGTCTGTGATACTTTGTGCACCCTGATTTGTTTGGGATGAAATGCTTATAAAAACTTTGGTGTTAAAAGTAAACACATTTCTTACCAGAATCCAAAGCATAAAAAATCGTGGTTACATTCAAGACAGTATTTAGTATCTCAAATAAACCGAATCTATAAGAATAAGATTTCTTCCTTATATCTGATGGAATTAATCATACATTTTTTATAATAAATTCTTGGAACCAGGTTAAACATCACCAATTTTACACTGAGCAAGTGGCTCATTTGAATGATACTTTTTCAAAACAAAACTTTACCATAGATTTATTGTAGACATTCCACTTGAGGTCTGTTGTGAGAGTTAACCCGAGGAGACACAGTGCAAAAACAAATTTCTTCCTCTTCTTGACGTTCATATAGGAATCGATGTGCCATAAAATCGAACTTAGTCACAGTATATTTAATATTTTTTAAAAATGATACCCCAGGAAATGATGCAGTTCAGTCAGTCAATTAAATCCCGTACGTGATACACGCTTGGGCAATCATGTCTCGAAAGAGACATGACTGACATGACTGGGCAGAAGATTTTTCCACAGTAGGTTGCCATTATTTTCTTAGATTGGTTGCCTAGCCTACAAATTGCAATCTGTCTTGTTATTTAACCCATAACTCGAGGGAAGAGACGGATAAATACATTTCCCAACGGTATTTGTATGTAAATGAATGCAAGAAATTCAACTGGAATTCGAACTCGGCTCTCCGATTTCTCGTTCCAAGCTTATATCCACTGTACCACAACGCACATCCTGATGATGTAAAATGATGCAGTTAACAACGCGAAATATGAAATTAACAAGGTTCAAATTCCAGCTGAAATTTGTTTGTTTTCATTTTAGGGTCGTTTGGAAAGCTATCAAACAACTTGTCCCAATAAGTCAGATTATGGGGTGATCCCTGTCGCTGATACGATGTAAACCAGTACAACCAATCGCATGTTACTTAGAGAGGAAATGAAAGCTGCTGCGTAAACATGAATTCTCGTGAAATGCCATAAAAGTGGCACCCCGTCAATCTATTAGATCAAGGGATAAACTAATTTTGAATAGGCAAGCAAAAATCACAAATCCACAATCTTCCATTTTTCATCATGAAGATCAAAAGGAGAAAAAAAAAACTTATTTACATCCGGGTCTCTTCTAACTTCACTTCAAACGAGCAACCATGGCGCCATAATGTTTGTGTTCAATATTCATTGATTGTCGCTCCGGTTCACTGTATCCCCGGTAACATGGCATATCGAAAATTGTCAGCAGGAAAGCGACCCAATCCTCAACAAGATCCGTCCATCCAATTTCTCTTACCTTTAGCACTGATCTAATCTGTCCCTCTAAACATCATTGTATGGGTTCTCTTGAAAGCGAGAATGGTGCCTTTCCTCCTATCAAAACGGTAGAATGATTGCGAGGCAAGGAAAAGAATCAAGGTTGTTTGCCAAACAAACACGGTGCTGAAGATTAAACATACGCACACAAGGTGTAATTTGAAAGTAAATATCTGCACACTCAAAGTCCCCCTTTCTCACTCTCTCTCTCACTCTCTCTCTCTCTCTCTTTCTCTCTCTCTCTCTCTCTCTCTCTCTCTCTCTCTTTAACTATCTATCTATCTATGTAGGTAGGTATGTAAGTAGGTAGGTAGGTAGCTAGCTAGCTAGCTATTTAGCTATTTCAGCATGTTCTTACCTAGCAAGCTAGCTATTTCAGCTTGGTTTGTTGTGCAGTGGATATCGGCTCCGAACGAGAAATCGGATAGCCGAGTTCGAATTCTAGTCTAATTCATTGCATTCACTTATGTGTAAATAGCTTTGCCCAGTCAGCTATGTCTCTTTCGAGACATGATTGGCCAAGGGTGTATCAGGTATGGTACTTAACTGACTTACATTATATATATATATTTATTTATTTATTTATTTGGGTCTGAAGAGCCGCAACAATAACATCAATATGCGGTGAAATATGTATTACCCATGAGAATTATAATAAAACAAAAATCTTTTCTAAATTATATTTCTCTGTTAAATTAAATAAATTAATTTAACATTGAGTTCTTTTGAGTTCGTCTCTGTCGGAATTTACCTGGCTAATATACCAAATGTGATACGTTACATATATATATATATATATATATATATATATATATATATATATATGTGAAGCATGGGCTCGAATTTCGCTATGGATTATGTTATCCGTCTGAAGGAGGCGTTCACAGCATACGGTACTTTTGGAAAGTGCCTGAAAACCATACTACGGGTTGACCCAGGCCTGGAAATTGGGTAGACAGGTATTCTCCAATACAAATGGCTAGCCATTATATATATATATATATATATATATATATATATACCTCAGCCTGTTCGTATATATATATATATATATATATATATATATATATATATACCTCAGCCTGTTCGTATCTATTTTAGCCTACTCATATCTATCTATCTCTCAATCGCTTCACATCTATCTATCTATCTATCTATCTATCTATCTATCTATCTATATCAGACTACTCATTATTTGACTCTATGTCACTCTGTTTATCTAAGCCGTCTCATTATCTATCTATCTATCTATCCCCCCCTCTCTCTCTCTCTCTCTCTCTCTCTATATATATATATATATATATATATATATAAGCCTACTCATTAGCTATGCCTTCTCATTATCTATCTATCTATCTATCTATCGCAGTCAGTTAAGTGCCATACGTGATACACGCTTGGGCGATCATGTCTCGACAGAGACATGACTGACTGGGCAAAATATTATCTTGCAGTAGGTTGCCATCGCTTTCTGCGGTAGACTGGTTGCCAGTCAAGGCTATAGAACCCAATCTGTCCTGTTATTTAGCCCATAACTGCGTTGTGATGCAGTGGATGTCGGCTTGGAAAGAGAAATCGGGGAGCCGAGTTCAAATTCCAGTTGAGTACCCTGCATTCACTTAAGCACTGGTACCCTTAGGAAAGGTATTAATCCGTCACTTCCTTCCAGTTATGGGTTAAATAACGGGATAGGGGCGGGGAGCAAGTCATCTAGTGTTGATGTTACAATAAAAACACTCTTGGTAGCCCTGGCGAAGCATCAAGTATTCAGCTATTTGACAAGATTATAAATTTCGCTGTAAACTGCGCCAAGGTTCCAAATGCACAGGGAATACTGGAGGGGTGTAGTGAGTTCTATCTCGGCCAAGGCCGAAGGACGACGACGATATGTCTATCTATCTATCTATTTATCTATCTATCTATCTATCTATCTATCTATTTTTCATAACTGAGTCCATTCTTCATCTATCTATCTATTTTTTTATAACTGAGCCCATTCTTCCTGCATCTATCTATCTATCTATCTATCTATCTATCTATCTATCTATCTATCTATCAGTCTGTTCATATCTATCTATCTATCTATCTATCTATCTATCTATCTATCTATCAGTCTTTTCATATCTATCTATCTATCTATCTATCTATCTATCTATCTATATACACTCATGCAAATTAATTGAAAGAACTGTATTTCAACATAAGGTCAAATACCTTCTATTTGCTGACTACTAACACTCTGACTTTGTATAAATGTTCTATTATTCTCACACACTGGTTGAACCTAGCTTCTTGTTTCCGTGTCTCTCTTAACAGGCCACAGCATCTATTTCGAGACATGATCACCCAAGTGATAACGTATGGCACTTATCTGACTGTAATTATTATTATTATAAACAGTGTATACGTTTCTTTTTCTGGTGTATGTTCACCCTAGATGTGCGTTGTATTGCAGTGGATATCGCCTCGGAAAGACAAATCGAGGAGCCGAGTTCGAATTCCAGTTAAATTCCTTACTTTCACTTATGCACAAATACCCTTGGGATAGGTATTAATCCATCTCATACCTCCAGTTATGGGGTAAATAATAGGAGAGATTGGGTTCTATAGTCTTGGCAACCTGCTGCAGAATAATCTTCTACCCAGTCAGTCATGTCTCTTTCGAGACATGATCACCCAAATCGTGTATCACGTATGGCACTTAACTAACTGTTCACACTGTACAAAGTCCGCGGCCACTCGAGGTGGAGAATTAGAGAGTAAGAATCACAACCTATGCGGATATTTGTGAAATCTAACTGTTAACTATAGAATTTAAGATTGTAGTGATCATAGAAGAAACCTCTTTGGAGTTGGTTTCACAAGAAAGTGTTTTTTTTTTTTATCGTCACACCCCAGGAAATGCATTCTACTGCCACTGTTGCGCAGGGGGTTATATCAGGGAAAGTGATGAGAAAGAGGGGTTAGTTATAGGAAATGTCAGGAGGAGGGTAATAGACAGATGAGGATACCGAGGATGTGAGTGGAGTAAATGGAAAAAGAGCTTGTGAGAATGGATGCGAGTTAGTGTGATAGGAGATGTCTATTGGCCTTACATTTAAATTCCTGGAGATTGTAGCTGTCGGGGAAGTAAGTATATGGAAGGGAATTCCACAGGTGAGAAGTGCGTGAAAAAAAAAGCTGTTAGAGTAGAAATTGCGGTTACATTTTATCGGTTTCACTGTAGAAGGGTGGGACCTAGTTGCTAATCTAGTAGCTCGTGTAAAATCATACGCAGAGGTCACCATTGATTTAAGTTCTTTGGAGCAGAAGCAGTGAAAGTATTTATAGAAGAGGGGAAGCCACGTCACGCTGGTGAGGGAGCGACAGCATCCGAGCTGCTAAGTCGGTATCGATCACATTACAGATTCTCCGTTAGATTTTGTCAAGAACCGCAAGGTGAATAGCAGGGACACCCGACCAGAAGAATTGCTCGAGTGTAACTTCCATCTCACCAAAAGAATATTAAAGGATGTGGGTTATTTGCTACAATGAGCTTAGCATGGTGGGTCTTAGCCGATAAGGTTAGAATTAGTGGAACCAAAGAATTGAGTTCATCTGCACATATTCCATAAATGTAGAGACAGAGCAATGAGAGGCTTGCAACCTATTGTCTGTGGGAAAGGGTTGTGCGGTGTAAACAATTCGTCGCTCAGAATTCAGAGACGCTTTTGGACTATCGGGAGTGATAATCGAAGACTGGGCAACTCCTGCTTATATATGGCAGCAGAATTCCATTTTTCTGCCTAATCTGGTTCTTATAAGGATAAAGGATAACAGGAGGTATCAGGTACTTACTGGAACGATACATGGAACTAAGCCTCTTTATGGATTATATGCACGAGTTCTACCTGAGCTCTGACCTGAGGTCGTAGGAGAGACCAGCTGCCAAACCTCTGGCTATCTATAGTTTTTGAGGTGGAACCTATGTACAGTTACATCATCAAACCAAATCCAAACATCAAATATTTTTGTCAAACCCATTTTGGTCTGGTCGGGAACTTTTCAATACTCCCTCGTATATCAATTTATATCAATGGTGGTCTTTCTGCTCATGAATGGATAGATACTCACCCATGAGGTTATTCGGTCATTAATCACACAGTATTAAATGATCCTATGTGCTGTTTGGCGCTTTCATTTATGCCAAGCTACCTCTCCGTCCTCCACTTCCTTTGCCATTATTTTGCTGAGATAAGTTAAAATAAAAACTGTATCAGTCAAGTATATCAGTCCCTTCTTGGTGGGCGCATGGGTAGAGACTTAGGAAAAGAGAACAGATGTGTAACACTATTTTTGCATGTGGAAAACTGTAACCCTAGTTTAATACGACGGAGCGAAAGAAATTATTATGAGTGGTATTATTAATTCTGCAGATTATTTGTTCCAGAAAGAGGAAAATAAGCCTAATAGATAGTCAAATTGTTTATTGTCGGTTGCCATATGAATTCAGCTAAGGAATTGTGAAAAAAAAATATTGCAAATTTTTAGAATCTTGGAAACTGGCTGGTAAGTAAATTGAGAAAAACATTTTGCATGTGTATGCGACAGGTCAGATGGGGTCATCATATTGTTAGCCATTGTGTGAAAAAGCAAAGGCCTTATTGCTGGCGACAAACTGAAGCCAAAATATTGTTTCGGGATTGTCACAAATTTTTGATGAGGTCAAGTAAGGTTAAATCCTCAGAATTATTGAATCCTGAGAAGAAATTTTAAAGTCGGAAAAATAAATGATGTAATCAAAAGGGAAGAAGACGAAAAGAAATGATGTCATTAAGAAATATTGTTACTTCATTGGTAAAACTAAGGAAATGATGTAGCTCCACCTCAAAGTGCGAAGGCGGGAGTAATTTAATTGGCTAAATACTTGATTTGCATGGACACCCCGTGTCCGTCATGCCTCATTCCAAGAGAATTTGGGACAGGCATAAAAATAGGACCTCAGAGGGACACGATCACTCGGAAGCGCAGTTGCAGTCAGTTGGATTTGAGTCTTGGGACCAGTCGAGATGTAACGACAAAGGGAGAGAAGGTTCCCAACCGGAAGCAATGATCGTAGAGACAGAGACGGTTGCACTCCGACAGAGTTCCTGACTGAAGATGTACAGAGGCATAGATAATTGCCACGCCGTTGGGTGCCGGCCGTAGAGACAGTGATGGTTGCAAAGCCGAAGGGGCTAACCATAGAGACGGAGATGATCGCCTGGCTGAAGATATAAAGAAACAAAAAAAGCCAAAACGGGTTAAAACCAAATAACACGCCTCCGATAGAGTCCTGGCTGAAGATGTTAACAAACAGTTAAGTTGCTGCACTGAGCTAAGTCAGATAAAACGAATTTAACGAATTTTTGTTTTTATTTCTTTTACGTTGTCCCACTTGAAATAAGGCACATTTTTTTTATTTTTTTGTTGATTGGTTGGTTGTCAATTCGGTCGACTAACGAAGTATATATATATATATATATATATATATATATATATATATATATAATCTTTACTTATTCTTGACTTTTTTTTTTTACATAATTTTCTTTTCAATTTATTGTTATTAATAAACCTACCAAAATGAATCCAACATTTCTAGGTTCTCAATCTCGCCCTCATAGTAATTACATTCCCTTTTAATCATAGCATTCGCGTTTGAATGAAGCCATGTCTACCCGCCTAATAGAAAGATTCTCAAATGTTTCCTTAGCCATGTACGAGATATCCTTTTTTACCTCGTCATAATTAGAGAAACGTTTTCATCATACTGTTGTGCTTCAAGATCTCAAACTGATAAAATTGCTTCATAGAGCCTGTTACTATTCTAAAAACCCACTTTGCACAGTGAGGGTAGGCTGACTGTGAAGGAAAGAGGCTTGAGCTGTGAAATTTTGCATACATTTATTTCAACTCTTCTTATTAATAACTGCATTGTTTCTTTTTAGGTACGTGTGTGGGATCAAAAGCTCATAGGCTGACTATGAAGGAATGTGGCTTGAGCTGTGAAATCTTGCATACATTTATTTCAACTCTTCTTATTAATAACTGCATTGTTTCTTTTTAGGTACGTTTGTGGGATCAAAAGCTCATAGGCTAACTGTGAATGAATGAGGCTTGAGCTGTGAAATCTTGCATGCATTTATTTCAAATTTTCTTATTAGTTTCTGCATTGTTTTTTTACAGATAAACTGTGGTCTGAATGTTCAAATGTAGCGACGTCTCTTGAAAAATGACAATATTTGGCATCGTGGATTTATTAAGTACCTGCAGAAAAAGGATTTATCCCCAAAAGATAGTCGTGATTTCATGTTTGCTATTTTTTTTTTATCAACAGTGCTAAAGTGAACAGTTGAATTTAGGCCACCAAGAGAGAATCTTGAAGAATATCCAAGGTTTAGACGTCCTGCCACAGACACTATCGAGGAAAACAGAGATCGTTTTCTTCACATGGTGATGAATGGCAGGCGACTGACTATAAATCAAATAGCCTATGCTTGTGGATGTGCGTTGTGATGCAGCGGATATCGACTCGGAACGACAAATTGGGATGCAGAGTTCGAATTCCAGTTGAATTCCTTGCATTCACTTACGCACAAATACCCTTGGCAAAGGTATTAATCCATCTTTTCCCTCTATTTATAGGTTAAATAATAGGACAGACAGATTGGTTTCTCTAGCCTTAGCTGGCAACCTCTCTACCGCAGAAAGCAATGGTAACCTATTATGGGAAAACCTTCTGCCCACTCAGTCATGTTTCTTTCTAGACATGATCGCCCAAATCGTGTATCACGTACGGCACTTAACTGACGGTCTATTAGCATATACCGTAAGAGAGTTGATAATTTTCTGCACGGTGTACTTTGCGAAAGACGAAAGTTTATACGCGGTGGGTGCCACGTCCTTTTCCTGGATGTACTAATATCTCGAACAGAGAGGGAGTTCAAGATATCCGTATTCAGCAAACCAACATTCACTGGACAATATCTCAACTTCAACTCCTACCACCCATAAAGAAAGAGAACGTCCGCTGCCTGCAACATCGAGCAAGTCATAAGCAGAGACCCAGAGATATACGAACAGGAAATAGCATTAGGGAACTCTTTTTCAGTAACTTTGAGTTGCATTGGGTATTTTAACTGATTCTGAAGGAGATTTAGGCGCTGATTTCAAATCTGAAATTAGTTTTTCTCCACAATATCTAGTTTGTATGCAATTTGAGTTGAATGAAATTGTACAAATGTGAACTTGCGTAAACCATGTATAAGCATTTTCACGTCCATATATATAGATAGCTTCTAATATTTTGATCATTCGTATTTTGTTTCATATCAAACATGGCTTCCAAAAATATATATCATTGCAGAAACAAACCTGATGCCTTCTGCTACATCTGTGGATGCTACACACTCAATCGTCAGAGACGTAACATATCCAAGGCATATTTTGAAGCTCATTTTGGTGATCAAGACAAGCAATGAGCTCCTCAGGTTGTGTGACACAGTTGTGAGGAAATGCTTCGAGACTGGACAAAAGGGCAACGCAATGGTCTGCCTTTTGGTGTTCCAATGATTTGGCGCGAACCCACCGACCATGTGACACAACGGGTGTTGGGAGGAAAAACCGACATAAGATTACGTATCCGAACATTCACTCACCTATTCGGCCTGCTCCGCAATCTGAAAAAGTTCCTGATTCAGTTTTCAAAGGCTTGTCTTCATTGGACAACAAAGACATTGGACATGATACAAGCGAACAAGACAGTTGTGACAGTGAATTGTCAGAAAAGTGTTCACAATCGGAGAACTTTCCTTCAGACACTGAACCTTTCCTCGTCCTCAAGCCTCTTTCCCAGGCTGAACTGAATGGCTTAGTGCGGGATTTAGAACTTTCAAAGAAAACAGCAGAGCTTTTGTCATCAAGATTCAGTCAGTTAGTCAGTTAAGTGCCATATGTGATACACGCTTGGGCGATCATGTCTCGAAAGAGACATGACTGACTTGTCAGAAGATTATCCCGCAGTAGGTTGCCATTGCTTTCTGTGGTAGACTGGTTGCCGACCAAGGCTATAGAACACAATCTGTCCTGCTATTTAACCTATAACTGGAAGGAAGAGACAGATTAATACCTTTCCCAAGGGTATTTGCGCGTAAGTGAATACAATGGATTCAACTGGAATTCGAACTCGGCTCCCCGGTTTCTCGTTCCAAGCCGATATCCACTGTACCACAAGATTACAAAGTAGAAATCTTGTTGAACACTCTGTTAAAGTATTATATTTCAGAAAGCGTGACTAGCTTTTTGTGACTTTCTTGTCAGAAGACAGACATTTTGTTTACTGCCATGGCATCCCAGGGCTTCTCAAATAACTGGGTGTACGTTACTATAGTCCTGCTGAATGGAGACTCTTTTTAGACAGTTCAAAACGCAGTCTCAAGTGTGTTCTTTTCCATAATGTCAATGTTTATGGAGCAGTACCTGTCGGTCAATCAGTGCATTTGTGGGAAGATTATGATGATATGAGAATGGTCATGGACTTATTACAGTATCATGAGCACATTTGGATCATTTGTGTAGACTTAAAGATGGTCAACATTCTTCTTGGACAACAGAAAGGTTTCACCAAGTTCCTATGTTTCCTCTGTATGTAGGACAGCCGAGGACGAGACAGACATTGGGTCCAGAAGGACTGGACTATTCGTGATACCCATGAAGCAGGCATGCCAAATATCACACAAGACCCAATTGTAAGCTGTGGAAAAATATAAAGAAGAAACGGACTTCCCCCTTAAGGTGAGGCCACAAGATTAGCACAAGGCTGTAACACGAGGGGAGATAGACAAATCAGGTGTAGCTGACCACATATGGAGAGAGAAAGAGGATCACCGCCTTTTATAAGATGAAGTTGAAATAACAGATAGAGAACACCATTGGAAGCCACGTAAACTTAATGAATCAGCGCATATGCTAGGCTACAAAAATCTAAGCCGGCCAAGCATATAAATGAATACAATACGGGAACAAGTAATACGTAGTGACGGAGAAAATCATTATCAACAAAAATTGCAATATGAGCTCTAGCAAAAAATGCTAAAGAAAATCATCAGTATCAAAGACTGCAATATATACTCTGGTAAAAAATGTTTACTGTGACATTAGTTTTATAAAACTTAGAAATTCGCATGCTGTTGTCTTCGGAGACACATAGGCCAGTGGATATAGACGTTGGTTAATCCAGTGAATTGACCCAAAGAGTTGTGAGTTCAATAACTAGGCTACGGCTGTAGTGAACGAATATCTTTGAGAGTTAAGTTAAAGTGGCTGCTAAAAGTGGCATCGCACATGAAATGAGAACAACATTCCCCAGTGGTCGTAATAAAGGTTTCGGTTCGAAATTCTTAGCTCTTGAAGAAGGAACGGGCGTACAACAGCCGAAACGTGGTATTGGGCGGTATGCGATGTTACATTTACATCTCACATCGCATACGTGGTTACTGGAAAGAAAAAGGGAGAAAATTAGAAATTATTTTCATGCATTTTTTCTCTCATTTTCTGGGATATGATATCTATATATCTAAATCTAAACTTATTTATAAATGGAACTTTGTGTGTGTGTGTGTGTGTGTGTGTGTGTGTGTGTGTGTGTGTGTGTGTGTGTGTGTGTGTGTGTGTGTGTGTCCGTTACCTATAAACTCCGAAACGGCTGAAATTGGGTGATAGAAGGAGTGGTCCAATTTTAATCAAATTTCATACACTCATAGACAAAGACATAAGAAACGATATTCAGACGTTTCACGGTTGCAGTTCTTACAATAGTGCAGAAAATCGAATATATATATATATATATATATATATATAAAAGGCAAGATGTTTGTGTGTGTGTGTTTGTTTATCTGCCTGTATGTCTGTATTTTTTCAGCCCTTTAATTTTAGTTTTTGCTGCGGGTTTGGCTCTAAGTAGGTAGATAACCCGATTTTTTCGATTATCGATTTTCCATATTTATTGGGGGTACCTCGACACAAAACCTAGGTAAGAACACTCGCAGACGTTTATAGTACAACTGTGTAAATTTTTAAGAAAATCGGTTCAGCCGTTTCGGAGTCTATACGTAACGGACACACACACACACGCACAAAGTCCCATTTTTAAATAGGTTTATATATATATATATATTAACTATAGCAACAACAATACCAATAGTAACCGAACTAACTCTGCCGAAACTAGTATTAATTAAGCTATAATTTAAATCGTCTTGTACAACCCACCGAGAACGAACTCAGAGGGAAAAGAAGGGGAAGTAAAAAAAGAAACAAACGAAGTACATGAACAAGCACTCGTAAGAAAGAAAAAAACCCAAAACGAAAACCCTAACACTAAAGCGCTCAATACAAAAGTAGAACAAACAAAGACAGAAAATCTGAGGAAGAGCCACCAACCTACCACGGTTTCGCCTAATGGCTCCTCAGGGAAATTGAGCCGTTAGGCGAAACCGTGGTAGGTTGTTGGCTCTTTGCTCAGATTTTATATATATATATATATATCATCTTTGATGAAATTGTTGAAAATGTCTACCGAATTTTAAACTCATTCTTTTCATTTCAGTTCAGGCGTTGCTTACAGCTACAACTGACAGGAAGTTGGGAAGAACCCTGTTTATATTAGTCCTGAAGGAACACAATATATAATGTAAAATAAAAAATGATGGTGTCCAAGCGAATTCACTGTGAAAGACTTGTAACAAAAAGGTGAACAAATCATTAACAGTTCTTGCAACAATGGCTTCCAAAAGCAGCCATGTCGGTTGAACTACTCAAAAAACCGATAACTGTTTGTAGCTTCACGAGGGTGAAAATATTTCGAAATTACTGCACAGGTAAAGACGTTTGGTGCTTACCTTACAGGCACCATTTCTAGCAAATGAACGCTTGGCCGGAACAACCTATGGTTAGAGAAGGCATGGGCGACTCGCGACGACTTGAATTTACGCCGTAATGGAGAAAGGGGATGTGACGGTGTTAGGTGAAGTTTGAATCAATAAAAACAATTCCAGCATTCTCGCTCATTTCCGCCCGAGTCTGGTAATTTCCCGCCAGAAGCAAACACAGCAATTCCAAGTCGACGTATGTAAGCTTTTATTATTTTTCTCCCCTTCTCTATCTCTCTAACACACACACACACACACACACACACACACACACACACACACACACACACACACTTTCTCTCTCTCTCTCTCTCTCTCTCTCTCTCTCTCTCTCTCTCTCTCTCTTCTCATCTATTTCAGTTTTCTCTTTATTTCTTTATCTCTCTCAATCTATTTGCCATTCTGTCTTTTTTATATATCTAAAAAAAACCACGCTTATATCTCA
Source organism: Ascarosepion bandense (assembly GCA_037127315.1). Classification (NCBI taxonomy): domain Eukaryota; kingdom Metazoa; phylum Mollusca; class Cephalopoda; order Sepiida; family Sepiidae; genus Ascarosepion; species Ascarosepion bandense. Next base: position 397,262 of record JBBBDQ010001063.1, on the reverse strand, counting down.
GTCTATCTATACGAGCTGATATTTTATCAAAATCTGATGTCTATCTATCTATCTATCTATCTATCTATCTATCTATCTATCTATCTATCTATCTATCACAATATTTTTCTATCTATCTGTCTAGATATATATCTATCTAGATATCTTTCTATCTATCATAGTCTCTTCAATATGTATGTTTTTATCCATTTATCATAGTCTTTTTATATCTATCTATCTATCTATCTATCTGCGTGTTGGCCCGCGATATTTGTGAGTGTCTTCTTTTTTATCTGTATCAATCTCTACCTCCAATCCGTAGTGAACTGGAGTAATAAATGGCTCATAGGCTTTAATGCTTCTAAAACAAAGCTATTATCAATTAACTATCATAGACAATCGCACCTACCTCCCATTAGCATGGACAAGGCTTGCCTCCCAGAGAGTAAAACACTACGCCTCCTTGGTCTCACACTTACAGCGGATCTCAAATGGAATGACTATATCGAATCCATTGCTAAATCCGCTGCTATGAAAGTCGGTTCTCTGTGCAGGGCCCGGAAGTTTTTTTCCGTCTGAATCTATCTTGCACATTTATAAATCTACCGTCCGCCCGTGCATTGAATACTGCTGCCATATCTGGTCGGGTGCTCCTGCTATTCTCCTCGGGCTTCTCGACAAGGTACAGCGGAGGGTCTGTAATGTGATTGATACTGACTTGGCAGACCGCCTGCAGTCTCTCTCTCACCAGCACGGCGTGGTTTCCTGTGTCTCTTCTATAAATATCCACGGCTTCTGCTCCAATGAACTTGGATCACTGCTGCCCCCTAGATACGAATTTGCACGATAAACTAGATTAGCAACTAGATCCCACCCTTTTACAGTGAAACCGATAAAATGCAACCGCAACTTCTACTCCAACAGTTTCTTTTCTCGCACTTGCACTTCCTGACTGTGGAATTCCCTTCCACATGATTGCTTCCCCGACGGCTACAATCTCCAGGAGTTTAAATGTAAGGTCAATAGACACCTCCTAACACACTAACTCGCTCCCATTCTTTCAAACACTCTTCCCATCTGCTCATCCCTCACCCTCGGTATCCTTACCCATCTATCACCTTCCTTCTGACATTTCCTACACCTAACCACTCCTCCTCTTTACCATCCCCTATGTAGCCCCATGCGCAATAGTGGCAGTGGAATGCCTTGCTTGGGGTGAAATGATTAATCTGTAGTCTGATGAAATGAACTGATTTAGCTCATAGAAATGAATTATAATTTATAATCAATCTAAATGATGTATTAATTTCCATTTATATGGAACAACAGCTGAAACGTCGTAAAAATGGTAAGAAAGATAAGGACAGTAGTCCAAATAATGTAAATACTGTACATTTTGTTGTTGTAAAATATAATTTTGATGACATTGATTAATTAATGAAGTATGCCAAAGTAAACATTTTCTCAAATGCCATAGGTAAATTGTAGACATTTTATATTTTTAAATTCGCACATGCGCGTTGTTTGATTTTGATTTTGTTCACTGCACAGTATAGTAGGGTCAGTTGGATATCTGTGTCTGTGAGAAAAATGTCGAATGCACATTTCTACATGAAATCTCTAATAGAGAATTCACATCTCCTCAGCGACACAGTTCTATCTCAAAATGAAGAAAAAACCCAATCCTCAATTTAACGACCTCCTATTTCCTTAACTCTTTTCGTCTATCGCGCTAGACATACCAATCTCCCATCTCTTCACTTAGAAAGTAAAATCAAAAAATAGACTTATCTTAAAAGAATTTTTGTGGCGTATATTTCTCAAATCTTGACCGTTATTTATTTTTGTCTCCTTCTTAATCCTATTTTTCTTCATTTTGAGATAGAACTGTATTTCTTTAATTTATATATATATATATATATATATATATATATATATATATATATATATATATATACTATTTACCATTGTAAGCTCCGGCCTTCTTCAGGTGCTAGGAATTTAGAACTGAACCCTTTATTATGATCACTGGGGTATATCATTATTATTCTATGTGCGATACCACTTCTGGCAACCTTGTAGTTATCTCCCTTTAACGTGATTTTTTTTTCAACACTACTGTAGCCTGGTATTGAACTCACAACTCTTTGGTTCAAATCACTAACATATTTATGACTAGCAGTATAGCCCGGCGTTGCTCGAGTATAATGAAAGCTTTAAAACTAATCCATGGTCCTGGAGTTCAGACTCAGCCTAAAGAATATTTCTGTGAAGTTTGGTGAGAATCGGATAAAAATTGTGGATTTGTATAAAGGACATACATTCAGATAAACAGACACACACACACAAACATCTTGCCTTTTTATATATATATATATATATATATATATATATATGTATTTTAATCATTTCACCCCGAGCAAGGCAGAAATGCGACTGATGTGCAGGGGGCTACATAACTGTAAAAAAATTAGAAAAGAGTGAGGAGTAGAAACTAGTTAGAAAGGAGCAATAGAAAGCTGATACTGAAGGTGCGAGGACAGATACATAGGTGGACAGAAAGGGAAGGTTATACGGGGGTGGGGACAGAGCTAGAGTCCATTGGTTAGTAGATGAGTATTGACTTTGCATTTAAATTTCTGGAGGCTGTAGCCGTCAGGAAAGCAAGAATATGGGAGCGAGTTCTACAGGCAGGAAGTGCGAGAAAAGAAGCTACAGGAGTAGAATTGTCGTCTGCATTTGGCTAACCTGACTGTGAATGGGTGGGACCCAGTTGCCAGTCTGGTTGCACGAGTAAACACCTGTTGAGGAGGCACCATGAAAGTATTTATAGAACAGACAAAGGAGGCCACATTTCGACAGTGGGGAATTGGCTGCAGTCGAGCCGCCAGATCAGTACCTATCACATTACAGACTCTCCTTTGGAGCCTGTCAAGAACACTGAGGAGAACAGCAGGGGCGCCTGACCATAACTGGCAGCAGTACTCCATGCACGGACGGATGGTTGACTTGTATATATGCAGGATGGATTCAGGCGGAAAGAAAACGTCCTGGATCGACATAGTGACCCAACCTTCTTAGCAGTAGATTTTGCTATGGATTCAAAATAGTGGTTCCATTTGAGGTCTGAGGAGAGGGTAAGGCCGAGGAGGCGTAGTGTATTACTCTCAGGGAGAATCACTTGGTCCATGCTTATGGGAGGCAGGAGAGGTTGCCTGTAATTGTTGACAGACAACAGCTTGGTCTTAGATGAATTGAAGTTGACAAGCCACTTCTTGCCCCAGTTCACCACAGAGTGTAGATCCCGTTCAAGGTCAGCAGCGAAATTATGTCTGTCTGTCATGATAGGTTTCTTACTGGTGCGGGAGTATATTGTAGTGTCATCTGCGTAGATGCCTTCTTGGGACGATCTCATCTGGGAGGTCATTGATGAAAATAAGGAAGAGCGTCGGGCCCAGGATAGAGCCCTGTGGAACACCAGCATTCGTGCTGAAGGATGAAGAGGCACGCCCATTCAAAACGACCTTCATTTTGCGGTTATTTAAGAAAGATTGGATTAGGTCAAGCAGGCGACCGGTAATACCGTAACCCCGTAGCTTGCAAAGGAGGCCAGAGTGCCAAACCCTGTTGAAAGCCTAGGAGGTGTCCAGAACAACCGCGCGAGCCTCGTCAGACTTATCAAGGGCCTGTAGCATGTACTCCGTTACGGTTGTTAGCAAAGCGGAAGCCATATTGCCTGTCAGAGAAGAGTTTGTGGGCAGTGAGATGATGAACTATTTCAGCATTGATTATGGCCTCGAATATTTTCCCGAATATCGGTAGAAGACTGATAGGGCGAAAGTTGGATGGGTCCGAGGGTTCACCACAATTCTTAAATACAGGAACGACTGAAGAGAACTTCCAGCATGCAGGAAAGCAGGAAGCAGAACTGCAGTAGTTAAACAGTTTAGAGAGGACAGGGGAAAGTTCAGGAGCACACCTCTTAAGGACTATCACCGGGATTCCATCGTCTCCAATCGAATATATTATCGATTTTCTGCACTGTTGTAAGAACTGCAACCTTGAAACTTCTGAATATCGTATCTTATGTCTTTGTCTATGAGTGTATCAAATTTGATTAAAATCGGACCACTCCTTCTATAACCCAATTTTTCGATTACCGATTTGTGATATTTATCGGGGGTATCTTGACATAAAACCTAGCTAAGAATACTCGCAGACGCTTATAGTACAACTGTGTAAATTTTCAAGAAAATCTGTTCAGCCATTTCGGACTCTATAGGTAACGGACACACACACACACACGCGTACAGACAAAGTTTCATTTATAAATAGGTTCAGATAGATTAGATGTGTGAGTGTTTGTGTGCGTGTGCGCGTGCGCAAAATGGAAAAAGAAAGATGAGGCCACTCATTCTTTTCCTGTTCTCTTTCTTTGTTCCGTTGTGTTTACCTTACACTCTTTTCATCTGTTAATTTCCGTGTTCCCATCTGTCTGTCTGTTCATTTCTGTCCATTGTTCCCTGAATCGGAATAAAACCAGATGAAGATAAAGATCTGAAAGGAAGTGGAAAATAAAAATAAAATAAGATAACAAAAAAAAAAAAAAGAATCGGAAGACAAAACCAGTCCGTAAAAAATAAGCAGAAATTAAGTTTCATCATCGATGATCAAATAAAAATTCCGGAATCAATATAAAAAGAAAGACTTTGCTTAACATACGACTAAAGTCGATCACTTGATTTATTGCTGGCGGTCAAATCACGCTGGGAACACGCGTTCTCGTTCCATCACCGAAGTTAAACAAAGTCGGACTGGTCAGTACTTAGATGGCGTTCCACTTGGGAATACTGGGTAATGTAAGCAACCTCCTTCAATTCCGAATTCGTTTCGGCTTTAAATAATCCACAAAGCATTAATAAGCCGTAAAAAATCAATATATTTATCAGACAATATGGACGTCTACTATTCCTTGCATTCACTTACGCATAAATACCCTTGAGAAAGGTATTAATCCGTCTCTTCCCTCTAGTTATGGGTTAAATAACAGGACAGATTGGGTTCTATAGTCTTGGCTGGCAACCAGTCTGCTGCAGAAATCAATGGCAACCTACAGCGGGATAATCTTCTGTCCAGTCAGTCATGTCTCTTTTGAGACATGATCGTCTAAAGTGTGCATCACGTATGGCACGTGACTGACTGACTGACTGACTGACTGACTGACTGACTGACTGACTAATTCTGTGCGTTGTGGTGCTGCAGATATAGCCTCGGAACAAGAAATCGGAGAGCCGAGTTCGAATTTCAGTTGAATTAGTTGCATTCACTAACGCGTAAATACCTTTGGGAAAAGTATTAATCCACCTTTTCTCCCTCCACCTATGGGTTAAATAGCAGAACTGATTGGATCATATAGCCTTATTGGCAACCAGTCTACTGCAGAAAGTAATGGTAACTTAATGCGGGAAAATCTTCTGCCCAGTTAGTCATGTCACTTTCGAGACATGATCGCTTAAGTGTGTATCACGTATGGTGCTTTACTGATTGACTGACTCATTTTAAGATAATTTTCTAACATATCATATTAATACTACTGTATAATGGGATCAGTCTTTACTCTTTTTTAACAGTATTTTAACATCTTCAGTGTTATTTAATGCCGTTGCTTATCAATACTTTTTCAGATGATCTAAAGCCATTTTTATTTTTCAGATTACCTATCTTAGTAGCAAATCCGACAGACCCGACAAAGTATATCTGGTAACTACTCTTGAGTTTTACGAGTTTAAGTGTTCTTTAACAGCATATCAACCTCTGCGGGCTATTTAATACCAAAAAGGTGGGGTTTGAAGTTATTATTTTAATATATAGTTATAGTGAGAAGGTTGATTTAGTCAGATTTTAATTAAAATTTTGTTTTTATTTATTTTTTTATTTTAGAAAACTGAAAATTTCTTCTAGTTTGATTCAAAAATGTTTTGCTGACATTAATGTTTCCTTCAAAAAGGTGTTATGATAATAAGTTATTTCTTCAAAAAATGTATTTTTAGTAATATCCTTCCTTCAAAAATGTATATTTTTCTATAAAAGTCTATTTTTATACTTTCATAGTGTTTTGACCCCAGTTTGGAGATTAACTATTTGCCCATAGCTGGGACCCTAACAGGTGCTACCACTCCGGGTCATGGTGGACCTGGGAACAACAGCAATTAAGAGGTGGTTCCATGCTCCTCACCACCTCCCAATCAGAGGCCTTGCTGCCGGATGCAGTTTACCGTCATGCCCAGGACCAACTTCTCTTGAAGAGGATCTCTAATCAGTGATTAATTGAAGCTATGGTTTGTAAATTTTAACGCTTCCAAAAAGAATTTACTTTCATTTAATCACCACTGAGAATTTTTCCTGTCTGTTATTAATATGGCTGATGCTAAGCACCAGAAGAGCAACGCTCTACTCCTTACATTTTTCACTGACATTTTTCGCATCAGAACCCATCTTGTACATTTTATAAATCTACCATTCACCCATGAATTGAAAATTTGTACCATATCTGGTCTTGTGTTCCAGCTGTGCAGTTCTTGGTCTTTGACAAAAACCAAAGAATAGTCTGTAACGTAATCTATCCTGACCAGGTATCTCGATTTTAATCACTTTCTCACCGAAGTTACGTGGCTTCTCTCTGTCTTTTCTACACGACAACTGTCCTGATATGCTTTTTACCCAGGTGCAACAGCCACATGAATTTAAGCGTACGACTAGATTGGCAATTAGGTCTCACCGTTTTACTGTTGAATGAGCTATCTAGATGTAACCTCTACTTCTACTCTGTTTCATTTCTCGCACTTCCTGTCTGTGGAACTCCCTTCCGATTTCTTGTTTCCCTGATAACTACAATCTTCGAAAATTCAAACGCAACTGTCTTTTTGAACGCCATTCATTTCGGTCTTTTTCTCTATCCTCCCTATCCTCCATATTTTCTTTCACTCTCTGTAACCCTAACCCTAACCCTGTTCTAGCTTTGTAGCTTTGCTTTGAGTGAAATGATTAAAAAAAAAAGAATTTTTACTTATTAACGCACAACTGGTTGGAAAAGAGGTGCATTCATACCAATCCCAAGGGTATTTACACGTAAGTGGATATAACAAACCCAACTGGAATTAGAACTCGGTTCCTCGATTAACAATGGAGAGACTGAAAGAATTAGTTAGAACAACAGCAGAAGAAATGAGAATAAGGTGAGTTATTGATTGCTTTGTTTTTACTGTTTATCAAGCTTTTATTTAAAGCCGGAAAATACTTTTTGATTGAAATAACCTTTTTGCAGGGGAGGGTAATAAAAATACAATTATAGAATGAGCAGTCTTTTTAGACAAGAGTAGACATATGAGCTGAGCTAGATTTTTTGCGGAAGGCCATGATCGCCTACGTCCTGAAAGGACAAGGCACATAGAAGAAAAAAAAGTGTATAATTCGAATTGTTCGTGGTAATGGCTGCTGTTGTCGTCACAGTTGTTGTGGTGATGGTAGACTGAGACTTTTGCAGAAATCAGGATTGTTTTCCAGTCCATAGAAAAACAACCCACATTTCTGCGTTCGAAGAATTATGTAGAAATAAGAAATAAGAATGTATAACGAAAGTATTTACAGCACCTTTTTTATTAATACGAATTTGAACGACGAGGCATATTTTTGAGGTCTAGTTGATCATATGAGCAATGGATTTAATGTTTATATATGAGTTGAGTCAGCTTTATAGAGCACAACTTTGAATTGAGCGAGCTTTTGCTTAATAAATAAGAACGGTTCCTTTAGTTGAGTTAGTTTTTTCTAAAACAAATAAGAATACAATTATAGAATGAGCAATCTCTTTAGACAAGAGTAGACATATAAGCTGAGCTAGTCAGTCAAGTGCCATACGTGATACACGCTTGTGCGATCATGTCTCGAAAGAGACATGACTGACTGGGCAGAAGATTATCCCGCAGTAGGTTGCCATTGCTTTCTACGGTAGACTGGTTGTCGACCAAGGCTATAGAACCCAATCTGTCCTGTTATTTAACCCATAACTGGAAGGAATGGGAGGATTAATACCTTTCCCAAGGGTATTTATGCGTAAATGAATACAAGGGATTCAACTGGAATTCGAACTCGGCTCACCCGGTTTCCTATTCCGAGCCGATATCCTCTGTACCACAACGCACATCCAGCTGAGCTAGACGTTTTGTAAAAATAATAGTAACCTGAGAGTTGATCAAGCTTTTAGTTTGAGATAACGAGTACACTTCCACTGAGCCATCGCTTGACCTAAATAAATATCATTGCGCGTGCGCTTCGCGCCTGATTTTTACCTAAACAGATAAGTACACCTATGAGGTGAGTTTTCATTTTAATAAATGTAAATAAGTTGAGCCAGGCTTTTGCTGAAATAATATTAGGCATTCAGGTAAATTTTGTTTTAAAATGCTTAACAGAACACATATCAGTAAAGTTAACAATTAAGTTAAATAACTATAGCCTATAAACTATAGACATAAGTAAAACTAAAATAAGGGTAAATACAAAGTTATGGCAGGTTTTTGCCTAAAAAATAACTGATTGGTTGAGTTTTGTTTAGCGGCATATCAACACCTATATGGGTTATTTAATGCCGAAATCTAACTATATTTTGTACGCAATTTTGTTTTTGAGATAATAACTATTTTAATGATACAAGTTTTACAGACATGAGAAAATCCATCTGAGACTTCTTTAGTAGGTAGTGTGATTATTTCCCTGCTGGTAGCTTCGAATTTTCCCCTAGGGATTTCGAACTGAACCCTTTATTTGTCTATATTTCTGAGATGAGTTATTATTTACACTATTTACATTATTCGGACTATTGTCCTCATCTTTGTTGTCATTTTTACGACGTTTCGGCCATTGTATGCTCCGTAGAGCCTCTTTTGGTAGTCATGAGTTTTCTTCCTCTAACTTGTTCACTACTACTGTAGCCTGGTATTGAACTCACAATTCTTAGGGTAACAGGAACTAACCATTGTCTATACCCATTGAGCCATTTGTCCTCAAGGGATGGGAATGATATACCACAGTGATTGTAATAAGGGGGTTCGTTTCGAAATTTCTAGCACCTAAAGAAGGCCGGGGCGTACAACGGTCGAAACGTCGTACAAATGGCAACAAAGATGAGGACAATAGTCCGAATAATGTAAATAGTGTAAATAATAACTCATCTCAGAAATATAGACAAATCACATTTTTATTTCCAATTTTGAGCCGCTTTACGATAAATTTTGTTACGAAAATTTGTGTCATTCGGCAGGAATGACGCACATTTTCATACACATTTTATCGTAAATAATCAGGCCGGTAGAAATAAATATATAAATATACTCTTTGATTAAAAACAATATCTACTCAAATACGAGTGTCGACTAAAAATAATGTTCGGTAAATTTTCGTTTAAGGTGCTGACGGCTTTTCCCCCTTCAAATTTATCCAAAATAGCATTATTTCTGTGCAAATGTATATGCTGAACTCAAATCAACAATTAGTTATTGAAGAAACTTACCTTTTTTGCTTTGAACGTCCACAAAAAAACGAACTATATCTCGCACTTTTTCTTTCTCGTAACTCTCACGAAGTCATGTAATTAACTGCAGAATGACGTTCTACGTAGGCAGCAATTTTCTGTCGATTTTTGATCGATTTTCTTCCTTTACTGAAACTTCCGGCAATGTACTTCCTGTTATGAAAGCAATAAGCGTAGAAATACAACAGTGCATTACTTTCATTACCGGAAGTACATCGCCGGAAGTATCAGTAAATGATGAAAAATCGACCAAAATCTGCCAAAATTCGTGGCCTACGCAGTACGTCATTCTGCAGTTAATTACATGACTTCGTGAGAGTTACGGGAGAGAAAAAGTGCGAGATATGGTTAGTTTTTTATGGACATTTAGATTTTTAAAAAAGTAGGTTTCTTCAATAACTAACAGTTGATTTGAGTTCAGCATATACATTTGCACAGAGATAATGCTATTTTGAATAAATTTGAAGGGGAAAAGCCGTCGGTACTTAAAACGAAAATTTACCTAATGTTCAAACAAATAATTTCATTAAAATATCTGCAGATTACAAATGAAATATATTGACTGTTATTATCTGTTGGGCATATATGTTGAATAAATAGAAAAGGGAAAGAGGTGGACAGAGAGAAAGACGGGTTAAGAGGTCAAAGAATGAGAGGAGAATATAAATGGAGGGAAGAAAAAGTGAGATAAAAATATGACTTGAAGAAGGAGGGAGTAGAATATGTATGCGTGTGAAAGAGAGAGTCAAAATAAGTAGGCGAGAGAGAGAGAGAGTGAAATGGAGAGTAAAAAATTATGTAGACGTTGGGGAGAGATTGAGAAAGAGTAAAAAATATGTAGGAGTGAGAGAGAGGGTAAACAAATATGTAGGCGTGAGAAAGAGATTGAAAACGAGAGAATAAAACTACGTAGGCGTTAGAGAGAGTGAGAGAGTAAAAAATATGTAAGCGTGAAAGAGAGAGAGAGTAAAATATGTAGATATGAAAGAGAGAGAGAAAAGGGGAAAATATGGAGGTGAGAGAGAGAGAGTGAGAGAAAGATTGTAAAGAAAAAATATGTCGGCGTGAGAGAATGAGAGAGGAAGATAAAAGCGTGAACGTTAATTCTAATTATTTGAAATTGGCAGTGCTTCCCATAGTCTAGCGAAAACTATAACCAAAAGCTTAACCCAACGTTTCTTGAAACAAACTAACTTTCACATGTTAATAAATCAGGCCACCTTCACGAAAGACTAAAACGGTATAAACATGAAAGATATACTCATGACTTTTTAGGTATCAAATCATTCTGAAGAAATAAGATTTATTTTTAATTCAGCCTTTTTTATTATTTCAAACGTGATTTTTAGGGGATACCCGTGTTTGAAATAGACGATTCATTGTTTATCATAAACAGTGTATTATGTCTATCGGCCTGTGCACTCGAGAAATCCTAATAACACAGATACGAAAAAACCTGAATAAGGGAGTGTTCCTTCTTTAAGAGGGAATGTAGAACCTTGTTGGGCTGTAAGGCTCTCTCTTGCTGAGAAGGCTACAGCACACCAAATTAAAAAAAAAACAAAAACGGACGGTTTCTCCTAGAAAGGGGATGCATATTTTTGGCATACTAAGAAACAAACTTTCTTTACTAAGATTTCTAGGGCGAGCAGGTTGATAGACCTCAAATACTTCTAAAAACATTTCAAGGATTTTAAGATATTAAATCCATATACGTTAATAAAACACTGTTTTTTTTTTTGTTTTGTTTTTTTGTTTTTTGGTTGGGGAATAAAGTTTAAATCTCCTAAAAAAACATTGGAGTAAAATAAAAAACTAACGCCTCTTCATTGTACATTATCATTATTTTAATATCTGTTTATATTTCTAAGATGAAGACTTGTGTGTGTGTGTGTGTGTGTGTGTGGAGTCGACAGTATGACGATGTTTTGGCGCATGCGTGCTCGTTAGGCTGCATTTGGGCACTTATCTACCTTTGTATAGTTGCTGAGCAGTTCGATCAAGACATGACAAGGTAAGGTACCTGGAGTGCGCTGTTGTCTTCAGCTTTATTGCCATACTCTCTCTCTCTCTCTCTCTCTCTCTCTCTCTCTCTCTCTCTCTCTCTCTCTCTCTCTCTCTCAAAGAGTTAACGGAAACTTCATAGGAGTTCTTTAGACTTCTATTGAAGTTCAGTAGAACTACTAGGCAGTTTTCAGTGGAAGATTACCAAGTTCCTAACATTTTGGGTACGTTAAGTCGATTAGTAACCGACATAGCACGATTATAACCTTCAGTGCGGAAAACTACTCCACAACACTAATTCTTCTCTTTTGTGAAGAAATGCTTTTTCTAAACAAGTATCCAAATATAGGAATTTTTCAGTTGTCTTCTCGTATTAAGAAATAAACTAACGTCATACCCTTTGCAGAAAAATTAATTTATTCCTATAATTGAAATTTTGTTTAGTTTGCCAATAATATCTTCAACATCTTAAGGTGTCTTTCTAAGCGCAGCTTAGATGTGGCACAAGGCAGAAAGTATGGAGCACCCCGCGATGATCGAACTCACTACTCAATTGTAATGATTTCTAGCGAGACACGCTTGCCAACCATTAGACCATATCGAGGCGCCAGCGTTCGACATCTTATGTCTTCTTATCAGTCCGTACATTTTGTGTGTGTGTGTGTGTGTGTGTGTGTGTGTGTGTGTGTGTGTGTGTGTGTGTCGAGTCGACAGTATGACGATGTATTGGCGCATGCGTGCTCGTTAGGCAGCATTTGGGCGCTTATCTACCTTTGTATAGTTGTTGAGCAGTTCGGAGATCAAGACATGACAAAGTAAGGTACCTGGAGTGCGCAGGCTCAAGGCTGACGATGGGGTAAATCTGAGGTGGAGTCAAGGTCGACGGGATTACGCCATAAAAGCTCACTTCGAGGAATGCTGTCAGATTGGCGCACCTTACACAATTAAGATTTTTTTTTCTTCTTATTTTATCGAACGGAATGTCTCTCTTCTGCAGACTGTTCCTCTTTTTCTCTTCATCCGACCACTTTTGCGAAGCTCTGGTTTTTCCTCCTCTTTTTTTTCTTTTTTTAATCCCCTCCTCAAATCAACTTTGTTAACCTCTAATGTATTTTTAACATCTCCGCCATTCATTCGTTTTCTTTTCTTTTATTGTATCTTCTTAATTCGAGATGCATTTTTGTCGGAGTGCCATGTTGGGAATATCGGTAGTCGATTTCTCGCGACGGTTTAAAGTCACTTTTGAGGTTCAACCAAAGGTTAGCATTTTAACGTCTAATATTGTGTAGGGGCGTTGGCCCTTTCAGAACATTGCCTCTCGTTTTGACAGAGTTAATTAGACTTTCTCTTACACAATAAATACGCACACTCACTCTCACTTCCACGATGTCGACCTCTCTTTCACGCATGCACACAATATATATATATATATATATATATATATATATATATATATATATATATTCCATTTGTAAATGAGTTATTACGCAACCGAGTTTTCTACCATGAGTGGTGTCTTCAGACCAAATCACCTGAAGATAACACTCATGGTAGAAACCTAGGTCGCGTAATAATTTGTTTAGAAATGTAAAATATTCAAAAGCTCTACAATATAATTGTATTGAACCCTCTTTGATACAAATGTGCACTGGTCTAATTTTATTATGACCAAAAATGAAGTAATTAAACAATCAATATATATATATATATATATATATATATATATATATATATATATATATATATATACGTTATAACATGTGAAAAACAACAAACTACTAAAAAATTGTACATTTTGTTTCGAAATTGAAAGAACAATGTCTCATCAGGAAGTTAACAATTATGCTTGATATTAATTGCCATCATTGGTAACTACCTGATGTGACATTGTTCTTTCAATGTCGAAACAAAATGTACAATTTTGTAGTAGTTTGTAGTTTTTCACATGTTCTAATATAATACTCAATAATAAATACTCCTTGCTCTATTTTTATATTGAGCATTGTTTTAAATTAATGTTTTGAACGTTGCAATTTTCTTCTTCGTTTTGTTCACTTGGATATATATATATATATATATATATATATATATATATATATATATATATGTAGTCATCCGCAGACAGATCTGTTTCGCTGTATCACAGCTCATCATTACGGTTAGACAGTCGATTGCCTTTTATCCAGGATTGAAACCCAACCGAATTGGTGTCAGTCGGCGATTCTCCCTCTGAGCTACGGGCGCTCGGTAGAAGGAGGCAGACTTTTTTGCGTGTATATTATCATTAGACACGCCCAATAGCTGAGAGTGTTCTAATTCATTGCTAAATGAACGATGCGTATATGCTAAATGATTTTTTTTAAATTTTATGATTTTTAAAAATCCTAAGAGGCAGTATGGTGATTGAGGTTTGATTTCATTGGTCAAATACGTGTCACGTGTAATAAAGCAATGTATGATAATTTTTAAATATAGAAAAAAACTTATGCTTTTTTTCTACGTGTGCTTTTTTCTACGTGTGCAACGTTTAATAAAAGCAATAAATGCTTTTTTTATAAACGTAAGTGTATGTTTGCAAAAATATTGCATATATATATGCATTATTTTTGCCTTCTTCTACCGAACGCCCATAGCCCAGAGGTAGAATCGCCGACTGACGCCAATTCGGTCGGGTTTCAATCCTGGGTTAAAAACAATCGGTGTCTAACCGCACTGATGAGCTGTGATACAGCGAAACATATCTGTCTGCGGATATATATATATATATATATATATATATATATATATATATATATATATAATCATACGTCTATGGCACGACTCGGAGTTTCATGCATTATGCAATCATCAGGTGCTTATTATGAACTTGGATTTTAATTTTGGTTCTCGTGTTTTTCATTGTAGTTATTTATTTATTTATTTTTATAGTCATATCGCTCCAAGCAAGACAGTTTACTGCCACTGGTGGGCAGGGGGTTACATAGGAGGAAAGTTATGAGAAAGAATGACAGGTTATATGTGGTGTCAGGACGTGGGTAAGAGAAGGATGAGAATACTGATGAGAGTGGAGTGGACGGAGAAAGGACCATGAAAGAGAGGATGCAAGTTAGTGAGACATATGACTATTGACTTTACATTTAAACTCTTGAGGATTCTAGCAGTCGTGGAATCAAGTAAACGGAAAGGAATTTCACAGGCGGGAAGTGCGAGAAAAGAAGCTGGTAGAGTAGAATTTGCGTTTACATCTTATTGGCTTCACAGTAAAAGTGTGGCACTTCGTTTCTAATTTTGTGGCTCGAGTAAATTCATATATAGGCGTCACCAGTGAGCTAAGTTCATCGGAGCAAAAGCTGTGAAAGTATTTGTAAAAGAGACACAGAGACGCCACATTGCTCCACTGAGAAAGTGACTGTATCTGAGCCACCAAGTCGGGATCGATTGCATTACAGATTCTCCGTTGGATTTTGTCAAGAACCCCTAGGTGGATAGCAGGAGCAACCGACCAGATATGACAACCTTATTCAATGCACAGGCGGATGGTAGATTTATATATATGCAAGATGGTCGCAGACGGGAAAAACTTCCTGGACTTGAACAGCAAACCGACCTTCTTATCAGTGGATTCAGCTATGGATTCTATATAGTTATTCCACTTGAGGTCTGTTGTGAGAGTTAACCCGAAGAGGCGCAGTGTTTTGCTTTCAAGGAGACTAGCCTGATCCATGCTAAGGGAGGTGGGGTAGGGACGATTGTCTGTGATGGTTAATAGATAGCAGCTTCGTTTTGGAAGCATTAGGTTATATATTTTAACGCTGGGATGCTATTTTTTAATTGTATAATTTAATTTGAAAAGTAAAATCTTTTAAGTCTTACTTTCCAATTTCATGTTTAAATTATAGCCCAGATCAAATTAAATTATTTTAAAAAAAAATTATAACATCGCAGTATTTACAATGACCCTTCTGAAAAGTTCCTATCGAAAGCACAAGAATTCTAACAACTCACAATATCAGAAACATCTCACTATTTAAGCGCCCAAAATATCAAGCAATTCTCTTACATTATGTAATAATGGAAATGGAGTGTTGAAAGATTTTTTTAATAGAAATTCTATTCACGCGCTGCTTGTGAGCGATTGAAGTGAACCCCCTTTTTATAAAAAAAGAACACAAAAATAAATTACTACGTAATAGTGGAGGACTGGGGTAGGAAATGACTCGTGAATTTCAATGCTTCTAAAACGAAGCTGCTATCTATTATCCACCACAGACAATCTCTACTACCCCCATTAGCACGGCTCAGTCTAGTCTCCCTGAAAGCAAAACACTGCGCCTCCTCAGGTTAACTCTCACAACAGACCTTAAATGGAATGACTATATCGAATCCATAGCTAAATCCGCTTTCATGCCAGTTCATTAATTATAATAACAGTTTCTTTCTTCTTTGATTCAAAAACAGAAAATTTCACAAAAAATATTGTTTTTTTATTTCTTCTCTTAGATCTGAAGAAAGTTCATATAGCAGAAAAGTACAACACAGATACGTATTTTTTCTTGAAATATAAAATATTAGAATAAACAGTGTCATATTATTTACACGCAAAGAATAAATAATTCTTACTCTAGAAAAAATTAAATTATAAAACCTTCTGGCTTGAATATTTTTTAAATACTTCTTACAAGCTTTCTTTACAATAAAGAAACGGATTATACATTGAATAAGACAACACTCGTATCTGAATATTCTCCGTTCTCCAGAGAAACAGATAAACCCAGCTGGACAGGACAACGCTCATCTACTTTGCAAATAAAAGTAACTTTGCGCTCATCCGAATATTCTCCTCACTTTCTTTAAATATGGAGAAACGAATTTACTAATTTGAGTGAAATAAACTCATTTCCGTATATTTTCTGTTATCCAGAGAAACGGTTGTACTTGACTCGATGGGACAGCACACAACTACTTTACAAATTGAGTGAAATAGCACTCATTTCCGAATATCTGCAAAGGAGAAATAGTAATTACGCTTCTAATCTTAACAACGAATAAAACCGCTCTGACGAAAATATATTATTTTCATCGTCAAAAAAAAACAAAAACGAACAAACAAACGCAGAGACAATATCAACAGACACTGACAACAGCTATTTTTCTATTTAACTAAAGAAAGCACTAGCATTAAGGCTAGTAACCGGTGGCCATAGCAAGCGTCAGCCACGATTGCTAACGTAAAGAACATTTTTATTTGGAAAATAATAATTCGTTTTCAGTTCAAATATTACCGTTTCGTCGCGCATTTTATTTATCTATTTAAGCAAATGTAAGCGTCTTTAATTTCATAATATGACTTTATTTATTTTCTTATTCATCAAACAATATTTTTCTTTCCCTTTTATTAACTAATACTTTCTTTAAATCCTATTTTATAAAGTATTTTATTAAATAAATTTTTACAATAGATAGTTTTATTTTTCCCACTTCTGAGTGATATTGTCCTTGTTCAAGAGTTGTTCTTCTCTTTGTATATTTTCTCTCTCTCTCTCTCTCTCTCTCTCTCTCTCTCTCTGTGTGTGTGTGTGTGTGTGTGTGTGTGTATGTGTCTCCATATAATGTTCTTTGTCCTCTTTGTTGCTTCCACACATAAACTTGAATCGTTCATGACATCCGACCCCACACAATGGGTAAAATCTGAATATACCTGAAAAGAGAAAAACGAACATGAACCATGCATCCACGCAATCCCCCCCTCACTAAAAAAACGTACACATATCTTCTCTGCCTACGCACCTGAGCGAACTGTCAAAACAGCTCCTTAGTCTAACGTTGGGGTCTTTAAAATCTCTGCAATTCTCATAGTCACGAGCTCACTTGTACGTGAGCACATCTCGCTTTTCGCCGATGAGAAAACCAGCCATTTTATTTTTTTATTTTTGTCTTTTTAAGAATTAAGCAAAACTTGTTTTATATCGGTGCCTTTTTTTTCCTTTTCACATAATTTTTTAACCTCTTACATCCACGCATTGTATCTGCTGGTGAACTAACGGCTATCAGTTCGTCTGGAGAGCGAAGTGAAACCCAAACCATGCAAAAAGACAACAGAAATCCACTCCATTATTTTTCGCAAGAAATCATTGCAATTCACAGTTAATAAAGAAAATGAAGCTGTGGAGAGACATGATTGCTTACATCATAAAGATACATGACATAAATAACTACTTTGAATAACGTGTAAATACTTTCCTATCTTTCCCAAGAAGACATTGCACTTCCCAGATTATAGAAAACTGATGCTATGGAGAGTCTTGAATTTTTAAATACTGAAGGGGCATGACACATCTTACTACTCTGAATTCAAAACAGGGGAGAAGGAAACAGGAAATCACTTCTCTATCTTTCCCCAGAAGGCATGGCACTTCCCAGATAATAGAAAACTGACGCTGTAGAGAGCCTTGATTTTTTAAATACTGAAGGAGCTGACACAGCTTACTACTTCGAATTCAACACAGGGGAGAAGGAAACAGGAAACCACTTCTCTATACTTTCTAAGAACTCTTGGAAATTCACAGATTCTAAAGAAAAGGATGCTGTGGAGAGCAATGATTGCCTACATCATGATGGGATATGACATAAATAACTATCTTGAGTACAGCACCGTAGAGAAAGCAACTGGTAAGTATTCCTCTATCTCTCCCAAGAACGCAATACATGGTAGTTCCCAGATAATAAAAAAACGATGTTGTGGAGAGCCTTGTTTGTCTAAACCCTGAAATTGCATGGCACAAATGACTCCTCTGAATTCAAAACCGACGAGGAGGCAATAGGAAACCACTCTTCCATCTTTCCCAAGAACGCATGACAATTCACAGATGATAAAGAAAATGAAGCTGTGGAGAGTAATGATCGCCTACATCATAGTGGGAACTGATCTAAATAACTACGTGAATTCAAGACTGTAAAGAGACGACTACTTCTCTATTTCTCCCAAGAACGCACAACACCTTCCAGAGAATAAAAGAACTCCATCCAGAGCCATTATTGCCTTCTTCTTCTTCTTCTTCTTCTTCTTCTTCTTCTTCTTCTTCTTCTTCTTCTATGTGCCCTTTCCTTTCAGGACGTAGGCGATCATGGCTCTCCACGTCTCCTATTCCCTTGTAGCTCTTAGTATGTTTGCTCCTGTTACTCCTAGCAACCCCCGTTCCGTCATCCACCTGATCAGGCCCTGCAAATATGTTATCCGCTGTCTTCCTCTGTCTCTCTTTCCTTCTATTTAGCCAGTCAGTATCAAGTTCTCCAAGCTCTCCTTCCTCGTTGCGTGTCCCAGGAACTTCAGTTGTCTCTTCCTGATGCTCAGTATTAATTTCCTTTCTGTTGCCATTCTTTCCAACACCTCATCGTTGCTTGCATGCTCAGTCCACGATATCCGCAGCATCCTTCTGTAGAACCACATTTCCGCTGCTTTCAGTTTTGTCCTCATTTTCGATTATATTGTCCAGCATTCACTGCCGTATTGAAGAACTGACATCACGTAGCAGTCCAGCACTCTTTTCTTTGTTTCTAGTGAAATTTTTCTGTGTGTTAGTACTTTACTCAGCTTCTGGAACGCGTCCTTTGCCATGCCAATTCGCCTTCGGATCTCTGTGTCGCAATTTCCATCTCTTGTTAGAACACTTCCTAGGTATTTAAATTTTTGTACTTGCTTGATTCTGGTGTCCCCCACCTGTATTTGGCATTTTGGGTTGCACCGTTTGCTGATGACCATGCATTCAGTTTACTTGAAGTTTATTTGTAGTCCATTTTTGTCACTCTCCACCGCTACCTTCTGTAGGAGGCCTTGTAGTTTCCTTTCCGTGTCTGCAATCAGCACTGTATTGCCTACTGGATTAAAAAAAAACGTCGAGAAGACAACAGGAATTCATTCCACTATATTTTTCAAGAACGCATTGCAATTCACAGATAATAAAGAAAATGAAGCTGTGGAGAGCCTTGATTGCCTACATCCTAAAGCAATATTGCACAGAGGAATACTCTGGATTCAAATCGAGCAGAAGGCAATGAGTAAGCACTCCTCTATCTCTCCAAAGAACGCATGGCCGTTCACAGATAATAAAGAAACGGACGCTGTGGAGAGCCATGATTGCCCACATCCTAAAGCGATATTGCACAGAGGAATACTCTGGATTCAAATCGAGCAGAAGGCAACGGGTAAGCACTCCTCTATCTCTCCAAAAAACGCATGGCCGTTCACAGATAATAAAGAAAATGAAGCTGTGGAGAGCCATGATTGCCTACATCCTGAAGTGTCATGGCATGTTAAATAGAAATCTTTTTTACTTTGTTATAAACACGTGAAAGCAAAATAGCAAAAATAGCTCACGGGAAAGAATGAGAACCATGTTTTGTTTTATTAGTATGCGGCCTATCTCTAAAATCACAAAAGAATTTATGAATCGAACAGTTTCTCTGTAAATCATTTCTTATTTGAGTTTTCAATTTAATTTAACCAAAATTTTTTTACAAAAAATGTTCCTACAAATAGGACTCAATTTAAGTCTTTCCAAAACAGAAACAATGAATTAGAATTGGAATGAAAGCAGTAATAAAATCTACCCTGAATCCATCATAAAAATTCAAGATGTGGCATTCAGTCAGTCAGTTAAGTGCCATACGTGAAACACGCTTGGGCGATCATATCTCGAAAGAGACATGACTGACTGGGCAGAAGATTATCCCGCAGTAGGTTGCCATTGCTTTCTGCGGTAGACTGGTTGCCGACCAAGGCTATAGAATCCAATCTGTCCTGTTATTTGACTCATAGCTAGAGGGGGAAGAGATGTATTATATTATTAAGTAATAATTAGTGGGGGATCCGTTTATTACTTCATAACAATATAAAACTGATCCCCCACTTTATGCCCAGTAGAATGTTTAGGCATATCTCCAACTATTATATTCAGTCAGTCAGTTAAGTGCCATACGTGAAACACGCTTGGGCGATCATATCTCGAAAGAGACATGACTGACTGGGCAGAAGATTATCCCGCAGTAGGTTGCCATTGCTTTCTGCGGTAGACTGGTTGCCGACCAAGGCTATAGAATCCAATCTGTCCTGTTATTTGACTCATAGCTAGAGGGGGAAGAGATGTATTATATTATTAAGTAATAATTAGTGGGGGATCCGTTTATTACTTCATAACAATATAAAACTGATCCCCCACTTTATGCCCAGTAGAATGTTTAGGCATATCTCCAACTATTATATTCAGTCAGTCAGTTAAGTGCCATACGTGAAACACGCTTGGGCGATCATGTCTCGAAAGAGACATGACTGACTGGGCAGAAGATTATCCCGCAGTAGGTTGCTATTGCTTTCTGAGTTAGACTGGTTGACAGCCAAGTCTATAGAACCCAATCTGTTCTATTATTTAACCCATAACTGGAGGGAAGAGACGGATTAAAAACTTTCCTAACAGTATTTGTGCCTAAGTGAATGCAAGGATTATCAACTAGAATTCGAACCCAGCTCCACCAATTTGTCGTTCCGAGTCGATATCCATTGCACTACAATGCACATCCGATAAGACAGCTTTGATAAATGGATCAGTTATATCGAATTTCTTCTTCTTCTTCTTCTTCTTCTTCTTCTTCTTCTTCTTCTTCTTCTTCTTCTTTGTCCTTTCAGGACGTAGGCGATCATGGCCTTCCACGTCTCCCTATTCCTGGTGGCTCTTAACGCAACCCCCGTTTTATCATCCACCTGCTCACGCCTTTCAAATATGTTATCCGCTGCTTTGCTCTGTCTCTTTTTCCCTCTATCCGGCCTGTTAATATATGAGGTTCTCCAAGCCCTCATTCCTTATTGCATGTCCCAGGAACTTTATTTGTGTCTTCCTGATGCTCAATATTAATTTCCTTTCTGTTTCCATCATTTCCAAAACCTCGTCATTGCTCGGTCCACGATATCCGCAGAATCCTTCCGTAAGACCACATTTCAGCTGCTTCAAGTTTTTCCTTCATCTTTGATAGTGTCCAGAATTCACTGCCATATTCAAGAACTGGCATCACATAGCAATCTAGTACTCTCTTCTTTGTTTCTAGTGAAAGTTTCTTGTCTCTTAATACTTTACTCAGCTTCTGGAACGCTTCCTTCGCTATGCCAATTCGCCTTCGGATCTATGTGTCACACTTTCCGTCTTCTGTTAACACACTTCGAAGGTATGTAAATTTTTGTACCTGCTTGATTTTAATATCCCCCACCTATATTTGGCATTTGTGGCTGCTCTTTTTGCTGATGACCAATCATTCTTGCAGTTTATTTGTTGTCCGTTTTTGTCACTCTCTTCAGCTACCTGCTGTATGAGGTCTTGTAGTTTCGTTTCCGTGTCTGCAATCAACACTGTATCATCAGCGTACTTTATGTTAGTCAAATTGTGGCCTCGGATGACACATCCTGGCATATCATCTAGTGTTTTTCGAATAGTCTCGCTGTACAAGTTGAATAGATCCGGTGAAAAGACACATCCTTGTCTTACGACCCTTTCTATCTTTGTATATTTTCTTAATTCGTTACCTGTCTGTATTCAAGCAGTTTGTTTAGTATAGGAGAAAAGGAAATTGAACATAGAATAGGATATCCTATAGATAGTTTCATCCAACGCAACAAAACTGCTCTCCTTTAACTTTATATTTCTAAATTAAGACGTGGGTTGAACCAAATAATGTTTCGTTTCCTCATTATTGTTCATTTGCTTGTTTATTTGAGGTTTATATTCTATTTTATTTTTATGGCAATTTTTATTTAAAGCCCTTTCATAATCTTTTTTCTTTCATCGATACTTTTTTTCGAGAAGAATATTTAGATAAGCTGTGTTATATCCCTTTAGAGATGTGTTTGATTACGTTAGCAGGATGGTTAGATCCGGTGTAACAATTTTCTTGCCAGCTATCAGCATGGGTGATGCAAGTCTTCCGACTCAATAGCCTCAAATTTCCACCTACCTAAAGTGGAACAAATATATCAGTCCTAGAGCTGCATCTACTGCTGAGAAGTTTGGGTGACTGTATCAGGCCAGGAATGTTTTTTTTTTTCTCTCGTTAGAATCCATCTTGTACATTTATAAATTTAACATTCGTCCGTGCATTGAATACCGTTACCATATCTGGTCAGGTGATCCTGCTATTCATCTTGAGGTTCTCAACAAAACCCAAATAAGGATCGGCAATGTAATCGGTCCTGACCTGGCATCTCGACTTCAGTCATTTTCTCACCTACTTTCCTCTGGCTTTTCTATCAATATTAGCATGGCTAATGCCCTCATGAGCGTTTTTTCCTTAGTGCCCTGCCCTGCCCACATGATTTGGTGCTCAGTCCATATCTTTTCTCTTTTTTCAACACCCCACTAACCTATCTTCCAGTTGAATTTCTTGCATTCACTTACACGCAAAAACCCTTGGGAAAGGTATTAATCCGTGTCTTATATCCAGTTATGGGTTAAATAATAGTACAAATTGGGTTCTATAGCCTTGGGTGTCAAGCTGTCTACCACAGAAAGTAATGGCACCTACTGCGAGATAATCTTCTGCCCAGTCATATTTCTTTCAAGAAATGATCGCCCAAAGCTAGTATCACGTATAGCACTTAACTGACTGACTGAATCCTCTGTGCAGTAGTGGCGGTCCCGCCTTGCTTGGGGTGAAATGATTAAAAAAATGGGTTAAGGAGTTGAATTGTAGTAGAAGTACATGGAGTAAGAGGAGAATATGCGGGACAGCGTGAGAGAAAATAGGAAGATTGCATTGTGGCGCAGTGGATATCGGCTCGGAACGAGAAATCGGGGAACCGAGTTCGAATTCCAGTTGAATTCCTTGCATTCACTTACGCGCAAATACCCTTGGGAAAGGTATTAATCCGCCTCTTTCCCTCCAGTTATGGGTTAAATAATAGGACAGATTGGGTTCTATAGCCTTGGTCGGCAACCAGTCTACCGCAGAAAGCAATGGCAACCTACTGCGGGATAATCTTCTGCCCAGTCAGTCATGTCTCTTTCGAGACATGATCGCCCAAAGCGTGTATCGCGCATGGCACTTAACTGACTGACAGTAAGGATAAAGAAAAGGCAAGGAGGGGTTATTGAAAGAAGAAAAGGAAGCCATCGCGAAGACAGATCGAGAATGACGCGCCCGAATAGGGAAGGACGTTGGGGTGTGGCTGAATATGAAATGGTAGCCAAAGAGACAAGCGGTCAGCTGAGAAGGTAGAGTAGGATGACGAGGAGTATTCGAGAGAAAAAAGAAGTGTTGTTGCGGGTTGGGATGATGTGTTTCGGCTATCGGGAGTCGGCGTGTTATTAGAACAGGCAGGAATTGGGTTGGGTTGGGTCAGATTGTGGAAAACGTCATGATGTTGTGGTTTTAAATCGGAATTCCGAAGGACGATGAATGTAGCGTCGAAAGAGAGCGGAAAGGAAGGGCCTAGAGGACGGGAGTCTTATAATGCACAAGGTGAATGAGAGAAGAGTATGTTGCGGCTACAGAGGAGTAGAGTTCAGGTTTTGCAGCCTGGTTGAACTGAAGGTGTTCCTAGAAATGTCAATTATAGCCACTGCGCATGTCATTAGGAGCTTGTCTTTGTTTGTTTGGTTTTAGAATCTCTACATTTATTTTCTTTCCACTAAAAGACCTCCGCTGACATTTTGTTTTATTTTGTATGCCCTTGTTGCCAACATCTCTCACCCTCTGTGTGTGTGTGTGTGTGTGTGTCTCTCTCTCTCTCTCTCGCTAGCTTCTCTCACTCTCTATCATTTCTCTCACACTATCTCTCGCTTCTCTCTATCTCTCTCTTTCTCAGTTCTCTCACTCTCTCTCTCTCTCTCTCTCGCTCACTCTCTCTCTTTCTTGCTTCTTCACTCCCTCTACTCTCTCTTCTTACTTTCTCTTCCTCACTTCTCTCCCTCTTTTTCTCTTTTCTTTTTCTCTCTTATGTGTTCTGTCTCTCTTCTCACTCACCTCTCTCTTTCCTCTTCTCCCTCTCACTATTTTTGTTTTATTTTGTATGCCCTTGTTGCCAACATCTCTCACCCTCTGTGTGTGTGTGTGTGTGTCTCTCTCTCTCTCTCTCGCTAGCTTCTCTCACTCTCTATCATTTCTCTCACACTATCTCTCGCTTCTCTCTATCTCTCTCTTTCTCAGTTCTC
>JBBBDQ010001063.1:305000-367500 GCA_037127315.1 Ascarosepion bandense | reverse complement strand
ATATATATATATATATGTGTGTGTGTGTGTGTGTGTGTGTGTGTGTGTGTGTACGTTTGGGCAGCAATCTCATTTTAGGCAGGTTTCGTTAAAAATGGCACACAAGGCTTTTTGGTTAAATTTTTAATATAATTTTTCATGTGATCGTATAATATATATATATATATATATATATATATATATATATATATATATATATATATATGAAAAAATATACTCAGTTTTAATCCGAGATTAAGGACAGTATGGTTAAATAAAATAAAGACAAGAGGAAAACTGTATCTTAAATCGCCTACGCGTTTCGTCCGTGATGGACTTTTTCAAGGCAAAAAGACGAAATGAGCTTTATTCTAAATTACGTATCTATAAACAAAATTAGTGTTGGTAACCACAAATACGCTCTCAAATCATTTCAAAAAATTAACGGAATATTTCAGTTTTTAGAATTTCTTCATTTGTAATTGCAAAGTCATATATATATATATATATTGTTAGGACATAAATTATAAAAAAATTGCTCAAATATTTTCTTTAGCTGAGCGCTTTCGGCAATACTTTAGGCCATTATCTATGATGGATTTTATTTTACGTGTAACACAATGTATGTAGAGTTATTTGTGTTTGTAGAATAGTGTGCATGTTTTATGTTCCGAACACGGTAAGCACATTGTTATCGTGTTCGTAGTTGGTCTTACTAAATGTTGGGCTTTATTTGTTAATTAAGATTACCTCCATTATTTGTAGTCTTGATGCATGTGAATGATGCTGTAATATTTTTGTTGTTATAGTTTTTCGCAGTTCTCTGTGTGTGTTTAAATGAGATCGAATTGAGCTCTGTTCTGAGTGATGCAGTGTGTCTTCGAGTTATATATATATATATATATATATATATATATATATATATATATATATAGTCATCTGCAGACAGATATGTTTCGCTGTATCACAGCTCATCAGTACAGTTAGACTCCGATTGCTTTTAACCCAGGATTGAAGCCCGACTGAAGTGGCGTCAGTCGGCAGTTCTACCTCTGAGCCATGGACGCACGGTAGTAGAAGGCAGACTTTTAGCATGTATATTGTCATTATACACGCCCAATAGCTAGAGTGCTCTAATTCATTAGTGAATGAGCGATGCGTACATGCCAGAGTAGCTACTGTTTTTCAGTCTCCCATTCTTCCAGATATATATATATATATATATATATATTATAAATTATGTTTTAGAACATGTACATAATTTTTTCTATATATGTCCTCTTCTCTACAATCATATGTCTGTTTCAGTGTTTAAACTCAAACACATCATCGAGAGAAATAAAGGTTTGGAATCATTCTCTGTTTATATTTGGTTCGTTGTTGTCGTGGGGGTTGGTTGGGGTTATTGGTAATTAAGTTAATGTGTCTCTCGTTTTAACCGTTCGACCCTCGAAGAATCCAGTGGGTAAGTGTGAAATTGTTGATTAATGGTATTATCTGTTGGAATGTACGTCCTATCGGTCGGGTATATCTTCCGGTTAGAATTTCTAAGAGGGATTCGTGTTGAGTGGTCATTTTTATGGTTGGCTATCGTTTAATTGATTCATGTCTGCTGTTAGTGAACCTAATTCATGCATTTCCTTTGATCCTGTGGCTAGGTTTTCACTTTGGGTTTCTTAGATAGACGTGATAGGGGTGGGGTGTTTTTTCTTTCGAATTTTGATTTTTTCGGTATGGAATATTTTTTTATATTTTAGGTTTTTCTTTTAAATGTGTTTTTTTTTTAATATTTTATAGTCAAGTTTGGAGTATTATTGTATTTAGGCAAAGTTATTACAAGAAATCTAAATGCAAATGAGTGTTTTATCAGTTTTTTGTATAAAGTTGTATGTTTAATCTTGATTGTAGAGAAGAGGACATATATAGAAGAAATTATGTACATGTTCTAAAACATAATTTATAATAAATATTCATAGCTCTATACAGCATATATCGAGCACTGTTTTAAATTAATGTTTGGACGGAAAATTTTTTTTTCTCTCCTCATTCTATACTCACTCGGATATATATATATATATATATATATATATATATATATATATATATAATCCGATATATATATATATATATATATATATATATTATATATATATATATATATATATATATATAATCCGATATATATATATATATATATATATATATATATATATATATATATATCGGATTATATATTGTAGTGTATTAAAATCCAGAGGACTCTCTCCACAGATTAAATGGAAGATTATAGGGAATCACAAGTTGCTATTAACTTTTGTAACCCATGCTTAGATGAAAAAATAAAAATAATTAAATTTAGTGGTAAGAACAATCTTTTAAATCAACGTAATGGAATTACTTGTAATGCTGTCACGGAAATAAATTTAAATTTACTGTTTAGTAGGATTAGACTCTTTCTTTGCCAATAATTTTCTAGCAAATCCAACTGTGTTTTCTATTTTTTCTATTGTGAATCTGCTCTTTTACTTTTATTTTATGATTTTTTTTTAAATTTATTTCTTTTTGTTTTCTTTTTGTGATTGTTAATTACTTTTGACTGGCTTTTATATTTTACAATGAATACCTTTTTCTTTTATGTTTGCAATTTTTATTATTTTTCGTTTTTTGTTTAAATTGTTTTATCTTTGTGAATAAGTTTTGGGAATCTTTTTTCTTTGTGAATCTTTTTTTCTTGTTTTTGTTAAATTGTTTTCTTTTGAATTTTGAATTTTTCTTATATCATAATTTTTAACTTTTAAAATCTTTTTGTGATTGTCAATTATTTTTTACAATAATTATATTATACTATATAGGCCCATTTTCTTATTTTTTTCTTTTTTTACCGTTTTTTGTATTTATCTTTCATTTTGGTTATTTTTAATTTTGTGTATATTGTGTGCAATTTATTGTGCGCTTATGTAGCCTCTTATAGTTGTCTGTATGTATGTGTTTGTTTTATGTGGAGTGATATATATATATATATATATATATATAGGGAAACACACCTATTGCTCAGATAATGGACTCTCCCTCCTATATTAATAAGAGTTAACAGGAAGTTAACGGGAGAAGTTCTTGGGAAGTACTTGAGAAGTTCATGGTAGTTCTTTAGACTTCTATCGGAGATCAGTCGAACTACTAGGCAGTTGATATTAGTCGGCAGTTAGCCGAATACTACGGAGTCAGCTTTCAGTGGAAGATTACCAAGTTCCTAACATTTTGGGTATGTTAAATCGATTAGCAACCAACAGAGCACGATTATAACCTTCAGTCTGCTCCACAACAATATATGTGTGTGTGTGTGTGTGTGTGTGTGTGTGTGTGTGTGTGTGTGTGTGTGTGTGTGTACCATGAGTGGTGTCTTCAGGCGATTTTCAATAATGATATATATATATATATATATATTCTGTACTTATATATATATATATATATATATATATATATATATATATATATATATTCTCTTATTTGATCTAGTATATTGTTTTTTCTTTAAGATATTTTATATATTCGTGATTTGGTGTATGAGTTGTTTGATCTAATCAACTTGTACAGCGAGACTATTTTGAGGACCCGAGATGTTATGCCAGGATTTATCATCAGAAGCCAGAATTTGAACAACATAAGGTACACAAATGGTACAATGCTGACTACCAACACGAAAAGGAAACTACAAGACCCCCTGCAGAAGGTAGCTGAAGAGAGTGACAAAAAAGGACTACAAATAAACTGCAAGAAAACTGAATGCATGGTCATCAGCAAAAAGAGCAGCACAAAATGATAAATACAGGTGGGGAGTATTAAAATCAAGCAGGTTCAAAAATTTAATTACCTTGGAAGTGTTCTAACAGAAGACGGAATGTGCGACACAGAGATTCCGTCAGCGATTCACGCGATGTTTACGTAAGGCGGTTATTAAGAAAATGGAGTCGGTCAAGTAAAATGATTTTGAAGCGAGTAAATTTCCCCTCACACTCGACCGCCGGTCAAGTGATCTCTTTTTCAAATCTCAAAGGCTGTCTGCATATATATTCTTTTGTTTGATCTAGTATATTGTTTTTTCTTTAAGATATTTTATATATGTGTGATTTGATGTATGTGTTCTTTATTTTTGTGACATTTCCGGTATTTTTGTTGCCTCAGTGTTTAACAGTATGCATCTCTACCCTTCACATAACCTTATTTTCACTCTGTGTCAACAAAATTTTTTTGGAATATTCTGAGTTGTATTTAACTATTTGAATTTTCAGGTTTGTGTAAGCAGTTTTGTAATTTTTACAACTACTGAAAAAATTCTGAATCTATAACCGTTCAATTATGTGTTGAGTTTTCTTCTCTAAATCTCATATTGCTCTGGATAATATCCACTGAGCTCTCTAATTTTTTATCTAATTAATATTTTGTATTAATTAGATAATTTTTTTGGATTATCCTCTTCGTTTTGCGGGTGTGTCATTATTTCCTATATATATATATATATATATATATATATATATATATATATATATATATATATAATGTATTTTTATCGGTTTCAGTCCCATACAATGGTTTACTGGGTGTGTTTACGAATTAAGAACAGAAAGATTACTAATGAGCAGTGAGAGAAAAGAGTAATGACCGTAGATAGCGATTGATATTGCATTTAATTTTTATAGATCAAATTTGGCTAAGAAGCCTGGAACCAGAAGCTTTGTTGAATATGACAGAAAACGAAAAATTTGATTAATTTTTTTTTTTTTTTTAAGTTTTTCGAATATTCTTACATTTTTCTGTTTAGTCGGGGTACAGAAGTGTAAATATTGGCCATAGTGTTTAATGTCTCAAGCATTTTCCATGGATTTGTTGCTAAGTGTTGTTGATTTCTTTTCATGGTTGCTTGTCTAAGATGTAGTTGTGCGATGTCTATATAGTAATAGCGTTTATTCCAAGTCCCACGAAATGAACCTAGGTGGAATTTGAGTTGGCGTCTTTCTATTAAAATAAAACTTTTGAAACATTTGTTTCCCTTGCTAAATAAGGTGAGATTAATACTGGGTATCAAATGTTCTAGGTAGAAGGCTTCTTTGACGGCAAGATATTTTCAGTTAAAGGATTTATTAAGGATGATCGCGTGGGTTCGTGTTGATTGCGAGTATCTAAATGTCTTTTTATGGCATTTTGGTCAGGCAAATGACACGTGAGGCTTCTGCTCAAGTACGCTATATATATATATATATATATATATATATATATATATATATATATATATATATAGCCAACAGACCTACCTAGGTTTCACCTAACGGAACGTCAGGGCAATCCTAGGTAGGTCTGTTGGCTCTTAGATTTATTCTTATTTGTTTACGCTACGATTGCATTGAGCACTTTAGTGTTTGGCTTTTCGTCTCGGCTTTTTTTCTTTTCAACGAGTATTTTGACGTATGTTCATGTACTTTGTTTCTTTTTTTATTTCCCCTTTTTTACCCTCCGCCTTTATACTCGGTGGGCTTTTCGAGACGGATTGAAATATATTATAACAATTATTAATATTATTATTATTATTGTTATTATTAATATTCTTATTAATAATAATAATAATAATAATAATAATAATAATAATAATAATAATATATATATCGATTTTATGAACGAAAGGATAAGAATTAAGAGGCAAAAGAGAAATGCACAGAAATGATTAACCAATCAGCGCGAGACAAGGAAGTAGAAGCAAAGACAAAGAGACAGGAGGAAAGATCGAAAACTTTGAGAAAAAGATAGCAAAAAAAGAAAAAAAAACGGATCTTGATCGCTGTCTAAAATGAAAAACAAAAAAAAAACTCCCCTAAAGGTGTGTATTTAAAAATAAATTTAAATTAGTGAAACGTCAAGCAAGTTAAATAGAGTGAAAAGAAGAATTCTTAATAACCAGTCGTAGCGAGGGACAAGCGCAGAGACACGTGCGGGCGCAGGCGCACTGACATCGCAGGAAGTCGTCGTGGTACGACTTGCACACATGCACACAAAGCCAAGATCATAAAAAGAGCGGGTTATCTTTACAATGATGCACGTCTCCAGAACAGATATGAATAAACAAGGATATATAGTCATACTAGGTCGACAGTGACTGGTAAGCCAAAATTTGTCGCTTCTCTCTTTTGATAATCTAGATCCACGTTTGGCATGAGAATGAAAAGGTGACTATTTCCAGCCAATTCTTTTTTCTCAGATCAGTGGTTAAAATGGCTTTAAATGAATTAATCCCATACATTGTAAAGAAGACTATCCTATCAACTTGACCCCACAACATTACAAAAAGCTATACTAAATAACGAAGACCACATCACTTGACCAGAGCAGCAGCAACAAGAACAAAAATAAATGTAATAATGTTCCATATTTTTTTTATTTTCCAAGCGCTTTCAATCACTTCACTGGCCATTTTCAAGGATGTTATTTTCTTTTTAATGAAAAATTTTTAAAATATAGATTGTTTATTAAATACACATTAAGTATCTAGAAGTGATTCGAAAGTTGCCTTAGCCACGTCATTCTTCGGGCTTTAAAAAAAAAATCGCTCGACAACCGGCCATAACGCTTGCCTTTAAAACAGAGAAGCACAGCTCGTTGACTAGGGTGACCAGTGAAAAAGCGGAAAATTTATTCTTTGAGAAAATACATAATCTCTAATTGGTCCATCTCAGTGGCCC
The DNA here is from genome assembly GCA_037127315.1 of Ascarosepion bandense. NCBI lineage: Eukaryota > Metazoa > Mollusca > Cephalopoda > Sepiida > Sepiidae > Ascarosepion > Ascarosepion bandense. The sequence continues at coordinate 360,793 of JBBBDQ010001063.1, read as the reverse complement.
TCTAAAAAGCCTAGATCTGAATGTTATGTATGACTGTATCTGGAATATTCTCTTAACTCACTCTCGAGGTGAGGGTATATCAGACACATTCATCGCACCTAAATATGTGTAATAATTTGACAGTTTTTTTTTTAAATGTAAAGCCTTTCTGTTGAGGCCCAGATAGAAAAACCGTTATGTCTGCTACTCCACTCCACTCAAACGGTTTTCGATTGATAGTGTTTACAATTATCTAGAACGTGTTTCGTTAAAAACGACTGACAAGGTAGATTTTATGAATTCACATATACAAATCAGCCATCCGTCTGTACATAAAATACTGCTGTCATTCATGTTCATCTCAATATTCTCGACAGGCTCCAAAGGAAAACCTGTAACGTGATAGATCCCGACTTGGCAGCTCGACCTCAGCCACTTTCTCACTGTCGGAATATGGGTTTCCTCTGTATATTCTACAAATATTTTCATGGCTTCTGCTCCGACAAACTTAAGTCACTGGTGCCCCCGCCACCAGAATTTACTCGTGCAATTTACTCCCCCCCCCCCATTTACAGTTAGATCAACCAAATGCAGCCGACAATTCTACTCCAACAGCTTCTTTTCTCGCACTTCCCGCCTGTGGAACTCCCTTCCGTATACTTGATTTCCTGACGGCTACAACCTCCAGGAATTTAAATGCAATGTCAATACCCATCTCTTATCCACTTGACTCCAGTTTTTTTCTACATCACCTCGTGAATCTTGTTCTTTCCTTTATCTACCTTCGCAACTGTCTTCACACCCGTGTTTCCACCCTTCTCTTGCCCTTTCTTTGACAGCCCCAGTAACTCGTTCGTTTTTCTCTTCAATCTCCTCCTGTCTAAACTTTTACTCTTATGTAGCCCCCTGCGCATCAGTGGCGGTACCGCCTTGCTTGGGGTGAAACGATTAAAAAAAACGTATTCTTACATGTTTCCTTTTTGCTGGAGATAAAGAATATAAAATTTTTCCATAATTTATTACTTTCTAAACGCTTTCAGCCAATTCACTAACCATTTACGCGGATGTTATTTTCTGATGTTGTTATTTAATCCTTATGCCTTGACTGTAACGTATTTTGGCATGTAAGGCGTCTACTCAAAGAAGTATATAGTATGGCCAATATCAGTCAGTCAGTTAAGTGCCATACGTAATACACGCTTGGGCGATCATGTCTCAAAAAAGACATAAGTGACTGGATAAAAAAAATTTCCTGCAGTAAATTGCCATTAATTTCTACGGTGGACTGGCTGTCAATTATGCTATTTAACTCATAGCTGGGTGGAGTAGTGGTGAATTTATACCATTTCCAAGATAATTTGTGCGTAAATGAATGCAATTTGAACTCGGTTTTCCGATTTCTAGTTCCACTGCACTACAACGCACATCCCAGGGATGGACAATATGGGTAATTGATTTATGACAAGAAACACAGACTGTGTGAAATCAAAACTTAATAATGTCTTCCTTGTCAGTCGTTTTTTAATGAAAGATTTTTAAGATAAAGTTTGCTGCCCAAATATTAATTGGTCTAATTAGTCTATCACGTTGAATACTCCGGTTCTCGCTCGATCACCGGAGTTAAGCAATGTTGAGCCTGGTCAGTACTTAGATGGGTGACCGCTTGGGAATATCAGGTGCTGTAAGCGTTTATGGACAGATGTGCGTTGTGGTGCAGTGAATATCGATTGTGAAAGAGAAATCGGTGAGCCGAGTTCGAATTCCAGTTGAATACCCTGCATTCACTTAAGCACTGGTACCCTTGGGAAAGGTATTAATCAGTTCCCTCCCTCCAGTTATTGGTTAAATAAGAAAATCCCAGTGTCCTTAAATACAAAATCCCAATGGATCTTGTAAAACAAAAACAATTAAAAAAATAAAATAAATAAAACAAATCAAAAACGATTTTCAACATTAAATGACCTAATGAAGGTTGATATGCTGGTTAAATGAACCAACTAACCGACCAAATATTCATTAAGTATCTAGAAGTTACTCCAGAGTCGCTTTAGCCACGTCATCTTTAAAAGAAAAATCTCTCGACAACCGGCCATAACGCCTGCCCTTAAAAAAAGCACAGCCCGTCAGCGCCTCGGTGCCACACCCAACAGGTTGAGGTCAAACCACTATGCTGCTGAAAAGGATATTAACTACTTCTTCTATGTGCCCTGTCCCTTCAGGACGTAGGCGATCAAGGCTTTCCACGCCTCCCCATCCCCGGTGGCTCTGAGCACGCCTTCTCCTGTTACACCATGCAACCCTCGTTCCGTTATCCACCTGATTAGGTCCTTCAAATATGTTATCCGTTGCTTTCTCTGTCTCTTTTTCCCTCTATCTGGCCTGTTAGTATCAGGTTCTCCAAGCCCTCCTTCCTCACTGCATGTCCCAGGAACCTCAGCTGTCTCCTCCTGATGCTCAGTATTAATTTCCTTTTTGTTTCCATCATTTCTAAGACCTCATCCCCAATCAATTAAGATTATAAAATCATGAGAAGTGTACAAGGTATTATTATTTTAATTATTATTATTATTATTATTATTATTACTAATATTAAACTATCTTCATAGCTATTGTTTCTTTTACAGGGTGCGATAAATAAATTGTCGCCTTTTTTTAATTCACGCATGCGCTTTTGATTTTTGAATTTGTTGACTACATAGTAAAGTCAGCTGGGCACTGTCTGTGAGAAAAAGTGTGTCATGACGCAAATCACTCGGCCAGAAGTTTCGAAAGTCTGGTATGTTGTTGTCTTACTTGGCATTCGCGCCGGATGCTCCAATACAAACATTTCGGTGCTTGGGCATCAATCTGAGGACAGTGCAGAGGATTCGGAAAGAGTCGGATGAGTCTAGTGTTGATTACAAAGGTGTTCGGAATGATCACTAGTAATGGCGACGTTATATACCGCCTATTCATCTTCGCACAGAGCTTCAGACATAACACGGAGGCGTACATCAAGTGCCTTGACGGGTAAGTGCAACACAAGCAGGACAACCCAGTTATGGCTGTTAGACAGTTTCTACGGCCACATCGTCCCTTACATCTGGCCACTTAACTCCTCAAACTGCACCCTCCTTGATTATTATATGTGGGTCAACAAAATTCTTTATAACACCAAAGATAAACTAAGGGCAAGGATTTTGGCAGCATTCCCCAACTTCAGCAAAGAGACCATTCCAAAAGTGTTGCAATAGGTTCTGAAGTTATTGGAGTCGATGGTTGAAGCCAATAGCGATTTTATTTAATAAGTTTACTATTTAGTATTTCAATATATATATATATATATATATATATATATATATTGCAATTTTGGTAAATATATCTGTTAAAATGAGATGTCAGTGTTATTTTCGTTTTTGCGTAATTTAGACGACAATTTATTGATAGTACCCTGGATATCTATCTATATATTTATTCATTTATCTGACTCTCTTTGTAAATTTACTTTTTAATATTTGCAGGTTTTTTTGGGGGTTTTTTTTGTGGGGGTGCAATTATTTTAAAATATATCTATTAAAATGTGATATCAGTGTTACTTTCATTTTTTCGTAATTTAGACGACACTTTATTCATTGAATAACTTGTTTAGCGATCTAATTTGTAACGAATTTTAGTTGTTTTTTTAATCATTTCACCCCCTAAGCAATGCAGTACTGCCACTGGTGTGCAGGGGTCTACATAACAGGAGAATCAAGGTTACGTAGGAGAAAAACGAAGACAAAGAATAACCGAAGAGAAACCGGTTACAAGGGGTGTCGGAGAATGGGCAAGAGAAGAATGGGAATACTGGTGTGAAGAGAGTTGCGTGAGAGCAGAGTGAAAATGAGAGAACAAGATTGAGGGGATGTTGGAGAAAGTTAAGAGAAGTATAGGAGTCAAGGAGAGAACAGATGGCAATTTTCATGGCTTCGTGATCATGCCAAAAATTGGTAGAAGGCTGATAGGGCGATAATTAGAGGGGTCCTAGGGTTTTCCTGAGTTCTTAAATACAGAAACCACAGATGAGGACTTTCAACAAGCAGATAAATAGGAAACAGAGAGACAGTAATTTTATAGTTTAGAGAGGACAGAAGAGAGTTCAGTGGCACATTTCTTTAAGACAATAACCGAGATTCCGTCACTTCCGCTCGCCTTATGGTGGTCAAATTTTGAAATTATCTAGACCAGAGAGGAGAGTTACACAAACGTCCCTCAGCTGAGCCTCAATTCTAAGAGGGAAGTCGGTTGCGGATACTCCAAATGAGTTAAATGAGGAGTCGAAGGAAAATCTGGGCAAAACAGTTGGCCTTCTCCGCAGTGGCAGTGAGGAACTTAAATTTATTGATTAAAGGAGGGATGGAGTATTTGCTGCTGTTAGCTCACATTTGCAGAGCTACCAGTAGTCTTTGGAGCCTAACTTGCGGGTTGCTATACGCTGCTTCATTCTTTCAGCAAACAACAGCTTAGCGTCTTTTAAGATCCTCTTACACTCATTACGAGCAGAGGCAACTAGGCGCCTATTATGGTCAGGCGCGAGACATAGACATAGCCGGAAGAAGTTATTCCTCTGGGCAATGGCAGAAGAAAACCAGGGGAACGAATGAGGTTTAGAACGGAACATCCTGACCGGGATGAAAGCTTTCATCCAGGAGGAGACCTCAGAGGCGCAGTCCTCAGTGGGAAGGCTAAACACTTTTTCCCAATGGATGTCACATAGGAAATCGCGGAACGAATTCCAGTCTGCTCTTTGGTAGCATTAAAAAAAAATCTGTTGGTAGGAAGTTACTGGGAAATGGAAGTGGCAAGAAATATTAATGGAAATGACAGTATGATGGGAGTTTCCAAGAGGGCAAGCTGCAAGGCTCGACATGGGTCAGGGACAGAGATGAAGCAGAGATCTAGCAGAGAAATGTGTTCTGTATGGATACCGGGGAAGCACGTGGGAAATCCACCACTTGCGTAAGTGTAATTGCCCTACTTTTCAAATGTTTTGCTCAACTAAGCTAAGGTTAGTATTTTCGCAGAGGGGAGGGTACGCATGTAAAATAAAGGTTATAGCCACGGCCTGAGGTCATGAGAGCTATGATCTATGTCCTGAAGAGGTATAGTTATTTTCAAGAAAAGATAGTAAGCTTTTGTCGTAACTTAAATTTTTGCGATGTGCCATGTGACTTGTGACCTTAGATTCAAGTATAAACCAGAATAATTTTGATCTATCGGCTCAAGTATAAACTAGAGTAATGTTTACCAAATAGACCCAAGTACAAAACCCAACCCATATTTACATATAAACTCAAGTATAAACGCAACAAAATATCCGTAGAAACACATGTATAATCCAAACTAGTTTATGCCGATAGACTAAAGTATAAACCAGACGAATGTTTATACATAAAGATTCAATTATAAACCAGACTAATGTTGACAGACACAGACTCAATTCTAGCTTATGCCAATAGACCCAAGTATAAACCAGACTAATATTTACACTATTAGACTCAACCATAAACCAGACTAATTTTTATACCTAAAGACCCATGGTTCCTAACCCCAGGGTAAATTACCCCAGTGAGGTAATAAGCCCATATTTTGGGGGTAATGGATGTTTGGTTTGGGAAGAGGTAATCAGATTATAATTTCACACTGTATCCTTGGAATGAAAACCAAGAAACGTAGCAGACTCAACGTGGCAAACGCCGCCCGAATAGCCCTTTCAGTCACAAAGCCAAGAATAAATAAACTGACACTGGCACAGGCAATACAAGCTCAACACTCACATTAAGAATCACGGCTAGGTTACGGCTACTATACCTCTGATTATTATAGATTGTATTGAATAATGTCCATTAACTTTGTCTGCTTTTGATGTATGAAAATATAATTACTTCTTTTCCTATATTACGGGTATTTGCTCATTGGGATAATGGACAATAATGAAATTGTATTTTAAGGTAATCGCAGCAAAACGGTTGGGAATCTATGCTATAGACTCAAGTATAAACTCAATCAATGTGTATCTATAACTTCCATGAATGTTTACCTATAGACTCTAGTATAAACATGACAAATGTTTCCCTATAGACTCAATTAAAAGCCCGACCAAAATTTAATTATTTTGGCCTTGTGTCAGTCTAAGTTAAAATGTTCGTAAATGTCTAAACATATTGATGCATGTGTACAAAAATTGGAATGAGACGACAAAATGTTACAAATATTTATTTGAAAAATTAATTATACTTTATAGATGAAGCCGAGCAACGAAGGCCATGGTGGTCGCGCAACCAGGCATAGTACACGATTGTCAGCGGTTATTAATTACGGCGAAGAGGCAAAGGTAGGGGTCGGAATGAGAAGATTAGGAGATTGTGGCTCATGTTTGCAGAGATGTGTATTTGCAGAGAATTAGTCACCTGCGCGTGTACGTGCGCAGATTTGCAATTAAAGAAAGCGAGAGAGAAGGAAATGAAATGCAGTAGCGAATAAATTGTTATGAGGATAAAACTTATACAAGGTCAAATCCAAGAGAGAAAGTGATTAGTAGCAACAGATTAAATAATGCACACACACACACACACGCGCACACACACACACACACACACACATACATACATACATACATACATACATACATACATATGAAATAATTTAGATAGATAGATAGATTGATAGATAGATATTTAATTCCAAAGAAGTTTGATTAAAATAACCGACAATGCCTGTTTGTTTAATTTTTTATTGCATTTTCCAAATTCAAATTTTTAATGTTTTATTCTATTTTAAAATTATCTATTTTTGTATCTTTTTCCGATTTTTGAAAAATAAAAAAAATAAATAAACAGACTGGCCTTGTCGGCTTTTTTTAATCAAATTTCTTTGAATAAACTATTAAATATCTCTTTTACATATATATATATATATATATATATATATATATATCAGCATGCAGTGTGAGTAGAGAAGAATCCAAAGGAGTATCCTGTACATACAGTGGTAGGATAACTCTCTAAGAGAGCTCTAAATATATATGTATATAAATACATATTGAGTAAATATAAGAAAAATTAAGGCAGACACGTTATTTCATGGTAAATCGGAAGTATGGACCTATTTCAGGAGAACCATCATCAGCTTCCGTCTTTATTTTACAAAGGATTTTATACGAACCGTGTAAAAATCGTGTAAAATCCTATATCTATGATAGCTTCCCCTATATAGATAGGGGTCGCAGGTTCGAATTTCATAAAAAATAATGTTCAAACAATTCATTTCATATATATATATATATATATATATATATATATATATATATATATATATATAATTAAATTTGTTATGCAATTAAAATTTAAAGGTACATTGCGACACAGAAATTTCTATGTTTCGAGATTTCTGTCTCGTCATCAGGCAATTTTAATTGAGAAATTGATTTTCATTTAAATACAAGAAACAACACGTTTGTTATTTATGTATGTGGGAAGACATAAAATTTAAGTGTGTGTTTTTATGCCCTACAATATTTATTGTACTGAGCACTTTTAAAAAAAAGTAAATGCCAGAGAACTCAAACCCGTAAAAATTGGGGGCCTTTTTATATGGCACATTGATTGCATAGTGCGCGACGTAATATAACAGAGCTATTAAGAATATATTAATAAATATACATATTATTTCTCACCAGTAGCACTACTATGAGTTTTATGCACAACGCAATCTACAGGTCTCTATTTAGCACCTGAAGATTGCATTTTCCCATGAGACTCTGAATTATGGTACCAGTGAGCTATAATATGTATATTTATTAATGTGTGTCTGTGTATATGTGTGTGTGTCTGCGTGGAAAATTTCAGATATGACTAAAACTATATATGTAAAAAGACAATATAAACAAAAATCAAAGGAAAACTGACCTTAACCGACGCGTTTCACCCTATGATGGACTTTATCATGTCAAATGTAAGTATTTTATTTTGCAATAAGTATTTATAAACAAAAGCAAAAATCCTGCTAGTCTTTCAATTTTTTTTTTTACTCATAGACGTTCATAAAACTTCATCAGGTTAATTTAAATATATAGTAAATTATGGTGGGGGCAAAGTGACATAATGATATAGTAAATTATGGTGGGGCAAAGTGACATAATTATATAGTAAATTATGGCGGATGCTAAGTGACATAATTATATAGTAAATTATGGTGGGGGACTAAGTGACATAATTACAGATTAAATTATGGTAGGGGCAAAGTGACATAATTATATAGTAAATTTTGGTGGGGGCAAAGTGACATAATTATATAGTAAATTATGGAGGGGCTAAGTGACATAATTATATAGTAAATTATGGTGGATGCTAAGTGACATAATGATATAGTAAATTATGGTGAGGGAAAAGTGACATAATTAGATCGTAAATTATGGTGGGGGCAAAGTGACATAATTATATAGTAAAATATGGTGGAGGCAAAATGACATAATTATGTAGTAAATTATGGTGGGGGCTAAGTGACATAATTATATAATAAATTATGGTGGGGGCTAAGTGGCATAATTATATAGTAAATTATAGTGGGAGCAAAGTGACATAAATATATAGTAAATTATGAAAGGGGCTAAGTGACTTAATTATATAGTAAAATATAGAGAGGGCTAAGTGACATGATTATATAGTAAATTATGGTGGTTGCTAAGTGACATAATTATATAATAAATTTTGGTGGGGGCAAAGTGACATAATTACATAGTAAATTATGGTGGATGCTAAGTGACATAATTATATAGTAAATTTTGGTGGGGTCTAAGTGACAGAATTATATAGTAAATTATGGTGGGGGCAAAGTGACATAATTATATAGGAAATTATGGAGGGGGCTAAGTGACATAATTATATAGTAAATTATGGTGGATGCTAAGTGACATAATTATATTGTAAATTATGGTGAGAGCAAAGTGACATAATTATATAATAAATTATGGTGGGGGCAAAGTGACATAATTGTATCGTAAATTAAGGTGGGGGCTAAGTGACATAATTATATAGTAAATTATGGTGGGGGCTAAGTGACATAATTATATAGTAAATTATGTCGGATCCTAGGTGACATAATTTAATTTCTAATGAATGAAAGGGAGTGAATGATATTGTTGAAATTTTTGAAAAAATAAAATGTTGTTATGAATTTAACCGTTTTCTTTTAATATTTTAATATTTTATAAATATGTATGTTGGCATGGGACAGGATTTATTCTTTAGGAATGGAGATATTTTTAAAAAAATCGGGGGCATAAATTTTGATAAAATACAATAGTGGCACTCTTGAGAATTTTGCTAGTAAACCTGGTAGACGCGTATATATATATATATATATATATAAAAATTTCATTGTACTGGTCTAACCCTATTAGAACAAAAAAACTAAGTATTAAACAATCAATATATATGTGTGTGTGTGTGTGTGTGTGTGTGTGTGTGTGTGTGTGTGTGTGTGCGTGAATATATATATATATGTATAAAATAAAAATAAAAATTTAAGTGATGCATGTTTTGTCTTTTGATGGGCTTGATCAAGTCAAATGTAAAGATTTTATTTTGCAACAAGTATTTTTTTTAATCATATCACCCCGAGCAAGGCGGTAACGCTACTGATGTGCAGGGGGCTACATAAGAGTGAAGAGATTGGAAAAGAGAAAACCGGAAACCGCATCCTAAACAGGAAACAAGGAATGAGCCTCTTCACCTGTTCAATAGACGTGATAAGCAAAAGTAAAATTATGCTAGTTTTTCAAAATTTTCAAATTTAAGAGACGCCTGGATATTCACCTGGCAAACTGAAAACTCTAGGTAAAATATGAACGAAGCTAAGTGATGTAATTCATTAAACAAATTGAGTAAATGATGGTTTTGATTTTTTTTTAAAACTACAAATTTTTTAATAATTATATAGTAAATTATGGTGGATGCTAAGTGACATAATTATATAGTAAATTATGGTGGGCGCAAAGTGACATAATTATATAGTAAATTATGGTGGGCGCAAAGTGACATAATTATATAGTAAATTATGGTGTGGGCAAAGTGACATAATTATATAGTAAATTATGGTGTGGGCAAAGTGACATAATTATATAGTAAATTATGGTGGATGCTAAGTGACATAATTATATAGTAAATTATGGTGGGCGCAAAGTGACATAATTATATAGTAAATTATGGTGTGGGCAAAGTGACTTGATTATATAGTAAATTATGGTGTGGGCAAAGTGACATAATTATATAGTAAATTATGGTGGATGCTAAGTGACATAATTATATAGTAAATTATGGTGGATGCTAAGTGACATAATTATATAGTAAATTATGGTGGGCGCAAAGTGACATAATTATATAGTAAATTATGGCGGATGCTAAGTGACATAATTATATAGTAAACTAGGACTATGTAGATGTATAAATCAAGATGAACAGTTGTTCCAGCAAGACAAAGCTACCCCCATCCATACGTATCAAATGATTTCCTAGCGATTTCTGGAGAGACTGATCAGCAGGAAATGTTAACGTTAAGTGGATACCGTATTCACCGGACTTGAACCCCCCAGATTTTTATTTGTGGGGGTATCTCAAGGATTATGTATACGAGAACAACCTTCAAAGAAAATGAAGGCAGCAATCATAGCAAAATCAGGGAAATCCACAAAAAGGAACACGTCCGAGTAACTGGTAATTTTACGCGACGTTTGCAAGTTTGCCTCTAATGCCGCGAAGCCCATTTGGAGCATATCTTGGGAAGATCGTGTCTTTTATACAAAGCGACCAATTTAACTGAAACTTTGGTGAATGATCAAAACAGACTTAAGTGCAAATCCACCAAGTTTCTTGAAAATAACTGAACCTTTGTAGGGTTTATTACAATATTTATAGGTTCTGTTTATTTTTGTGGGTGGGTGGGGGGTCACTGTAGTATTTATATCGTACTTAGTTTCGAATTAACTTGTGTACTATTCGTGTTAAATCATAGAGATTATCAATTTTATTGTTTTCTTTTCCATTTTATAATCATGCCTAAATGTGAGAAACGACAAAATTTTGAAAAAGTTGGAAACGAAAAGGACATAGTTAGCATCAGGAAGAGAATGCTGAAGGATGGCTTGGAGAATCTAATACTCACAGGACGGATAGAGAGAAAGAAAGACAGGGGAAAACAGTGCGAGACATACTTGGTGGGCTTGAGTAAGTGGATAGCAGAGTAAGGTTTAGGAGAGATACCAAGAGAAAAATTGTTGAGAGCGACAAAGTATAGGAACAAATGGAGGTCTATGATCGCCTACGTCCTGAAGGAACACAGTACATAAAAAAGAAAAAGATCTTGACTTGGGAAAGGAGTAATTCTTTTAGGAATGGAGACATTGGAAAAAATCCGCAGTGCAGATTTATATTTTGATAAAATTCGATATCGACCCTCTGGAGAATTTCACATCTAAGTTAGTTTTTCTTTTAATAAGTGTGGCATTTTTAAGATTAAAATTGTGGTTGAATTTAGTTTTATGTACAATCTAATGCATTTGATAAATTGTGTGTAAGATTTTTTTATATTCATAAATACGTTTTTATTTTATTTTATGTAAGTTTCAGCAATATATTATGAAGAATAGTTCTGTCAATTTATTTTATATACAGAACTGTGAAAAAGTATTAGGACAAGAACTATTTTATCTTTTATGAGACATCAAAATAATTGCGACAATTTAGCAATCGCACCTAGTATATATACAGTACTGTGCAAAAGTATTAGGACAAGAACTATTTTATCTTTTATGAGGCATCAAAATGATTGCGACAATTTACCAATCGCACCTAGTATATATACAGCACTGTGCAAAAGTGTTAGGACAAGAACTATTTTATCTTTTATGAGGCATCAAAATAATTTCGACAATTTACCAATCGCACCTAGTATATATATACAGTACTGTGCAAAAGTATTAGGACAAGAACTGTTTTATCTTTTATGAGGCATCAAAATAATTTCGACAATTTACCAATCGCACCTAGTATATATATACAGTACTGTGCAAAATTATTAGGACAAGAACTATTTTATGAGGCATCAAAATAAAGTTTAACATCACCCGCGTCCTAACACTTTTGCACACTACCGGGAGTGTGGAAAAGTATTAGGACGGGGGTGATTTTCCCCAAAAACCTCACTGAAATTAAATTACAGGGTGAAAAACCAAAACTTTATAAGAATTATTTAACTTATAAGGAAGAGAAAGAAAGGCTTCGGAATTTGAAATGAGTCCTGATCTAAATCCTATTGAACATCTATGGGATATCTCGAAATGATGAATCTAATGTTACTTCGCAAGACACACTTTGGAACAAATACAAGCTGCTTGGCAGGAGATACCATTAGATACATTGAAGAAGCTTGTGATGTCAATGCCTGACAGAATGAAACGTGTAATCAAAACAAAAGGCTATTATACTAAATATAAATTTATTTTGTAACAAGTATTTTTCTTGTTAAAGCATTTGTCAAATAAATCAAATAAAATTACTTTAATTTAATTGTTTATTTTCTGTCAATATGCCTCATTAAAGATAAAATAGTTCTTGTCCTAATACTTTTGCACAGTACTGTATACCTGAAGATTGCATTGTGCATGAAACTCAAAGTTATGCTACCGATGAAGAAAAATATATTTTTTATATTAATATGTACTGCTGAATTTTATATATATATATATATATATATATATATATATATATATATATATATATATCAAAATGTTCAACTTAGAATATGGATAAAAATAAAAATAAAATAAAACTTTACATTAATTAACATGCATATATCCAATAATTCGCTTAAGGAAAATAATAAGTGACGAGATATTAAAATAATTAAATTGGTATATAAATTTTTTTATAATAAATAAATATATATTAGAAAAATGGGATAATGATAGTAGGAAGTAAATTAGAATAATAAATAAATAATGTTATTTATAAATTAAAGGTTTGGAAAAAAAATTAGAATTAAATACGTACTGATAATAAGAGTAGATTTACTCAAAAGCTCCTTTAAGTATAAAAAGTTTTATTTCATTCTTCATCTTCTTCCTGTTTTCTATGAGAAGAGGTCAAGATATGGAGAAAGCTGAAAGGGGCATTTTTGGCACAAGAATGGATACATCAAAGGATCTAGAGAAAAGTAATGAAAAGAAAAACATAGGTTAAAAGTATGTTGACACTGTGACCGTTAGAGAGAAAGGAAAAAAGAAAATAAGAAAAAAGTAAGTATATATTCCCTAGAAATCACTGGCCAAATTTCAAAGTGAATCTTTTTTCTGATTAGTTAAAAGGAACATACACATAAATTTTATATCTTCCCGCATACATAAATAACAAACCAATTGTTTATTGTATTTAAATGTAAATCGTTTACACAACCAACATCCAACATTGTCTGAGTGTTAATCAGGAACCCCCCACCACTGTTTTGCCATAAGGGACTTAAAAAGAAAATCAAGGCTGGCCCCATTCACGCAAACCAGGGTTGTTACTTTTACCCACCTTTCGCTGAAATCTGTCGATATCAAGCGCTTTCTATCATAATCGATAATTGATCGTCTGTCTTTATAAAACTTATAATCAAAAATTAAAGGAGTGTCGTTTTCAACCGTCATAATTGGCAGTTGATCGTATGCCGTTTTCAAGCATCATATTCAACAATTGAGCGGCTATCTTTTTCAAAATCATAATCAAGAATTTATCGGCTATCTTTTTCAAAGGTCCTAATCGGTAACAGATTTTTTCTCGACAATTGCTAGTTTGTTGTTTTAAAGCCTCTTACTTGATAATTAATCGAAAGTCGTTTTAAAAAATCATAATCGTTTTAAAAACTCATAATCGGCAGCTTATCCTTTCTCATTTTAAAACCTTATAATCAACAATTAAGAGTCTCTCTATTAAAGCGCCATGATTGGCAATTCATTTTCTGAATTCTATAGCCTTGGTTGGCAACCAGTCTACCACAGAAAGTAATAGTAACGTACTACAGGAAAATCTTCCGTCCGGTCAGTCATGTCTCTTTCGAGACATGATATCTCAAGCGTGTATCACGTATGGCACTTTCAACTGACTGACTGAATCGACAATTGATCGTTTTACGTTTAAAACTTGATCATCGATAATTGATTGTCTGTAATCTAAAGTATCATAATTGACAATTGATGTTTTGTTGTTTTAAGACATCATAAACGAAAATTGATCGATATTCGTTTGAATACGTCCTAATTAACAATTAATCGACTGTTTCCATGAAGCTTCATAATCGACAGTTGTCGTTTTAAATTAAGATATTTATTTGTACAAAATTATACAAAATCTAGCACATGACCGAAAAATGTGGGATCAGTGGAGGGTGGTCTTCTGTAGCTATCCTATACCTAGCTAAACACTTTCACAACCCTAGAACTAATTAACAATTTGCACATTCACCACAAGAACCAGTCCATCACCTCCCAATCCTTCACACACCACAATACCACATATATACAAGGGGCACCTAAAAAAGGGGAAACAAACCCATGAGCTAAAAATGCTAGTAGAAAGATATATTTAAAAGATTTAATGATAATGAATTGAAAAGGAGGAGGGGGACGAAATACCCAAAACGAACTAAAAAATATAAGAAAATATTCAAACTAAAATAAACAAATATTAGTAAGACCCGGCCACCTGACAAAATCAGAGTGGCTGCTCTTTTCTACCAAAATGGTGAAATCAAGTAGGAGTGGGAGAGGATAAAATAAATAATGAAATGGGAAAATCAAATACTGACCCATTCAAGATAAAAATGAGACCAAAAACAAACTGGGGAAGTTGGGAATCTTGACTTGGATCATAACAAAAGAGAAAGCCGGGAATAGGCTAGAAACCCATTCATTTACATTAACTAGGTACACAAAAGACGTCTAACTTAACCAGGGAGGGGTTCACAGTAAACTGCCCCGTTGTGCTATAAGGGACGTAAAAATGAAAATCAAGACAGGCCCCGTTCACGCAAACCAGGCTTGCTACTGTCGTTTTGAATTAACATATTCAACAATTGACCGTCTCTCGTTTTAAAGCGTGGTAATAGACAACTGATGGTGTGCCGTTTAAACGTCATAATTGACATTAATTCTCAGTCATTTTGAAACGACATCATCAATGCTAATCGCCTGTAGGTTTAAAGAATCATAATTTACAAAATACAAGAAAAATACGTAAATGGTCTTTACATGATTAGGACAAAATACATGGAAAACACTTTTTTAAAGGTTTTTACATGATGTCAAAACACAAGGAAAATATTTAAATGGTCTTTACATGATTAGGACAAAATACATGGAAAATACGTTTTTAAAGGTTTTTACATGATGTCAAAATACAAGGAAAATATTTAAATTGTCTTTACATGATCAGGACAAAATACATGGAAAATACTTTTTTAAATGTTTTTACATGATTTCAAAATACACGGAAAATATTTAGTTTTTGCTTCGGGTTTGGATCTAAGTAGGTATAATTGTAGTTCTTAGTCTCAGCCATGATACCATTTACTCAGAGGACTTATTTAGCCTTCAAAATTCAGTTTACGACGAAAAAATCTTATTTGATATCGATAGTAGGAAATCAAAATTTGACTTACATCAATTCATTTTTCTTTCAGTCTACGGTTTCGCTTTAACTGGAAACAACTATTGCTTTTTAGTCTTTTGTGCCAACGTCCAAAGTGTTTGACCTCCAGGACTATGGATTAGTTTTAATGTTTTCATTACACCCGAGCAACGCCGGGCTATACTGCTAGTGAATATAATAAAATTGCCTTAGAAATTAACCTGATAACCATGTATCATCATTGTAATGTCGTACAATGATCTTCGTTTGTACCACCTGTAAGTTATGCACATCTCACTAGGTAAGAAATGTGCGTCTGGTTCAGTCAGTCAAGTGGCACACCTGATAAACGCTTTTGGGCTATCATATCTCGAAATAGATATGACTAACTGGGCAGAATATTATCTCGCAGTAGGTTGCCATTGCTTTCTGCAATAGACTGGTTACGATTCAATGCTATAGAACTCAATCTATCCTGTTATTTAACCCATAACTGGAGGGAAGATACGAATTAATACCTTTCCCAAGAGTATTTGTGCATAAGTGAATGCAAGGAACTCAACTGAAATTCGAACTCAGCTCCCCGATTTATCGTTCCGGGTCGACATCCACTGCACCACAACGCACATCCGATTACAGCCTGGTTACAGACGCGAAATATAAGTTTCTGTCCAGTTGATACCTTCTTCATGGAACAAAGACATCCGTATTTCCACGCTACAATTTTGTCTCAATTGATAAACCCGGGAAAAAAATCACCTATTCAAAATCCGACCAAGTCACCAACCAAGTAAGACTTTTATTCATATCTATATCTTTTTGTGTGTATCCAGTTGGTTCCTTGGAAAGAAAAAAAAGATAGCAGTTGTATGCAAATTCTATAACTGTAGATAAAGATTTTTCTCTCAAACACTCATATTAAATATTTCCAAAATATTAATGTTTGACTATCATATTCACTTCAGAGTTGCTTTTCATCGCAACCATTAACACTCACGCGCTGAACATAACTTAAATGATCCATTTTTGTATATATTCAGATACATAAATAATTGTATCAGTCGAATACTATTCGAAGAAAACGTTTTTAAACGTTGAAATCATCGAAGTTAAGCAACGCCAAACCCGGTCAGTACCTAGATGAGTGACCGCTTGGAAATAACAGGCGCAGTAAGCTTGGATGTGCGGGTGATGTAACGGAAATCGAAGTGTCGAATTACAACTCTAGTCGGATTCGTAATATTCGCAAATACCCTTAGGAAAGGCATGAACCCACCTCTTCTCCTTCTTATCCTTGGGTTTAATTCAGTCAGTTATATGCCATAGGTGAAATTATATGCCATAGGCGATCATGTCTCTTTCCAGACATGATTGACTGGGCAGAAGATTATCCCGCAGTAGGTTGCCATTGCTTTCTGCGGTAGATTGGTTACCTGCCAAGGCTACAGAACCCAATCTGTTCTTTTATTTAACCCATAACTGGAAGGAAGAAACGGATCAATACCTTTCCCAAGGGTATTTGCGCGTAAGTGAATGCAATGAATTCAACTGGAATTTGAACTCGGCTCCCCGATTTCTCGTTCCGCGCCGATATCCACTGCACCACAACGCACACCCTGGGTTTAATTAGTAGGACAGAAAATCATTATTATCTTCTAAACATTCATACACACTACAAATATTTTCTCTCGTTGAATAATCTGGAAAAGTTTGATAAGCCTTAAAATAAAATAATCTAATAATCTTTATTTAAACATCATTGTGTCCCATTTGTTCTTCCTTAATTTCTTCTTTCTTTGATCTCTGTTCCATCAGTCAGTCAGTTAAGTGCCATACGTGATACACGCTTTGGGCGATCATGTCTCGAAAGAGACATGACTGACTGGGTAGAAGATTATTCCACAGTAGGTTGCCATTGCTTTCTGTGGTAGACTGGTTGCCAGCCAAGGCTATAGAACCCAATCTGTCCCGTTATTTGACTCATAGCTAGAAGAGAGAAAGGAATGTATTATATTAGTACGTAGTAATTAGTGGGGGATCAGTTTATTACTTCATAACAATAGAAAACCGATCCCCGACTTTATGACCAGTAGAAGCCTTAATCACTATTCCAATTATTATATTCAGTCAGTCAAATGCCATACGTGATACACGCTTTGAGCGATCATGTCTCGAAAGAGACATGACTGACTGGGTAGAAGATTATCCCACAGTAGGTTGCCATTGCTTTCTGCAGTAGACTGGTTGCCAGCCAAGGCTATAGAACTCAATCTGTCCTGTTATTTAACCCATAACTGGAGGGAGGAGACGGATTAATACCTTTCCCAAGGGTATTTGCGCTTAAGTGAATGCAAGGAATTCAACAGGAATTCGAACTCTGTTCTCCGGTTTCTCGTTCCGAGCCGATATCCACTGCGCCACAAAATCTAAAAGTAAAAGTTTCAAGAGAACTTGACAATGTCTGGAACCATTTTCATGTCCTTGTGAGTATATTCAGGTTTATGTGACCTTTTGTCAAACTTGCCATGTTTGGGGTGGGAGTAAACTCTTTTCTTACATTTCTACTTTTTTCTTTCCTTCTTTTCTTTTTTTTCCTTTTAATTTTTCTTTCATTTTCTATTTTTTCCTTTTTATTTTACTTTCCTTTTTCATTTTTTTTCATTTTTATTTTTTCCTTTTTTATTTTTCTTTACATTTTTATTTTTCTTTACATTTTATTTTTTCTTTCCTTTTTATTTTTCTTTCTTTTTTATTTTTCTTTTGTTTTTATTTTTCTTTCTTTTTTATTTTTCTTTCTTTTTTATTTATCATTCCTTTCTATTTTTCTTTCCTTTTTTATTTTTCTTTCTTTTTCTTCCCTTTTTTATTTTTCTTTCCTTTTTATTTTTCTTTCTTTTTTTATTTTTCATTCCTTTTTATTTTTCTTTCCTTTTTTATTTTTCTTTTCTTTTTTATTTTTTGTTACTTTTTTATTTTTCTTTCCTTTTTATTTATTTTTTTATTTTTATCTCCACTTTTTATCTCTCTTACATTTTCATTTTACTTTTTCTTTTTAATTTTTCTTTAGATTTTTATTTTTCTACTTTTTTATTTCCTTTTTTTTCATTTTTCTTTCTCTTTCATTTTTATAACCTTTTGATTTTTCTTTCATTTTTTATATCTTAATTTCTATCCTATTTTGTTTATCTTTCTTTTTTACTGTTTCATTCCATTTTTATTTTTTTCCTTTTTTTATATACTTGTTTTTCGTTTCCTTTCTTTTTTTCCTTTTTCTTTTTCTTTTCTTTTCTGTTTTTCTTTCCTTATTTTTCCTTTTATTATTTTATATTATATTTTACTTTTCTTTCATTTTTTATTTTTCTTGCCATTCTTTGTTTCCTTTTTCTTATATTTTACTTATTTATTTTTATTTTTATTTAATTTTTCCTTCTTTATTTGTATTTCGTTTTTTTATTTTTCTTTCATGTTTTTATTTATCTTTTCTCTCTCTTTCATCTTTTTTTATTTTATTTCCGCGTTTTCGATATCCCTCAAAATTCTTGTTCCCATAATTTATAATGTATAAAAGGCTATTTAAAAAGACAAGACTGAATTGCAGGCAAACTAGCGAACCCACAGAAAATTGTGATAAAATATCTATAATACAAGCTGCTAGATGATGGCAAAATTTAAAAAAAAATGGCCGTGGTTTTTGATTAATCGACTCTTGGTCGACAGAATCCTTAACAACAAATCCCAAACAAACCCCTCCACACGAACAGCTGCCTGCAGTTGAAGAAAATCGCTAGATTTTGGTCTAGAGAACATATTTTAAAATAATCTCTTGAAATCGCCTTTTATTCTTGACATGCCTCTTCCGGTGACTTCCGCCGACTTCCGGTGGTTTTTTTCTTTCTTATATCCGCCATTTATTTTTTCTGTCTTATCTCCACCATTTTGTTTTTCTTTCCTTTAAACAACTTATTTCATTTTACCATCATTTTAAAAAAATTGATCATGAAAACTAACTTTGTTTAAATTTTTGGTCTTATATTTTTGTATTATTCAACCATTTCTTTTCTTTTCTTTTTTTTTTTTTGTTTTGTTTTATTCTACGCATTTTTTTTTCTTTCTCGTCCATCCTTTTGTAATATTTCCGAATAACCTGTGCAGATTTTTCTACGCTGAAGTGTGTTTGGGGGTTTGTGTGTGTGTCTGTGTGTGTTTTCGTGTGTTTTTCTGTGTACTGTGTCTGTTAACCTGTATACCGGTGTGTTCGTATGTATGTGTATGAATGCTAGTGTGTGCATTTGGCTATGTGATTGAGTGCACACAACTCAATCGCATCTTCTGAAAATCACACCAGATCATTTGATTTCCTTCTTCATCTACCTACTCTGTCTCTCTCTTTCTCGCCTTCCCCACATCTCTCTCTCTCTTTTTCGTTCTTTCTATTTATCCCGTATCCTCTTTCTTTCCCACTCTCTCTTTCTCTCTCTCTCTCTTTTCTATCTGTCTCTCTTTTCCTCTCCCACTCTCTCTCTCTCTCTCTCTCACTCTCGCTTACGGTTTAATCTCGCTGAAAGTGCATGTGCTCTTTCGACCACCGAAGTTAAGCAATGTAAAGTCCTGTTCGTACTTAGATAGGTAAACACTTAAGAACACCGGTAGCAACCTCCTGCAAGCCGAAATATGTTTAGGTTTTAAATAACCCACAAAAGGGTTGACAAGCCGTTAGAAAATGAAATATATAATTATATTTTGTTTCAGTTTCTCCTTCTCTCTCTTTATTCTTAATCAGTCTGTGATAGTCTTGTTAAGCCCCCTATTTTTTGCCGTTCATGAAGGGGTGGACATGCGTATTGGTTGGGGAGAGGCTTTCTCTATTTGCGTGCGAGTGTACATACATAAACAGGAACGTGCCAAAATGACGGCAGAGGGTAAGACGGCCTCGTACCTCCATATTGGGAGGGTATCCAATTAAAGAGTAAAATAAAACTGAGTTTATATTTAATTTGAATAAAGTGTTTATTTCATGTCTCATCTGTTTTTGCATATTTAAAATGACTTCATTTCTCTCATTTCTCAGTACAAGGCCCTATAGCAGCCCTTACTTGTGTCTTAGGGGCTTACAATCAAGGAGTTATTTCCGGGCTTCATCAAACAAACCTCTAGGCGTCACTGTATACAAACGAATATTTTATTAGGGATCTTGTTTATTTTTCTATATTCTTGACCATGTTTTGCGATTAAAATCTTAACATAAATTATCCTAAGTCTGAATAATCTTGACTTTCAGAAGTCACTATGAAAGAGGAATTTTTAGAAAAATTTAATATTCCTATTGTATGTATGCACTAGCAGTATAGCCCGGCGTTGCTCGGGTGTAATGAAAGCTTTAAAACTAATTCATAGTCCTACTTGGACGTTGGCACAAAAGACTAAAAAGCAATAGTTGTTTCCAGTTAAAGCGAAACCGTAGACTGAAAGAAAAATGAATGGATGTAAATCAAATTTTGATTTCCTGGTATCGATATCAAATAAGTTTTTTTCGTCGTAAACTGAATTTTGAAGGCTAAATAAGTCCTCTGAGTAAATGGTATCATGGCTGAGACTAAGAACTACAATTATACCTACTTAGAGCCAAACCTGAAGCAAAAACTAAAATAAAAGGGCTGAAAAAAATACTGACATACAGGCAGATAATCAGACACACACACAAACATCTTGCCTTTTATATATATATTATCGATTTTCTGCACTATTTTAAGAACTGCAACCTTGAAACTTCTGAATATCGTTTCTTATGTCTTTGTCTATGAGTGTGTCAAATTTCATTAAAATCGGACCACTCCTTCTATAACCCGATTTTTTCGATTATCGATTTTCGATATTTATCGGGGTACGTCGACACAAAACCTAGTTAAGAACACTAGCAGACGCTTATAATACAACTGTGTAAATTTTCAAGAAAATCGGTTCGGCCATTTCGGAGTCTATAGGTAACAGACACACACACACACACACACACACAGACAAAGTTCCATTTATAAATAAGTTTAGATAGATAGATTTAGATCCCTATCTCATCGTTAATATATTTGAGTTTAACAACTCGCGATAACAATCATAAATCTGGCTGCTGGTTGTTATTTTAAGAAATGAGTACAAAATTAAAAGATTTGACATTTCACTGAAACAGCCGTTAAATACTCCCATCTTCCCTTCTCCACAATCGAAATGGAATAGTCCATTATTTATGAGGTATTGACAGGAGACGTTAAACATTTTTTTTTTCTTTTTTTTTTTACTAGCCAAACTCTCATCTTTTATTTATGATAACTGGGTCTTTTACTTATTCGTTTTCCATACTTCAACGCTGTACATTTGAAAGATGGCAATTTTATTGCAGTCTCTAATGATTCTCCTCCTTTTTGACTGTGATCAAAGTGTATTATCTGTTATTATCAGCTAAATATGATTTTCCTTCTCCATTTCTATCTTTTCTCATTTCTTTCTTTTTTCTTTCATTTTCTTACTGAAATCAAGCAATAATATTTCACCTTTTTGCACGCGATCAAAACAATGAACAGTTCATTAAATATGCGGTATTGACAGAACAGTCGTGCTAACTAATAAAAGGAGAGTAAGTATAGTTATAATACGATATATGTGTGCGTGTGTGTAAGATTAAGTATACACAGGATGGTCATAAAGTCGCAGTGCTATTACAAGTATTTCCTGCTCAGAAGCCATAAAATATTGCAGTTTTTTGTAAAACGTTCATCTCCTCAAGTTGCCATTGCTTTCTGCGGTAGACTGGTTGCGAGCCAAGGCTACAGAACGGATTAATACCGTTCCCTAAGGGTATTTGTACGTAAGTGAATGCAAGGAATTCAGCTGGAATTCGAACTCAGTTCTCCGATTTGTCGTTCCGAACAGAGATCCACTACACCACAATGCACATTTGTAAAGTGCCATTACAAGTATTTATTGTTCAAAAGTCATATAACGTAGAGTATTGCAGTTGTTTTTTTTTTAAATGTGGTACACATCTTCAATTCTTCTTTACATTTAGGTTTTTACGTTTTGCTTTATTTAAATTAATTTAAGCTTTTCTTCTTCTATGTGCCGTCCCTTCAGGACGTAGGCGATCATGGTTCTCCATGTCTCCCTATCCCTTGTGGCTCTTAGTATGTTTGCTCCTGTTGCTCCTGGCAACCCCCGTTCCGTCATCCACCTGATCAGACCCTGCAAATATGTTATCCGCTGCCTTCCTCTGTCTCTCTTTCCTGTATCAGGTTCTCCAGGCTCTCCTTCCTCATTGCGTGTCCCAGGAACTTTAGTTGTCTCTTCCTGATGCTCAGTATCAATTTCCTTTTTGTTGCCATTCTTTCTAACACCTCATCATTGCTTGTATCCGTAGCATCCTTCTGTAGAACCACATTTCGGCCGCTTCTAGTTTTGTCCTCATTTTCGATGATATTGTCCAGCATTCACTGCCGTATTGAAGAACTGACATCACGTAGCAGTCCAGCACTCTTTTTTTTGTTTCTAGTGAGATTTTCCTGTGTTAGTATTTTACTCATCTTCTGGAACGCGTCCTTTACCATGCCAATTCGCCTTCGGATCTCCGTGTCGCACTTTCCATCTCCTGTTAGAACACTTCCTAGGTACTTACATATTTGTACTTGCTTGATTCTGATATCTCCCACCTGTATTTGGCATTTTGGGTTGCACCTTTTGCTGATGACCATGCACTCAGTTTTCTTAAAGTTTATTTGTAGTCCCTTTTTGTCACTCACCACTGCTACTTTCTGTATGAAGTCTTGTAGTTTCCTTTCCGTGTCTGTAATCAGCAATGTATCGTCTGCATACCTTATGTTGTTCAAGTTGTGGCCTCCAATAACAAATCCTGGCGTGTCATCTAGGGTCCTCAAAATATTCTCGCTGTATAGGTTGAACAACACCGGTGAAAAGATACATCCTTGTCTTACACCTTTTTCTATCTTTGTGTATCTACTGAGATCGTTACCTGTCCGTATGCAGGCCGTTTGCTGCCAGTAGAGATTCTTGATTATTCTTATGTCTTTCCCAAAAATGTCGAGGCTGCCTAGCATCTCCATCAATTCTTTGTGACGTATCTTGTCGAATGCTTTCGTGTAGTCAATGAAGCATAGGTACAAGTCTTTCTTCATTTGTAATGCCCTTTCAGAGAGCATCCTAATCATGAATATGGCGTTCCTTGTTCCAGTGTCTTTGACGAACCCTCACTGTTCCTGTCCTATCACTGGCCTGATTCTGCTTCTCGCTCTGTTCATCAGGATTCTGACAATCAATTTTGTAATGTGACTCATTAAGCTGATAGTTCTGTGTAGTTCGCACTCGTTTGCACCAGGTTTCTTCGGCAGTGCTATAAATATCGACTTGCATAGGTCGTCTGGTATTATTCCGCTGCTATAAATTTCGTTTATTATGTCGGTAATTTTTTCTATGCCATATTCTTCTAAGGCTGTCAGCAGCTCTATCACTATACCGTCTAGGCCAGGTGCTTTGTTTCTGTTCATTTTGGCCATTGCAGCTTCCACTTCGGATTTTAGTATTTCTGGTCCATCCATCTCCTTGTGTATTCTCGGTTGTTCTCTCTTGTCGCAAAAAAGATCTTTTATATATTCTTCCCATCGCTGGAGTATTTCCTCTTTCTCTAATATGATTGTTCCTTCCTTGGATTTTATGCATCCTGTTGAGGAGCAGGTGTTTTGTCCTGTCAGTTCTCTATCACTTTATGCATCTCTGCTTTGTTGGTCCTGCTCAGTCTCTCTACTTCTGCGCATTTGTTGTTGAGCCATTCCTATTTGGCTTGTCTGCATTTGTTCCTTATCTCCCTGTGAAGTTTCTTGTACTCTGCTCCGTGTCTTGGCGTTATTTTTTGTCTCCTTTGCATCATGTGGAGGATCTCTTCGGCCATCCACTCGTTTTTTTTCTGCGTTTGATTACCTTTGGGGCTATGTTGTTCGCTGAGATCACCATCGCTTCTTTTAGTGAATCCCATTTTGAGTGACCTTTTCCAATTTGTTCTTCATATTTCTTTCTCACGCTGTTCTTGTATTCTTTCTGCAGGGTGAGGTCGTCCTCTAGCGTGTCGTATTGCAGCCTTGGTAATGTGCTGGGCTTCTTCAGTCTTCGGAGTTTCACATTTAGTTTGCAGATGACTTGGACGTGGTCACTTCCGCAGTCGGCAGCTGGGTATGTTTTGCATTGGACCACTGCGTTCCTGAATATCTTGTTTATATTTATATAGTCTATTTGGTTCTTCGTGTCGCCGCCTGGGCTTCTCCATGTTCATAAACGTCGTGGGTGTTCTTGGAACCAGGTGTAATAACCATTGGATCCATTTTTCTCCTCGTTCGTTGCGCTCTCCTAGTCCGAAGTTGCCGTTCGTGTCCCCTTTTCTATCTTTACCTACCTTGGCATTTAAGTCCCCTATTATAATCTTAATTTCTTGGCTTTTGCACTGAGCCTTGGCACTGTCCAGTATTGAATAGAAAGATTCTATTTCCTCCTCCGAACTTTGAGTTGTCGGCGCATAAACTACTATAATAGCTATATTGAAGGGCCTTCCCCGCAGTTTAACTAAGAGGACTCTCTCTGATAGTTTCCAGTATCCAAGTACACATCTCTCCACTTGTTTGTTTAGTATTAAACCGACCCCTTTTTTTGTTTTTGTTTTTTTTACCTCCTGCATATATTATCCTGTAGGTGTCGCTACTGAAATCTCCGTTATTAGGCCATCTTGTTTCACATATGCCTAGGATGTCGATATTCAGTCTGTTCATCTCCTGCTTGACATTCTCTAGTTGTCCACAGTTGAGTGTCCTGACGTTCCATGTTCCGATAGTAATTTTGTCTTTGATGCGCACAGTCGCAGGGTAACGGTCGAGAGACCCCTTTAGCTCATGTCGTTCTTTCCAGGGTGAGGGACAAATTGTGGAGTAAAATGTCCCCTTTACGCCGTTGGTGCTAACAGTCGCCGGATGACGGTCAGGTGGCACCTGTTGCCCATGCCAGTCCTTACCTTCCTTGGGAAGCAACCCTCTTCACGCTGTTGGCTTTAATATATTTTTTGTAACTAACCATGATTGAGCAGGGGTAGATAGTGGAGTGGTATCCCGTTGCCTTCTCCACGATGGTTTATTGAGACATCAACTCTAGTTAGCTGGCCGTTGACTCTTTGAGAGTTCTTCCGCCCTTTGTAGGTTTACATTTTTTTTTTTTGCCTACAGGGATGCTAACGTCCCAATTATATATACATATATATATATATATATTTAATATTTATGTAAAAAAAAAATTTACTAAGTTTTAACTTAGTTAAAGTCGAAACGGCCTTTAGACAACCGAACAATTTAGTATATTTTAGTAAAAGAGAAAAACAGATACAGTAGAATAAATAAATAGAAAATCTGAACTTACCACTTACAGATCATTCTATTTCTGCGGGTATAAATTGGCTTGAATTGAAAGACAAAAACGACACCAAAGGAGAAGGCCCAATATTTGGGAGGATGTCAAGGATCGCGTTTGCCAGACTCCTGTTCATGATCTTGTCACACTTCATAGACGCATTATTGATGTTGTCCAAACAGTTGACGTTAATATGCTGCAGCGCGTATGGTGGGAGATAGAATATCCTCTTGATATTGTGAAGTCATCTAGAGATGCGCATGTCGAATGTAGTCAATGAAAGCTTTGAATGCAAATTTGATTAGATGTACAACATTTTACAAAAAACTGCAATACTCAAGGTCATATGACTTCTGAGCAATGGTACTGGGATTTATGGACACCCTCTCTCTCTCTCTCTCTCTCTATATATATATATATATATATATATATATATATATATATAATCCAAGTAAAGAGGACCCAAGGTTTGATGATTGTGAGTACTCTGGCATTTACTTTTTATAAAAAGGGCTCAATACAATAAATATTGTAAAGCATAATATAATCATATAATTATAAAATTATAAAATAAAAATACATTACGGCACGGAAATTTCATATATATATATATATATATATATATATATATATATATATATATATATATATATTGTTGTAAATTTCGGGTGATGAACCACACAAAATAATGAACAACAAAATAGATATTTGAGATAGAAAAATAGGTTATATTAAACATAAAGATACAACTGGAACGCAGGTTAGTAATCTAGGAATACGATTAGTAAGGAATATATATATATATATATATATATATATATATATAATTCTTTGAAGTTAAGCCGTGCTGGAATTAGTATGCCCGTGTAATACTATTCTAACTGAGTGGAGCTCAGAGCTACCATGACTGCTGACGTGGTATTCTCTGTGTAACTTTGGTATCGTTCGATAACTTACGGATCAGTCCGGTACTTTCACTGTAACTGACGGATCTCATTATGGCAGGAGTATATGTATACTCAAGTCGGGTCCATTATCATAGAAAAAAGGGAGATCCCACTACACTCCCTCCCTACCTTCTTTTTTGGGAGTAGTTAATTTTTTTTCCGCTTGGGATCTATGATTAGTGGTTCCATAAATTTCCGTTTTCTGCAAGTTCTTTTAATTTCTGTATATTCCATCGCGTCATCGTTTTCTGAAGGTGGTGAGCTTGGCTCCTCACTCCTTCCTATCTGTATTTAGTTTATGTGTCTTCTGTGGGTAAATTTTTCTCCCTGTATTGCGTACATAACATTTCCTAGTCTGTTTATTATTGTTCCCGGCTCCCAATATGCCATATTGTTTTTGAACATTCTGAAGTAAACTGGTTTGAACGATCATTTCGTAACTATGGGTGTATTCCGGGTTTTATTTTTGCATAATAGCAGTATTTTTTTCGAAAATAGACCGTATCTTGCGAGCAAACATCACCTCAGCTGGTGAAAGTTCTAATGGTGTGTTTCTGTTCGGGATAATATATATTTGTATATATATATATTTGTATATTTGTAAGAATTGTTGTAACACTCTTTCTGTTGGTATATCCCCAGCTTTTTTTAATGCTCTCTTTCTGCTTGGCCGTTAGACCGTGGGTGATAAGTGATTTTATTAAAAAAAATTCTACACGATAAAATTCTCTGTATTAAAAATATTTGTGTTAAAAATTCTCTTTATTAAAAAATCCTTTTACTAAAAATCACTTTAGTGAAAAATCTCTTTATCTAATATCTTTACTATAAAATTACTTTAATCAAAAAACACTTTAATAAAGAAATCACTGATTTAAAATTCTCTTTGGTAAAAAATCTCTTTATTAAATAATCTCTTTATAATAAAATTTATTTATTAAAAATCATTTGATTTAAAAATCTCTTTATTTTAAAATAATCTCCTAACTGGAATATCTTTTAAATTTTTTTTAGTAAACTGAAACTTTATTTGTAAAATCTTAGTCGTTTTAAAGAATAATTAATCTGATTTGAAATAACTATTATTTACTTTAAATTTAAAATACAGAAATACATTTTAACATGGCGGTAGCTGCTTATTTAAGATGCTGAAAACTCAATTTTTACCAAACGTTGTTCTAGGAGGGGAGCTTTAACCGTAAAAAAATAATTGAAGAATGTAAATCAAGTTCCTTTTAATTACTAAGTTTCCTTTAAAATCAAAAATATATATTATCCGTAATCTAATGTTTTATTGAATTTTAGAAATCTAAATTTACAATAGTTATCACTAATAGTTATTCTTTAAAGAGGTTACAAACAGACAAGGTGGTATTCGAGTGAAAGAACAGCAACATGTGCAAACATGAAAGAAGAAAGGTTTATTGTAAAGAGAATAAACTATGGCAAGACAGGGAATCTGGTGGCAGGCTATTAATTGCCGAAGCAAATCACAGGTATCTCCTGTGATCACTATATATGGATACTAATATTTTTAGTCCATATAGGCGAAATTTTGTTCAAATACCTTCCTTCGTGTGTGTGTGTGTGTGTGTGTGTGTGTGTGTGTGTGTGTGTGTGTGTGTGTGTGTGTGTGTGTGTGTGATCATTACATAATTGACTTTTTCCTCTTCCTAGTACTTTTACGTCTCATGAATTTTTGTGCTGGTGAGTTTCGAGGCATTAGCGATTTTCGGGAAGCTGACACTTCCGGAACTGGTGGAGTTGGAGATACTCCCATCAGTACGAGTGGGAACTGGTATTTCGAATGCGTACATATATGACCGCCATTGGTAATTCTCCACTAGGCGTGACATTTTTCGTATAATTTCTGTTTGAATTTGTAATTTTTAGCCTTAATCTTCTTTTGAATTTGAAGTTTTTAATTACTGGCATTAGTACTATTTTGCTTTTGATTTTGGCGTTTAAATTTCGTTTCGACTTTAATTAAGTTAAAACTTAATTTTTTATTTTATTTTTTATTGGAGTAGATAGCACCCATTCTCACCCGGTTTTACACTCCCCCCCACTTCTTTTGAACGGGAGTAGAGGTGATTGCCTTGTTTCTTTTTTAGGAAGGGGTTTCCGGTTCACTTTCCTTCTACTTCGGGTTTAGCGTTAGTTCGGCTGGAAGCTCTTTGCAGTTATTGAGCATGGTGGCAACGCCTTTCATTCTGAGTTTTTCGTTCGTGGTTATCTTCCCCTCTCCGGGAAGGACTCCAATGTCCATATGCATGGGCTTGGTGTTTATGTCAGCGAACACCCACCTCCAGCCAGGGTAACACCTACCTCCAGCCAGGGTAACATCTCTCGAATCCCTGGAACACGCTTTCATGTGCTTCCGTCTCTCACTTCTAAGATCGATTAGCTATCTCTTCTTCCTCTATCACTCCCCCTCCTCCTCTAACTGTTCGTTCACTCTTTTCTTTTCTTATTTTTTTCAATTGGACTAAATAGTCTAAACTATCGCCCGGTTCACACCCACCCACATCTATTGAACAGGTGAAAAGGCTCATCACTTGCTCCCTGTTTAGGATGTGGTTTCCGGATTTCTCTCTTCCAATCTTTTCACTCTTCTCTTTTTTTATTTTTTCCAATTGGAGTAGATAGACTAAACTATCGCCCGGTTCATACCCCACCCACGTCTATTGAACAGGTGAAGAGGCTCATCCCTTGTTCCCTGTTTAGGATGTGGTTTCCGGATTTCTCTCTTCCAATCTTTTCACTCTTCTCTTTTTTTATTTTTTCCAATTGGAGTAGATAGACTAAACTATCGCCCGGTTCATACCCCACCCACGTCTATTGAACAGGTGAAGAGGCTCATCCCTTGTTCCCTGTTTAGGATGTGGTTTCCGGATTTCTCTCTTCCAATCTTTTCACTCTTCTCTTTTTTTATTTTTTCCAATTGGAGTAGATAGACTAAACTATCGCCCGGTTCATACCCCACCCACGTCTATTGAACAGGTGAAGAGGCTCATCCCTTGTTCCCTGTTTAGGATGTGGTTTCCGGATTTCTCTCTTCCAATCTTTTCACTCTTCTCTTTTTTTATTTTTTCCAATTGGAGTAGATAGACTAAACTATCGCCCGGTTCATACCCCACCCACGTCTATTGAACAGGTGAAGAGGCTCATCCCTTGTTCCCTGTTTAGGATGTGGTTTCCGGATTTCTCTCTTCCAATCTTTTCACTCTTCTCTTTTTTTATTTTTTCCAATTGGAGTAGATAGACTAAACTATCGCCCGGTTCATACCCCACCCACGTCTATTGAACAGGTGAAGAGGCTCATCCCTTGTTCCCTGTTTAGGATGTGGTTTCCGGATTTCTCTTTTCCAATCTTTTCACTCTTCTCTTTATTATTTTTCCAATTGGAGTAGATAGACTAAACTATCGCCCGGTTCATACTCCACCCACGTCTATTGAAGCGGTGAAGAGGTTCATCCCTTGTTCCCTGTTTATTATGTGGTTTCCGGCTTTCTCTTTTCCAATCTTTTCACTTTTACGTAGCCCCCTGCACATCAGTGGCGTTACCGCCTTGCTCGGGGTGATATGATTAAAAAAAATGTCCTGGCCCTAACCGATTTGAATGTCTCTTACATTAAAATCTTCTTCCTCTGACCATGTATATCACTCTGCCAAGTCTTTAGGTGATCATTTCGTCTTCCCAGAAGCTTTTTCCACCTTTACAATTTCTGAAGAAAACTCTGTCTACTGGTTTGTAAAATTTGGTCGAATTTTTTTTTTTTTTTTTTTTTTTTTTTTTTATCACTCTTCGTCACACGAGACAATTTGTCTCGCAAACATCAGTTCGGCTGGTGACAAGCCTGAATATATGTTTTATTATATGAATAATTCTGTAAACCGCTATAAATTTTTGTACACTCCTTTCATCCGTGTTCATATCTTGATTCTTTCTTAGCGTATTTTTAAGTGTCTACGAATCGTTGCCCATTTGATCTCGCGTGGTAAACAGAGGTTGTAATGTGGTCTATGGACAAAGATACGCAAAAGTTCTTAGATTCTCTGCGAGTAAACTGTGTTCCGTTGTCACAAACTAAAGTTTTCGGTACACCGAAACGAATAAAAAGTTCGTTTAGTACATTCATAGTATTTGCGGATGTCGGATGTCTACACTTGAATATTTCCGGCCACTTGGAAAAATTTTCCACGATTATAAGTTAGCAGTAAGCATTTATTGGTTCAGCATAGTCGATGTGTAACCTCATCCACGGGACATGCGTTTTAGTCTATGGCTGAAGAGTAAAGATTAATTAGAAGAGAGTGAAGAGAAAGACGAACCAGTTAGAAAGGAGCAAGAGAAGGATGGGAATACAGGTGTGATGGGATTGTTGCAAAGGTGGAGAGAAGGAAAGGATATACGGGGTGGGGAAGGAACTAGAGTCAAGTGGTTAAGAGATTAGTATTGACATTGCATTTAAATTCCTGGAGGTTGTAGCCGTCAGGAAAGCAAGAATATGGAAGCGAGTTCCACAGGCGGGAAGTGCGAGGGAAGAAGCTGATGGAGTAGAATTTGCGTCTGCATTTGGTTAATCTAACTGTGAATGGGTGGGACCCAGTTGCTAATCTGGTTGAACACGTAAACACCTGTTGCGGAGGTACCAGCGACTTAAGTTCGTTGGAGCAGAAGCCACGAAAGTATTTCTAGAACAGATAAAGGGGAAGTGGCTGTAGTCCAGCCGTCAAGTCGGTACCTATTACATTACTGATTCTCCTTTAGAGCCTGTCGAGAACACTGAGATGAACAGCAGAGGCGCCTAACCATACATGGCAGCAACATTCCATGCACGGACGAATGATTTATTTGTATATATGCAGGATAGATTCAGGCGGGAAAAACATCCTGGGCCGACACAATGACCCAACCTTCTTCGCAGTGGATTTATCTATGGACTCAATGTAGTGGTTTCATTTGAAATCAGAAGAGAGGGTAAGGCCGAGAAGGCACAGTGTATTGCTCTCAGGGAGACTCGCTTGGTCTATGCATATGGGAGGCAGGAGAAGTCGCCTGTGATGATTGACGGACAACAGCTTGGTCTTAGACGCATTGGAATTAAGCCACTTCTTACCCCAATTCACCACAGAGTGTAGATCCCTTTCAAGGTCAGCAGCGAGATTATGTTTGTCCGCCACGACGTGTTTCTTACTGATGCGGGAGTAAATTGTGGTGTCATCTGCGTGCATGCCTACTTGGCTCTTGATCTCGTCTGGGAGGTCATTTGTGAAAATAGGGAAGAGCGTCGGGCCCAGGATAGAGCCTTGAGGGACACCAGCGTTTGTGCTGTAGGATGTAGAGGCATGCCTATTCAAAACGACCTTCATTTTGCGGTTATTTAAAAAAAGATTGGATTAGATCAAGCAAGCGTCCGGTAATACCGTAACCCCGTAGCTTGCATAGAAGGCCAGAGTGCCAAACCCTGTCCAAAGTCTTGGAGATGTCCAGAGCGACAGCACGAGCCTCGCTCCTTGACAACCTCTACACTCTTTTACTATTTTTCCATCTCCTGGTCCACCATCCTAGGCCAAAAAGTATAGCTACGCATTAACGATTACATTCTTGACATGTCCGGATGACCTGTATGAAATTCCTTCAAGATTTTCTTTTGCTGTGTATCTACTCTATCTGCATATAATAGCACTTGCTCGCAGATCGAGAAAGCTGATATTTTAGATTCTTTTTAAGTTTTTTCTTTTTTTCGGCCATACCTGTTTCATGATTTTTTTATCTTCTAGAGTCATGGGTAACTCATGAATTCTATTTCATAGTAGAACTGATAATTCTTTTTCATCCCTTAAAACAGCCATTACCGTGTCTTCTAATGGTTCTACAAATTTTGGAATCAACCTAGATGTAAAGATCTTGTGGAAGAACCAGCCAATACTCAACTAGAATAGAAGTTTGGTCGGACTGACCAAAAAACCACCAGGGCAAATTGGTAGGTGGTCTAAATCATAACCTGGGAGATTCCATTCTGTTACAGGCAAGTCTATTCCGTAAGCAGTGATTGGCTGATAACTTCAGTGTGTACATTGAGCTCCATAAATATTTAGCACAATATCCACCATTTGTCTTTGGGCCATAGGGACATGTATTCAGTTACAACCCTGTTTATTTTTTGTCTGCCAACTGGATGCTAGAACATCAGGAAGGTGAGTCTCACACTCTTGTATGTTCACCTTCCTACAGGGAGACAAAAGGAGGTAGCCATATTGAAAGGTAAGTTATTTGACTTCTACACTAGACAAACTGTCGGTGTGTCCTAGTTTTTTCGATAGTAGGTATTCCATCTTAAAGTCGTAGTTTAACAAGATTATTCCCCTTTTCTGTAACCTGTTAAGTGTATACCCTTTCTTGATCCAAAATTCGTAAACAACGGTTTATGATCCGGCTGTAGTGAAAATTTCTTTTCCTGGATGAACCTGTGAAGATTAGTGACGTTGTTTGGTGGTGGCATATTTTTAATAGTTTCGGCCCTTCCCGGGTCCGTTCATCTTCTCGTCGATTATTTGCGCCAAATATTTGATCTGCTTCATAAAGAATTCGCATTTATCTGA
This sequence comes from Ascarosepion bandense, assembly GCA_037127315.1. NCBI lineage: Eukaryota > Metazoa > Mollusca > Cephalopoda > Sepiida > Sepiidae > Ascarosepion > Ascarosepion bandense. Next base: position 327,135 of record JBBBDQ010001063.1, on the reverse strand, counting down.
ACTTAGCATAAAACCATATTTACCAATCTTCTGGAACACTGCCTTAATGTCTTTTGTGTTGTTCGTTTTTTCGCTCTTTAGCAGGATGTTGCCTAGTTACGCTATGGCAAATTCTAGTCCCGCTAACATGGTATCCATTATTTGTTGAAAGAAACTAGAAGACACCTTTAACGCAAAAGGGAGACGATTTAGCTTGTAGAGACCCTCGTGTGTATTAATTGCTGATAACTTTGAGCACTGCTCATTCACTTTCACTTGTAGATATGCGTCAGACAGATCTATTTTAGGAAACACTTTTTCACCATTCGTCTTAGAAAAAATATTCTCCGGTGAAGGTAATGAGTATGTGTCGTCTATCAGGTTGGAAGATCTGCACAAACTCAGATCTTTTTGCTCTTAATCCTGACATACACTGTAGGTGCAGCCCTATCTGAGTAATCAACTTTAGAAATTACACCTATTTTCTCTAACCGTTCCAGTTATTGATTTACGGAATCCAAGCCTGAAAATGGTACATGCCTTTTTGGTTTGAATATATTGTCTTTAAGTTCTAACCTGACCTCGGTTTTCGTGCATTGTCGGAGACCTTCAGAAAACACACGTGGAAATTTGTTTCTCAGTTCAGAAATATTTTTTTTAGTTTCTTCAGGTTTTTTTACTTACTGATACGTCCACTTTGTTGCAAAATGAATTTCCAGGTAATTCTCATAAATTGAAAAGCACGATCCAAGTTGTACCAAATAAATTTGTCGCACCTGGAAGAATATAGACTTTTGATTTAGAAGTTCTCTCCTTAAATGATACGCTGCAGCTAAATTCGCCACTGAAGTTTAGCTTTTTGCCAAACACTCCCCTAGCTATTTTTCTTGTACTTGACAGTGATAGACGACCTATTTTATTCCATGTCTGTTCATTCACAATATAAATGTCGCTTCCAGTAGTCAACAATAACTTCACCGTATTTTCGTATTTACGTATTTCCCTTTGTTTACCCTTTTCAATTTCGTTCTTGGATAAAGCAACATCTACTTCTGATTTAAATTTTAGATTCTTTTTTTTCTGTTTATATCAACAGTGGGAACTTTTGTGACCGATATAGCCACACTAAAAGCAAACCTTATCCTTAAAAAACAGTTCTTTTTTTTAAAAAAAACAACCCAAACATGCCTCACACTGAGTTGTCTTCGGCTTATATTTTGCAAATTTCGGTTGTTTTATCGCTTGGACTCAAGAAATTTTTTTTTCTGTCTCTTTCGTTGAATATTTCTGACAAAATCTTTATCGTCTCCTCGAACGAGATTTCCTCCGGCTTTTTAGGTAAAGCTAGGTTTGTTTGTTTAGTGTTCTTCTCTGTACCTATTTTTTTGGACTAACAACGTAATTTTTTCTTCTTCAGACCATTGTTTGCACCTTTTCGAAAAAATCGTCTCGTACCTACGAAAATAGGCAGGGAAAGTTACTCTGTCATACTTGAATTCTGGTAACGAATTTAATATTCTTTCAGGGTAAAAAAAAGTATTCCCAATAAAATTTCAATACATTGTTTCTTTTTTAGCGTCACCATTGCTTAATAACTTTGCCATGTTTTGTTTCTTTCTAGCGTCACCATTGCTCGATAACATTTCAATATGTTTTTTCTTTTTTAGATAACATTTCAATATGTATTTTCTTTAGATAACATTTCAATATGTTTTTTCTTTTTTAGCGTCACCATTCCATATTTTGTTTCTTTCTAGCGTCGATAACATTTCAATATGTTGTTTCATTTTAGCATCAATATTCCCAATAACATTTCAATATGTTGTTTCTTTTTTAGCGTCACCATTGCTTAATAACTTTGCCATGTTTTGTTTCTTTCTAGCGTCACCATTGCTCGATAACATTTCAATATATTGTTTCTTTTTTAGAGTCACCATTGATTAATAACTATTCCATATTTTGTTTCTTTCTAGCGTCGATAACATTTCAATATGTTGTTTCTTTTTAGCATCCACATTCCCAATAACATTTCAATATATTGTTTCTTTTTTAGCGTCACCATTGCTTAATAATTTTTCCATATTTTGCTTCTTTCTAGTGTCACCATTGCTCGATAACATTTCAATATGTTGTTTCTTTTTAGCATCAACATTCCCAATATCATTTAAATATCTTGTTTCTTTTTGAGGTTCACACTTTCAACATCTTGCTTAGGTTACATGCTTTTTACAAACAGTAAAAAGAATAATTTAAATATTATATTTATTTAAATATGATGACCAACGCTGGGGTAATAAGATAAAATTTTATAGTAGTTTGTTTTGGCCTTGCTGTTATATACTGTGGTAGTAAGTATAGGGGACAGGTTTTTTTTTTCGTTTGTATTTTTTGTGTGTGAATTTAAAATGCAAAGTATTCACTATAATAACGTATAACGTAAAGTCTGCCTCCTTCTACCGAGCGCCCATAGCTCAGAGTTAGACTTGCCGACTGACGCCAGTTCGGTCGGGTTTCAATCCTGGGTAAAAAGCAATCGGTTGTCTGACCGTACTGATGAGCTGTGATACAGCGAAACAGATCTGTCTGCGGATGACTATTTACGCTCTCACATCCTGATTAAACACTCATAGAAAATATAAATTTGTAAATGTTTTTGTAAAATCAAACCCCATCTTACCAAATATTTGCGCTGAATCTTAAAATAAAAAAAAACGCAATAGAACTAAAACATCACCGTATTTTCGTATTTACGTATTTCCCTTTGTTTACCCTTTTCAATTTCGTTCTTGGATAAAGCAACATCTACTTCTGATTTAAATTTTAGATTCTTTTTTTTTTCTGTTTATATCAACAGTGAGAACTTTTGTGACCGATATAGCCACACTAAAAGCAAACCTTATCCTTAAAAAACAGTTCTTTTTTTAAAAAAAAACAACCCAAACATGCCTCACACTGAGTTGTCTTCGGCTTATATTTTGCAAATTTCGGTTGTTTTATCGCTTGGACTCAAGAAATTTTTTTTTCTGTCTCTTTCGTTGAATATTTCTGACAAAATCTTTATCGTCTCCTCGAACGAGATTTCCTCCGGCTTTTTAGGTAAAGCTAGGTTTGTTTGTTTAGTGTTCTTCTCTGTACCTATTTTTTGGACTAACAACATAATTTTCTCTTCTTCAGACCATTGTTTGCACCTTTTCGAAAAAATCGTCTCGTACCTACGAAAATATGCAGGGAAAGTTACTCTGTCATACTTGAATTCTGGTAACGAATTTAATATTCTTTCAGAGTAAAAAAAATCTGTAGACCCTTTCTTCTGCTGTTTTAGTTATTGTAACACTTTCGCACGGGCCGGCTGGTTTTGACGCTTGTTCTCGTCAACGGTCGTGACGGCACCAGTTGTGACACTGCCATCCGGCTAGCCGGTTGGTTCGATAGCTTGCTGGTTCGGGAACAGATCTCGCTGCGATGATGTCGAAACGGTACTCTCTGCGTTGACGCTTTCGGGCCGCTGTTGCTGATCGTGATGATCTCGTCACAAAAGCTGGTTTTCAAAACGTCTATTGCAACAACGGACCACTGCCCACGTTGTGATTTGATCTCAGAAAGTCGTGTTGGGCAATTTCAGTAGCCGTCTTTCCACCAGAACCAGACCGGACACTGGTGTACACTTGTGGTCAAAAATAAACACGGCACCAAAAAAATAAATAAATAAAATAAATGAATAAGGTCGAACACGCCTTAAGAGCTATGAAGCATGTCTTTATAAAAAAAAACAATTATTAGTCACAGGAGCAGATAATACAGTTGTCAGAAATGATAATACAGTTGTCGGAATGCCAGTTTACAACGGAGAGAGAGAGTTCGTTTAAAAATATCAGAACTTTCAATCCTTAAATAAAAATGTCTTTTCTAAGTTTCATTAACGTAAACAGAGCTCTTCAAATTTTCACTAGTCTTTTCACGTATTCATTAAATTTTAGTTAAAGTCTTTTTGCATATTCTCTATAATTAGGGCTGTCAATTCTCTATGCAACTTCTAAAATAACAAAGTCCTTTCGGGTTCTTATCGGAGTTTAACGGAGTTTAACGGAGTTTACCGAAGTAGAGCGAACGAGGAATCAGAAATTTCGATTCTCCCATGATTAAAAAAAAAAACAATAACGTTCTTTTGGGATTCCTATCGAAGGTGCATTATTCAAAATTAACTCTTTAAGTTAATCGGCGGCAGGCTTCTTTCCACATTAACTCCTTAGCCATAAGTTCTGTGGTAGTCGACCTGCCGTGGATCATGGCTCCCTCATTTGGGAACCCTTTTCCACGGTCGTTACATTTGGACTCACAAAAACTACTCTCCAGCCAACAACTACTACTCACAACAACTATTCAACAACTACCGATCTTTCTCACCGAGTCCGAATTTTTATAACCATCTCCAATTCTCTCAGGGGACCTAGTCGACTCGAAGCCTTCCATCAATGAGATTGTTTTCCACCCACTCAATTTGTGGGGAGCCATGGCTCGACGAATGAAATATCAAAAGCTCACATGACGTAATGTCTTTCTGTCTTCTTTCTTTCGATTACATCATATTTAGATTTTTCAATTCCCACAAATTCTGTTCTCAGGAACAATTATTGGGGATTTTATCACGCAATCCTGACATTTTGTTATGGCTACTTACAAAATTTTGGCTTGTCCAAAATAATCCGCTTCAAACACGAAAGAAGAATAATTATATTTCTCTCTTTCTTTCTCATCTGATACCTAAGTTTTCTACTCACCGGATTTTACAAGTACATGATAGTATTAAAATAGTTTTTTACATAAGCTCACATCGCGAATTACAATAAAGCACAACTAATAATAGCACTAATATTAATTCCTCTCTCTCCGTTGTATTAAACCAAACAACAAATATATATACACCAGCGGGAGATATTGTCACATTATTACGGTTTCGCACAGTAGCTTGGTGTCTTCCGCTTGTTGTTTTCGTAATTGCATCAGTTCATGTTGAAATGTTTTTTGTAATTTTTCAAATTTTCTTCTTGCTCTTGCTGTAATTGTTGCTGCTGCTGTTGTAACTGCAATTGTTGTTGCTGTAATTGTTGCTGCTGCTGTTATAACTGCAATTGTTGTTGCTGTAATTGTTGCTGCTGCTGCTGCTGCTGCTGCTGTTGTAACTGCAAACTAGCGTGTAATGCTTTAGTCAATTCAACCAGCTTTTCTAGTTTTGTTGAGTAATTTCACTGAGTATTTTAAACGTAGGTTGATCAAATCAGTAATTACTACTGTTGTACGTTTTACAACCATTGTCTTGGGGTCTTTCTCGCTGTGAGTTGAAATTGAATCTCTCGTCGCCACTGTTGCATCCTTTAAAGAGGTTAGAAACAGAAAACGTGATAGCCACTACTTTTCCCACCTTTTCGGCAGCATTTGAATTCCACGTCGGAAAAACGACACGTCTTTTGAAGCTAAGTACGAATCAACATATTTTTTGTCATCTTCATAACGGGCCATGTAACATCGATCGGAACAAGTAATAATCGGATGGGGCAATGTTTGGTGAATACGGCGAGATGGGTAGGACTTCTTATTTAAGCGTTTCCAACTAGGTTTTCACCTGTTTTGCAGCATTTGGCCTAGCGTTGTCAGGTTACAAAATCACATTTTCGTGTCTCTGATCGTATCGCAGTCGGTTTTTTTTTCCAATGCTCGGCTCAAACGCATTAATTGTAGTCGATAGCGATCTCCCGTGTTGGTTTCGGTCTATTTGAACAGTTCATAATAAACTACACACAGCTGATCCAACTGTAACAACTGTTGCTGCAATTATTGTTGTTGTTTCTGCTGTTGTAACTACAAACTAGTGTGTAATGCTTTAGTCAATTCAGCCAGCTTTTCTAGTTTTGTTAAGTAATTTCACTGAGTAATTTCAACATACGTTGATCAAATCTGTAATTACTACTGTTGTACGTTTTACAAACAGTGTCTTGGGGTCTTTCTCGCTTTGAGCTGCAATTGAATCTCTCGTTGCCACTGTTGTATCCTATAAAGAGATTACAAACAGTCAAGGTGGTACTCGAGTGAAAGAACAGCAACACGTGCATAGATAAAAGAAGAGAGTTTTATTGTGAAGGGAATACACTACAGCAAGACAGGGAATCTGGTGGTAAGCTAGTATTTGCCGAAGCAAGTCACAAGCATCTCATGTGCTCGCGAGAAAAGCAATTAAAAACCTTTCTAATTGTATAATGTTTTAGTTCTATTGCGTTTTTTTATTTTAAGATTCGGCGCAAATATTTGCTAAGATGGGGTTTGATTTTACAAAAACATTTATAAATTTATATTTTCTATGAGTGTTTGATCAGAATGTGAGAGCGTAAATAGTCATCCGCAGACAGATCTGTTTTGCTGTATCACAGCTCATCAGTACGGTCAGACAACCGATTGCTTTTTACCCAGGATTGAAACCCGACCGAATTGGCGTCAGTCGGCGAGTCTAATTCTGAGGTACGGGCGCTCGGTATAAGAAGGCAAACTTTTTAGAGTGTACATTATCATTATACACGCCCAATAGCTGAGAGTGTTCTAATTCATTGCTGAATGAACGATGCATAGATGCCAGAGTAGCTACTGTTTTTCAAAGTCTACCATTTTTCCAGAGTGATCAGTCAGGGTGTGAGAGCGTAAATAGTCATCCGCAGACAGATCTGTTTCGCTGTATCACAGCTCATCAGTACGGTCAGACAACCGATTGCTTTTTACCCAGGATTGAAACCCGACCGAATTGGCGTCAGTCGGCAAGTCTAACTCTGCGCTACGGGCGCTCGGTAGAAGGAGGCAAACTTTTTAGCGCGTATATTATCATTATACACGCCCAATAGCTGAGAGTGTTCTAATTCATTGCTGAATGAACGATGCATACATGCCAGAGTAGCTACTGTTTTTCAAAGTCTACCATTTTTCCAGAGTGATCAGTCAGGGTGTGAGAGCGTAAATAGTCATCCGCAGACAGATCTGTTTCGCTGTATCACAGCTCATCAGTACGGTCAGACAACCGATTGCTTTTTACCCAGGATTGAAACCCGACCGAATTGGCGTCAGTCGGCAAGTCTAACTCTGAGCTACGGGCGCTCGGTAGAAGGAGGCAGACTTTACTATATACGTTATTATAGTGAATACTTTGCATTTTAAATTCACACACAAAAAATACAAACGAAAATAAAAAACCTAACCCCTATAATTACTACCACAGTATATAACAGCAAGGCCAAAACAAACTACTATAAGATTTTATCTTATTACCCCAGCGTTGGTCATCATATTTAAATAAATATAATATTTAAATTATTCTTTTTACTGTTTGTAAAAAGCATGTAACATAAGCAAGATGTTGAAAGTGTGAACCTCAAAAAGAAACAAGATATTTAAATGATATTGGGAATGTTGATGCTAAAAACAAACAACATATTGAAATGTTATTGGGAATATTGATGCTAAAAAGAAACAACATATTGAAATGTTATCGAGCAATGGTGACGCTAGAAAGAAACAAAATATGGAAAAGTTATTAATCAATGGTGACGCTAAAAAAGAAACAACATATTGAAATGTTATTGGGAATATTGATGCTAAAAAGAAACAACATATTGAAATGTTATCGAGCAATGGTGACGCTAGAAAGAAACAAAATATGGAAAAGTTATTAAACAATGATAACGCTAAAAAAGAAACAAGATATTGAAATATTATTCAGCAATGGTGAAGCAACGTTGAAAAATGCGAAAACATTGAACTTAGATAATAGAAAACTCAAAAATAATCGAAAACAAGGGAAAATTGCAATACGAATGTCACAAAAGATGTGTGTTAACCATTAAGATGGTAATAAGCAAGAAAAATGGACTGACCACGAAGAAAATATTAATGCTGATATTGAGAAAATAAGCAGCATATTAAGTTTATTGGCGATAGGCATGAAAGCAACCAAACTAAAAATCATTAAATAAACTCCACAAACAGAACGTTTGAAGCGTCACCATTGATTAATAACTATTCCATATTTTGTTTCTTTCTAGCGTCGATAACATTTCAATATGTTGTTTCTTTTTAGCATCAATATTCCCAATAACATTTGAACATGTTTCTTTTTTAGCGTTACCATTGCTTAATAACTTTTCCATATTTTGTTTCTTTCTAGCGTCACCATTGCTCGATAACATTTCAATATGTTGTTTCTTTTTAGCATCAACATTCCCAATATCATTTAAATATCTTGTTTCTTTTTGAGGTTCACACTTTCAACATCTTGCTTAGGTTACATGCTTTTTACAAACAGTAAAAAGAATAATCTAAATATTATATTTATTTAAATATGATGACCAACGCTGGGGTAATAAGATAAAATCTTATAGTAGTTTGTTTTGGCCTTGCTGTTATATACTGTGGTAGTAAGTATAGGGGACAGGGTTTTTTTTTCGTTTGTATTTTTTGTGTGTGAATTTAAAATGCAAAGTATTCACTATAATAACGTATAATGTAAAGTCTGCCTCCTTCTACCGAGCGCCCATAGCTCAGAGTTAAACTTGCCGACTGACGCCAATTCGGTCGGGTTTCAATCCTGGGTAAAAAGCAATCGGTTGTCTGACCGTACTGATGAGCTGTGATAACTTCGTTAGACGAAGCAGTATATAAAAACGGATTTCTGAACAGTAATTTTAGTGAAATGTGTAAAGATACATTGGATAAATCTAATGGCTACGCTAGAGATTGAAACCTTCATGGAAATAGCAAAATAACTCGTGAGATGAATGGGGTGTTGGAGTTAGAGGTAGGGTTAATACTTTGTTCATAATCTTTATCAACGACCTTTCCGATGTCATCTGTCTTCGAATCAGTATATTTGCTGATAACGCAACTATTTACTCCTTGTCTTAATAGTAAGTCTGGCAGGTTCAAGGTTAAATTGACAGATGATCTCTGTTCTTATCTGTTATTAAATGGGGCAAGAAATGACTTGTTAATTATAATACCGCCAAAATGAAAATTCTATCTCTTAATTGTCTTAGCGAACATTTTTGGCGTTCTGTAACTATGGCTGATGCTAATCTTCAGAAGACTTCTCGGCCTAACGTTTTTCACTGAAATGAAATGGAACGGTTATATGGAATCAGTTGCTAGGTTTGCTGCTAGGAAAGTTGGTTCACGGTGTCGTTCCAGACTAGTTTACACGCTTAATAATAATAATATACATTTAAAAGCATACCATTTGTCCATGCATTGAAGATTACGGTCACACCTGGCATGGTGATTTTTCTTTGTATTTAGAGAATCTGCAATGTTATTGGTCCTGACTTAGCACCTCGGCTTTAGTCACTTTCCCACCGCCGCCAATTGCGTATTCTATAAATATCTAATGGCAATTGCTCTTATGACCTTGCTACCTGGTTATTACCAATTTAAGCGTTGTACTAGATGGGCAGTTAGGTCTCATTATTTTACATTTTGAAAAAAAACTTGACCCTCACAGGGCATATTGCCTAGGTCTTTAAGAAACCCAACACATAAAAGAGACTTACACTTGACCCTCACAGGGCATATTGACGACAAGAGGGATCGAGCCACGTATCTGACGATGGTTCACAAAGCATAGGAAGATGTGGAGAACTATGATTGCCTAGGTCTTGATAAAATGCAGCACATAAAAGAGACTTACACTGTACAACATCTATTAAAGAAAATAAATCAAGTGCTTCTGGTGCTAGGAGCCTTTTTCTATCTTACACATTTATCATTCTACCATTTTTTCTAGGCATTGAATTTTGGTGACACACTGGTGCTTCTGCTATCCAGAAATTCTTGCTAAAATACAAAGAACCTGCAATGTTAATGGGCCGAACCTGGTATCTCGGTTTCAGTAACATTCCCGACGCAGTAACATAGCCTCACTGTGTCTTTTCTATAAATATTTTCATGGTAACTATTCTAGTGAGCTTTTCTCTGGTACCTAGACTTTACGAATTTAAGCGGATGTACGGCGGATGTGCTTTGTGGTTCAGTGGGTATTGACTTGGAACGAGAGATCGGCATACTGAGTTCGAATTCCAGTTGAATTCATTGCATTCACCTACGTGCAAATACCCTTGGGAAAGATATTAATCCGTCTCTTCCCTGGGTTAAATAATAGGACAGATTGGGTTCTATAGCCTTAGCCGGCAACCAGTCTACCGCAGAAAGCAATGGCAACCTACTGCGGGATAATCTTCTGTCTAGTCAGTCATGTTTCTTTCGAGACATGATCGCCCAAAGCGTGTCTCACGTATGGAACTTAAATAACTGACTGAATATAATAGTTTCAATCATGATTGAGATTTCTACTGGTCATAAAGTGGGGATCGGTTTTATAATGTTTGAAGTAATAAACTGGTCCCCCACTAATTACTACTTAATTATACAATACATGTCTCCCTCCTTTACCTATGAGTCAAATAACAGGACAGACTTGGTCGGCAGCCAGTCTACCGCAGAAAGCAATGGCAACCTACTGCGGGATAACCTTCTGGCCAGTCAGTCATGTTTCTTTCGAGACATGATTGCCCAAAGCGTGTATCACATATGGTACTTAACTGACTGACCGAATATAATAATTGGAAACAATTAAAACTTCTACTGGGCATAAAGTGGGGGATCGGTTTTCTATTGTTATGAAGTAATAAACTGATCCCTCACTAATTAATACACTTACGTTAATGGCACTTAACTGACTAGTAGGTCGTGCTACAGTGGATATCGGTTCGATACGTGAAATTGGAGAACTGAGTTCGAATTCCAGTTGAATTTGCTGCATTCACCAACGTGCAAATATCCTTGGGAAAGATATTAATCCGTTTCTTCCCTTCAGCTATGTGTTTAATAGCAAGACAGATTCTTACTTCTTTCTTTCAATATTTTGGCAACCAGTCTATCCTATAAAGTAATGGCAATTTACTGCGGGAAAATCTTCTGCCAGTCATGATCGCCCAAGCGTGTATCACGTATGGCATTCAACTGACTGGATTATTGGTGTTTTGATAAACATTTACAAATATTTCCTTTAGTCAGTCAGTTAAGTGCCATACGTGATACACGCTTTGGGCGATCATGTCTCGAAAGAGACATGACTGACTGGGCAGAGGATTATCCCACAGTAGGTTGCCATTGCTTTCTGCGGTAGACTGGTTGCCGACCAAGGCTATAGGACCCAATCTGTCCTGTTATTTAACCCATAACTGGAAGGAATAGACGGATTAATACCTTTCCCAAGGGTATTTGCGCGTAAGTGAATGCAATGAATTCAGCTGGAATTTGAACTCGGTTCCCCGATTTCTCGTTCCGAGCCGATATCCAATGCACCACAACGCACATCCTTTAGTATCACGTAAATAAATACAGGTATCGCCTCTTTTTAAAACTAAATTATTAGCTCTGGTACCGTCAGCCAACCCAATAAAGTGTGGGAATCTGGCTCGAAGTTGGGGTCAAAATTAATAATTTTTTTTTCATCTGTAATTACATGATTTGTAAAAATTATAACTATGAACAAACATATGCTTTTCCGTTTGGGTTGGATACTATACCCAATAGTATCCAACCCAAACGGAAAAGCATATGTTTGTTCATTCGAAAAAGCTTTTACATTTTTACAAAAATCACTCCTTGTATGAAATTCGCCCGTATATGTCCGGCTCTTCCACAACAAAAAGATGGATTGGCGATAATCTCATTTTACGGTTGAAATGACTAGAATTAACCATAAGTTCTATGCTAACAGTTTCTTCTCTTTTACTTTTAGCTTCTTGTTTTCTAATCCACTTTAACCTTTAAAATTTCAGATGCAGTGTTAATTGTTATCATTTGTCTGATTAATTTCCTGTTCTGGTATTATTTTCTTTCGTTAATAGTTTATTTCTTTTTCTGTTATTCTTTTGCAAGCGGTAACCCTTTGCAACTTAGTGGTTTTAATACCTGTCTTGGATGTGCGTTGTGGTACAGTGAATATCGGCTCGAAAGGAGAAACCGGGGAGCCAAGTTCGAATTCCAGTTGAATTCATTGTATTCACTTACGTGCAAATACCCTTGGGAAAGGTATTAATCCATCTCTTCCTTCCAGTTATGGTTTAAATAGCAGGACAGATTGGGTTCTATAGCCTTGGTCGGCAACCAGTCTACCGCAGAAAGCAATGGCAAACTACTGCGGGATAATCTTCTGCCCAGTCAGTCATGTCTCTTTTGAGACATGATCGCCCAAGCGTGTATCACGTATGGCACTTAACTGACTGACTGACTGACTGACTTGGGATTAAATCATGAAATAAATTGTCTTGGTTCATTTTATTCAATATTTTCTACTTACTTTTTTATTCATTTTATTCAATATTTACGATTTCCTTCTTCGTTAATTTTATTGAATATTTTTAATTTGTTTTCTCATCCTTTTCATTTCATTTTTTCGTTCATTTTATTCAATATTTACTTTTTCTTTCTTCACTCTCTTCTTTTATTTACTATTTTCCTTTGTTTTTTTAATGTTTTCAATTTTCTTCCTCGTTCATTTAATATTTTTCTCTTTTTTCCTCATTCATTTTATTTAATATTTTTAATTTCTTTCTTCATTCATTTTATTCAATATTTTCAATTTCCTTTTTATTCGTTTTTTCATTATTTTTAATTTGTTCCCTCATTCATTTCATTTCATTTTTTTCTTCACCCATTTTATTCAGTATTTCTTTTGTCGTTCTATTTATTCATTATTTTCAATTTCCTTCTTCGTTAATTTTATAGAGTATTTATATTTCATTTCCTCATCATTTCATTCGATATTTTCATTTAATATTTTCTTTATTTATTCCTTTATTCAATACCAGCACGATAGTCCGGCGTTGCTCGGGTGTAATGAAATCTTTAAAACTAATCCATGGTCCTGGAGCTCAGATTCAGCCTAAAGAATATTTGTGTGAAATTTGGTGAGAATCGAATAAAAATTGTGGATTTGTATAAAGGACATACAGACAGATAAACAGACACACACACAAACATCTTGCCTTATATATATATATATATATATATATATATATATATATATATATATATATATATATTCTAAGCATATGTTGTTAAATATAAGAGACAATGAATGTCTATTATGTTTAATCATGAGCCGTTCTAAACGTCGTATTTTTGCTTTAATTTCAGTTGAAAATAAAGACAAAAATTCTCCAACATTTGGATAATTATTTATTGGTTTTCCTCTAAGCTTTCGGCTCACATGAGCCATCTTCAGAGAGATCGTTCAAACTGAAATATCATAAAATCCACCATCACCGACGATTTTATTTTGTGTTGACATAAAACTCCGCTTGGCAACGGCAATAGTTACCAAAAATAATAAACGCAGTTCTTAAGTTTGCGATGCGGTTTTATGACGTCACACCGTGGGATAACGCGAAATGACAACAAAACCATGTAGTCAAATGCAATGTAATATGTTATTTCCTGTTTTAAAGTTGATTTTACTGAGTGTTGGTTGTTTTGATTTGATGTACATGGCCTCCAATATCTGCAGGTTCCTCTTACTGTGTGTATGAGTAAGGATCACCGTATTGTTGACCAAAATCTGTCTGATATTACCTACATGTTTATGTTTTTCAGAGAAATGTTGTTTAATAGTACTCTGTTCAGAAAGCTTAGAAGAAAACCAATAAATAATTATCCAAATGTTGGAGAATTTTTGTCTTTATTTTCAACTGAAATTAAAGCAAAAATACGACGTTTAGAACGGCTCATGATTAAACATAATAGGCATTCATTGTCTCTTATATTTAACAGCATATGTTTAGAAAATTACTTGCTGACTCAATATACTAAATATATATATATATATATATATATATATATATATATATATATATATATATATTATCAATTTTCTGCACTATTATAAGAACTGCAACCTTGAAACTTCTGAATATTGTTTCTTATGTCTTTGTCTATGAGTGTATCAAATTTGATTAAAATCAAACCACTCCTTCTATAACCCGATTTTTTCGATTATCGATTTCGATATTTATCGGGGGTACCTCGACACAAAACCTAACTAAGAACACTCGCAGACGCTTATAGTACAACTGTGTAAATTTTAAAGAAAATTGGTTCACCCATTTCGGAGTCTATAGGTAACGGACAGACACACACACACACACACACACACACACACACACACACACACACACACACATACACACACACAAACACACACACACACACACACACACACACACACAAACACACACACACACACACACACACACACACACACACACACACACACACACAAACACCACATACACATACACACAAACAGACAAAGTTCCATTTATAAATAAGTTTAGATTTTCTATTACTTTCTTTATTTATTCCATATTTTCCATTTAATTTTTCATTCATGCTATTCAGTTTTTCACTTCTTTCTTCGTTTATTTTATTCAATATTTTTTTCCATTTTTCTTCGTTCTTTTTATTAAATATTTTCTCTTTTTTCGTTCATTTTATTCCATATTTTCCATTTTTATCTTCACTCATTTTTTTCAATATTTTTCATTTCTTTCTTTTGTTCATTTTATTAATGTTTACTATATCTTTCTTCATTCATTTTATTCAATTTTTTTCATGTCTTTCTTAATTCATTTTATTCAATATTTTCAATTTGTTCTCTCATTCATTTCATTTAATATTTTCCATTTCTTTCTTCGTTCATTTCATTTAATATTATTTTATTTTTTTCTTCGTTCATTTTATTCAATATTTTCCATTTCTTTTTTGTTTATTTTATTCAATATTTTCCATTTCTTTTTTGTTTATTTTATTCAATATTTTCCATTTCGTTTTTGTTTATTTTATTCAATATTTTCCATTTCTTTTTTGTTTATTTTATTCAATATTTTCCATTTCTTTTTTGTTTATTTTATTCAATATTTTCCATTTTTTTTATGTTTATTTTATTCAATATTTTCCATTTCTCTTTTGTTCATTTTATTCAATATTTTCCATTTCTTTTTTGTTTATTTTATTCAATATTTTCCATTTCTTTTTTGTTTATTTTATTCAATATTCTTAATTTCTTTACCTTGTTTCATTTTTCTCTACCATTTTTTTTCTTGATTTTTTCATTATTTTTTATTTTGATTATTTTTTTGTCGCTTTCTTTTTTATGCTCGTTTTATTTTCATTCGCTTTTGCTCAAAGTACTTGCTTTAAACTTTTGAATCAACTTAATTTTAATTTATATACAAATTAGTTGAAAGATTGTTTAACATTAAAAACATGGTAAAATTTTGGTAAATGCATGATGAAGTTAATAATTGATAAAAATAATACATTTCAATTCAATAATACTCGAAATCTTTGAACGCAGTATGATGAAATTTGTTTAAAAGTGCCCCAAGGTCAAAACCCCCCAAAAAAAACAATTTGATGAGTGAATAATAATTCTATGAATCAATATGAGAAAATTCCTTGGAGAATAAATTGCTGAAAACTTTTGCATCAACCTAATGACGTCTATTCTTGTTAGAATTTATATCTGAGCCTAGTCGAGTGAATAGTTGTGAATGTTCGGTTTGATGAAGACGGGTGACAGAATAGGTACACGGAATAAGCTTATGGGTATGGCTAATGCCGGCGGGTGTGCCATAAGGTGTTTTGCAGACGAATTTACCTCTTATAATTTATCTTCTTACTTAAGGAGCCAAATTCAGTGAACGATTTGAAAATGGAATCCAAAGGAGATTACAGGAAAAAGATGAATGATTAAGGGCGAAAGTGGGGAGGAGGCAGGGAGGAAGGGCATCACGGAATTTCCCCAACAGTAGGAACGAAAACTGGAAACGGAAAAAGGAAAAAAAATCGGAAAAGAATCCGTCTTGAGAAAGCGACCAACAAGAATTTCCATCGTGAACTCATGTTGAGATGTAAATGGAAAATTATGCATTCGACATTTATACTTAGTAGGGACTGCTGTGGCTGCGACTGCTGCTACGGCTGCTGCTGATGATAATGATTATCATCATCGTCATCATCAACAGCAGCAGCCGTATCATCATCATCATCATCCTAAACACCACCATCACCATCACCATTAATAATTCTTTATATAAAACGTATTGCTTGTATTGTTTACAATATAAATGTATTTTTACATTTTCATAATGTTTCTTCTTGTTTTGGGGCTTCACTATTTGCTCATAGACATGACCCACACAGGTGATACCACCCCGGGCCGAGGTCGATCCGGGAATAATAGATAGTAAGAAGGTGTTCCACGCTCCTCAAAATCTCTAATCTCCTGATCAGAGATGGCTTTTATTATTTGCTCATAGACATAATACTAGCAAGTGCTACCACCCCGGGCCGGGGTCGACCTGGGAATAATAGAAATTAAGAGGTGGTTCCACGCTTCTCCAAACCTTCATTCTCCGAATGAGCGGACTAAGAACTACGTGGATTAACGCATTGGATTGTAATTGTGATAACGTGGTTATGATGAGTTGTGCTGAGCAGTATGTACTTTGACTCAGTGGAAACAAGATGAGCAATAACTGAGCAGTATCCAAAAATAAGAACTAGATTAGATATCCCTAAACATGGGCAGTTGAACAAGAGCAATTTCCAATCACCCGTAGATTAAATAAAGGTTTGAATTTGGAATTTTATCAGGATCGATATAGAGACGAAGGCCAGAGTATGAAGTATAAAAAAAAAACGACAAATGAAATGATAAAGTCCGGAGGGCACAATAGTTGAAACGTTTTAATAACAAATACAAAAATGAAGATAATGGCCCCGATCTAAATAGTTTAAATGTTAAACTATTTCCTCATCCCAGAAATAGTTTAAATGTTAAACTATTTCCTCATCCCAGAAATTCAGATATTTTTAAGAGTATCACAGGAAGTTGTGGAGAGATATAATCACGATGTAAAGAGACATTTCTTCTTCTTCTTGTAACGAGTCTCTTCTGACGTAAGCGATCATGGATTTCTACTTGCTCCTATCCCTTGTCATTCTTTACATCTATCCTCTCGATATTTCTCCCAAACCCCATTCCGCCATTCGCCTGTTCAAGCCCATCAAGTATGTCTCGTGCTGCTTTCCTCTGTTTTTCTTTCCCTCTGTTCGTCCTGTGAGTATTAGATTCTCCAAACCTTCCTTCCTCATTACATGTCCCAGAAACCTCAGCTGTCTCTTCCTTGTGATAAACATATTTTTCCTTTTCGTTTCTATCTTCTCTAAAACGTTGTCATTGCTCATATGTTCGGTCCGTGGTATCCTCAGTATCCTTCTGTAGAATCACATTTCTGTTTCTCCAAGTATCTTCTTCATCTTTGAGGAGATAGTCCAGCATTCGCTGCCATAAAGGAGGACAGATATCACACAACAATCCAGTAAGTTTTTCCTTTGTTTCCAATGAAATCTTCCTGTATTTTAATATTTTACTCATGTGCGTTGTGGTGCAGTGGATATCAACTCGGAACGCGAAATCGGAGAGTCGAGTTCGAATTCCAGTTGAATTCGTTTCATTCACTTACGCGCAAATGCCCTTGGGAAAGATTTTAATCCGTCTCTTTGAGTTAAATAACAGGACAGGTTGGGTTCTATAGCCTTGGTTGGCAACCAGTTTACCGCAGAAAGTAATGTCAACCCACTGCGGGAAAATCTTCTGCCTAGTCAGTCATGTCTCTTTCGACACATGATCGCCCAAAGCGTGTATCACGTATAGCACTTAACTGACTGACTGACTTTGGAATGCGCACTTGACGCCCTAGGATCACATTGTCGCACTTTCCGTCCTCTGTTAGAACACTTCCCAGGTATTTAAATTTCTGTACCCGCTTGATTTCATTATCCTCGACTTGTAATTGGCATTTGGGGCTCCTCTTTTTACTGATGACCAGACATTCACACTTACAATTTTTATTTCTGTTATTTTTTTATTTTTTGTTAAATTCTTTTCCCGTTTTTTTTAATCATTACAGATGGCCAATTCAATGAGATAACACTGCTGTTTTTGAAGTCATTTATTATCATACCTGAGAACAAATACTACACTTTGATCTATACCCCATGACCTGGGACTGAAAAAAAGGAAAACTCGAGTACAAACAGGCTGCTCGGTCAAAGATTGTTGGATGTATCTTTATAAGGTTATATTAAAGTTAGCATTAAAGATGAAAATATGTGTTACACTTGTTATCTACTTCCCTCACTGCGATGGCGGTGTATTTCATAAGGACGGTTTGAAATTGGAAGCCCAAGCACGTGCACATAGGCTAACGGAAAACATTACCCAGTCCCTGCAAGCAACGTTGCACTATCGTCAATATTCCACCCTCTCTGAAACCGTGCACCTTTCAATAAATTTTCAGTTTAACTCTGTCCAAAAACTCAACTGAATTACGCTCTGTCCGAAGAGAGATAGACATGATTGAGAGATGAAA
Organism: Ascarosepion bandense; assembly: GCA_037127315.1. NCBI lineage: Eukaryota > Metazoa > Mollusca > Cephalopoda > Sepiida > Sepiidae > Ascarosepion > Ascarosepion bandense. The sequence goes on along the minus strand of JBBBDQ010001063.1, from coordinate 308,626 downwards.
TTGTTTATCCGCCGAGTGCAGACGCAAAACTGAGTGTGTTCTGACCGAAAACAGACACAAAATTGAGAGATGAAATGTAGTTTGTCCATTAAGGGCAGATACACAACTGCGTTTCGCTCTGTCCGCAAACAGAAACACGATTGTGATATAAAATGTAGTTCCGACTAGGGGCAAATACTGCACTAGTATTCATCTGTGCCCCCACCCCATCCCAATACGCTGGCAGGATGTAACAAAAGGTCAGTTTAATATGGGGAGCCTGAGTGCGTGCACCGGACCATATTAAAAAAAATAAAGCGATCGTCAGTTGCCATCGGCAATGAGGGAGATACGAAAACGGGTACGTCTCTTTTCCCGCAGACAGCGACACAATTAAGAAATTAAATCTAATTTATCCTCTCGAAGGCAGTTACTACACTCTGATCCCAGACCGATGGCGACGAATTGAAGAAAAGCAGAACACAAGCAGCACTTGTTGCTCGGTCTATGAAAGCTTAATTTTTTTCACCTAAAGAAATGGCTAAATTTATCATTACTATATTTTCTGCAGGTTTTTGTCGACTTTGTCTCTTCTGCCTTGTGTACTACACGTTCCTCTTGATGGAAGATTCAACGCAACTCTTTTAAAGCTAAGGAATCCTTTTTTTTTATTTGCTTTATAGATCATTATCGTAGTATTATTCATTATTAAGACGACCATTGTTGTTCCTGCCACCGCTGCTTTTATAATGATTATATATTTTCGTTTTTCTTTTCTTTTTCTTTTTCTTTTTTCTAACTGCGTCGTTTATTCCGTGGGTAACTCTTGATATTTCTTATTCTTCCCCCATTTTTTCCCTCTTTTTCATTCTTTATACTTTCCGTGTTTTATATTGTGCTTCTCATCTGACAGTCCCTAATCCACGGCTAGTTTAAGCAGGCTTATTCCACTATCGCTTCTGCCTTCACCACCACGTCCAACACACGCATTTCTTCTCTACAGGACTCTCTCATGCGCGCCTCTGTTTTCATTTCCACATGTGTCCATTCCCCACTCAGTCCCTTCACCCTGCCAACTCCTCGCATATCTCCACCCCATATCCTTCTGGTTTTAGTTCACAATCATCTCTAACGCCCACCTCGCACAATATACATGTCATTCTCTCCCTGACTCAAAGTGAATACTACTACCCGTTCTCGCTCTCTTTCTAAAAGCTCTGTGTTCTTTCACGTTTTTGTTTTTTTGTTTTTTTACATTCTTTTCCGAACTTATTTCTTTCAAGTTTATTTTCACTTTCACTTTCACTTTCAATTTGTTTTTGTTTTTTGTTTTTTGTTTTGTTTCTTAGATTGTATCGTCTTATCCATTTGGGGAGGTTTTTTTTTTCGGAGTGCATAGTTTGTTTGCTTTTTATAATTTTGATATTTTTTTATATATATTTTATTTGTTTATTTTTTTATTTTATTTTTACTTTCCATAAAAAAATATTCATTATTCTTTCTTTTCATTCTACATTTTTTCGTCTTCTGTCGTGGTGTTCCTTGCTCACTGCCCATTTTCCAATTCAAGTCTATTTTACCGACTTCTCTAATTCTGAATTTGGCTTTTTCTCCTCCATATTTTTTTTTTCTATTCGTCATCAATCAACCCATCAGTTTCTACACCGGTCCGTGGATAAATCGCGATTTTCGGATCAACTAGTTACTTGCATTTTCGCAGATTGGTCATATACAGATATATATTTTAAGGGGCATTTGTATTTATCAATTACATGCGCTGGTACCGTAATGGGTATAGCGTACAGTTCAATTTGCACAGACAACGTATCGGTTCATCCCTTCACTATCTAACTATGGGTTAGGTAGCAGAAGCCAACGGGACTCCCTAAACCTGAATGAGTCTCATGGAAGAAAGATTTTTTTATTAATCATTTCACCCCAAGCAAGGCATTCTACTGCTACTGGTGCGCAGGGGGTTACATAGTGGAAAGTGATGAGAAAGTTTGATTCAGTCAGTTAAGTGCCATACGTGAAACACGCTTGGGCGATCATGTCTCGAAAGATACATGACTGACAGGACAGAAGATTATCCCGCAGTAGGTTGCCATTGCTTTCTGCGGTAGATTGGTTGCCAGCCAAGGCTATAGAACCCAATCTGTCCTGTTATTTAACCCATAACTGGAAGGAAGAGACGGATTAATACCTTTCCCAATGATATTTGCGCGTAAGTGAATGCAATGAATTCAACTGGAATTTGAACTCGGCTCCCTGATTTCTCGTTCCGAGCCGATATCCACTGTACCACAATAGTTATAGGAAATGTCAGGGCGAGGGTAATAGACGGATGAGGATACCGAGGATGGGGATGGAGTAGATGGTAAGAGAGTTTGAGAAAATGGATGCGAGTTAGTGTGATAAGAGATGTCTATTGACCTTACATTTAAATTCCTGGAGATTGTAGCTGTCGATATACTTGCTTGTATATCGAAGAGCATTCCACAGGCTGGAAGTGCGAGAAAAGAAGCTGTCAGAGTAGAAATTGCGGTTACATTTTATTGGTTTCACTGTAAAAGGGTGGGAGCTAGTAGCTAATCTAGTAGCGCGTGTAAAGTCATACCTAGGGGTCAGCAGTGATTTATGTTCATCGCAGCAGAAGCCGTGAAAGTATTTATAGAAGAGGCAAAGGGAAGCCACGTCACACCAGTGAGAGAGCAACTGCAGCCGGGCTGCCAAGTCGGTATCAATCACACTACAGATTCTCAGCTGGAATTCAATAATAAATCATAGGGAAGGTAACTGGGTATTTTGAGGTGGTGTAATGGTTAACAAGCTTCTCTCAGTAGATCATATCGAGTGAATAGTAAGCTTCATTCTCACTGAAAGCCCCAAACCTTCGTCTTTGTGCCGCATCCAAACCATGCTTACAAAACAAATTGCACTTCCACGTGGTACAGTGGTTAGCAAACTTGTCTGGCTAGATCAGTTACGACTGATCTAGCCCAATCCTTTTTGCCATATCTAAGCGTTGCCAAGAAAATAACAAAGGAGACTGTAATAGAAAAGCACTTTACGATTCTTTACAAAGAAGGTATGAAAATAAACGAATAACAAAATATAGGGACTGTGAAGAGTCCTGATCGTCTGTCCTGAAAGGCCTTGGCAATTTTTTAAAACCTATCTGTTTGTTCATACTCATTTTCATCTATTAGTAGATTTTTCAATACATTAGTATCTATCTATCTATCTATCTATCTATCTATCTATCTATCGATCTCAGTCTGTTCCTTATCTATCTATCTATCTATATATATATATATATATATATATATATATATATATATTTCGATAAATGGTATCATGGCTGAGACTAAGAACTACAATTATACCTACTTAGAGCCAAACCCAAAGCAAAAACTAAAATAAAAGGGCTAAAAAAATACAGACATACAGGCAGATAAACAGACACACACACATACATCTTGCCTTTTATATATATATATATATATATATATATATATATATATATATATATATATATATATATTATCAAATTTTTGCACTAATGTAAGAACTGCAACCTTGAAACTTCTGAATATCGTTTCTTAAGTCTTTGTCTATTAGTGTATCAAATTTGATTAAAATCGGAC